>JAYESA010000001.1:102460796-103060796 GCA_036927795.1 Iris macrosiphon | reverse complement strand
ACAAAAGTTTCTTCATACACAGTTAAGAGCAATTATACTACAATATTTTAATAAATTGAATGAGTACAATAAACTACTATAAATATAAAAATGTGTGTTACCAAAATGACTTAATAGTCTTGTTTTTGTGTTGGTGCAATTTCCATAAGAATGTCCATTTTTGGCTTTTTGCAATCACCAACTTTTTTTTTATATTACGTCTTGCAAAAAATTATTCCACCTATATGATTAGAACAAGACTTTGGTATCCAGGATTTGGATCTATAGTGATTAGTTTTTGGAATCCAGATAAATATATTCATATTCACTAATCTTTTTGCTTTGTAAAATTGTGTAGAGTGTCCTTTCAATCCACAGTAGTGACATATAATAGTGATGTTTGGGTTAAAACCAAGTCTATGAGCATGATATGTCATGTGATTATTTTTTTTTGGTTTGGTGTAGAGAAAGGCATGATTATTTTATTTACCAATCATCTTGTCTCTCTTATGTGAGTGTCTTGTGTCCTTTTATTTGGAAAAGTATTGTGTCACTGCTGTATTTTCTAGAAAAGGGTATTTTGGACATTTCATAATTAATTGAATATTGTGCATGCTAAATATTTATTTATTTATTATTTATTTATTATTAGCATGATAGATTTATTTATTTTGGACTTGTGTTAGTGGACCTAACTAGTTTAGTTTAGACTCATGGACCAACATGTATTAATTGTTAGAATTGAGCCCAACTAGAAAGCCCATTAATTAGGAGGATGATTAAATTAATTAAACTATTAGACTAGAAGCTTCCACTAACACAAGTCCAAAATAAATAAATCTGATATTTAACTATTGGAGGCCAATTTCACCAATTTTGGAGGTTTCATTGGGAATCCATCTCCCAATAGGTATAATTCAGTTTTTGCCCTTAAAATAGCTTCTAAATATGATATTTAATCATGAATAATCAACCCATATATATATACTACCCATAGGATTTGGTTTTGTGTTCATAGGAGACCTATGGAGAAAGTTATGGTAATTTTTGTGTCAATTTTGGAGAAATTCCGAAAATGACTTTTGTTGTGTGTGTCAATTGATCCTATAGATCAATTTGGCATATGATTATGTGTTTAGGGCTAGTGTCGTATCCATAATTGGGTACATGTAGGTCGTATCCCAACAATTTGGTGATACGTGTTGTTTTGGGGGATTTTTCTCCGACACAGGACTTTGTACATGTCGTATTTTGACACGGACACATAGATCTATATTTGACACTTTGTTTTGTTCATAAATATTATATGTGATTTGTTTGTGTCCTTCGGGATGAAATTGGATGTGTGGTGGACTCGTGTCGCATGCGTATCCTAGATCTAGTGGGATACGGTGTGATACGCTCCAATTATTATGTGTTTATGTGTAGATCTAATTAATTATTCTTTAATTCTTGAATTATAATTGTGTATGTATCTATATATATTATATATGTATTATGTATATTTATTATAGTGTTTATTGTATCATAGATCTATGTATTATATATGTATTAATAGAATATATATTATGTAGCTTTCTTCTACATGCATTAATATATATGTTATAATATATGTTAGGGATGTAAATATATGTATATATTTTATATAATATATGTGTATGTTTAATTAAGTAATTAGATTATTTATATATGATTATATATATATATATATATATGTATGTAGATATATATTTATAAGTGGTAGCATATGTATATATAATATAGTAGATATATTTATATGTGGTTATATATATAGTTATATTATATATTGTTATGTATTTATATTATTATATGATTATATATATGTATACATATATGTATAGTTATATATACATATTACTATATGTGTGTGTGTATGTTACTATGTGGTATTTTATACAATTTACTATGTATAAGTGTATGTATAGTTATATATAGTTTTATATGTTTATTGTATAAATATATATTATGGGTTATATATATGTATTTAAATATATATTGTATAAATATATATATATATGGTGGGTTATATATATGTATTTATATATATATTGTATATATATATATACATATATTTTCAGCGACAACAGCGATCCAGAAGTGTCGCAACAGCAGCAACAAATGCAAATAATAGCAGTTTTTCAGCGACAGCAGTCAGCGACAGTTGCAGAAAACTGTCGCTGAAACAACAGTGTATCAGCAGAGTATCAGAAGCTTCAGCGACAGTTTTTAGTGACAGTGCAGGAAACTGTCACAAAAACTGCAGTGTATTTAGCGACAGTTTGGCAGTTTTTAATATATTAGATATTAATATATATTTAGATATATATGTATATATATATGGTAATTAATATATATATAAATATGTTCCTAATTGCTATTTGTATTATAGTATACTATATATGTATATATATAGTTGTAGCATATTAATTTATTAGAATAATTAGTATACTTTAGTTATCAATTGTTATGAGTATTTTTTATATATTATATATTTGTCGGTATGTATATACGTATATATGTATTAATAGTTAGTGTGTAGTTGGTAGTTAGTATTATTCTATTTGTACATACTAGAGTTATATTGGATTGATATATGTAATTATTGATAGGTAGTTAGTATATATATGAGATTTTGGCAATTACCTTGAGATATCAAGGTAAGTATCAAGATATACCAAGGTATGAGTAGTAGGTATTGGCATAAGTAATAGGATAGTTGTAAACTAATTATGGGTTGGTATTAAGGTGACTAAAATAAGGTATATAGAATTATATAGATATTAAATGCATAGTAGTTTATAATTATTGTTGGGTAGTTAGTATAAATAAGGTTTTAAATTTACCTTGAGATGCCAAGGTAAGTATCAAGGTATTGGAGGATAATCAAGGTATTGGGTTTGGATATCAAGATAGAGGTTTAGTATTGCGATACCAAGTTGGTTCAAAACCAAGGTATCCATTTAGCATTGATAATTAGGATTTTATATATATAATATTATTTGATATGTAAATATGTGTTATATTTATCCCTTGTTTGCGTATCCTGAGATACGGTATCTTAGTATCCTAAGATATAGCTTGTATGGCCTAGATTCATAGTGTGTGAGCCCAATATCTTTGAGTTAGACTCATGCAACCCAAAAATAGGTAGTTGACCATAATTTGACTATAGTTGACCATAGTTGACTTAGAGTTGACCTAGTTTGACTTAGAAATGACTTTATGACCTAGAAAGTTGACTAGTTTAATTTATTTCTCTTCCCAAAAACTTGTATTAATGCAATATTTCATATATAGGTCTGTGACACCAGTTCGGACTTCATTTTTTATCATTTGCTCTGGACCACAGGCGAGTACATTCTCTGATAGTTTTCATTATTTGATTACCACTATAATTCAAGTATTTAGAAATGTTACTTATGATTCTTGACACGATGGTACACGGATTGGTATTGTTATTGGATCGTTAGTCATGGGATGTTACCTTGATTATGGAGATGGTATCGAATACTGTCCTTGTTGGTATTGGATAACATTGAATATTGTAGATTAAACATTAGATACATTGGCTAGTGACGTGTCATGATTCGATCCATCATATCAGTCGGGGCGGGGGAAATACCAATTAAATATGTGATCAAGAAACTATCGGCTAGTAGTGTAATCATTGGCTACTTACTAACCATGCAATTCACGTATGGTTGAGTTAGCTCCTTAGTGTAATCATTGAATCTCCCAGGCCGATCACATATTTAGTTAGTATCTCAAATCATATAGTTATTGTAGATTCCATTATTCAGTTCATTGATTACCTTGTTCTATTCTGACATTATAGTTCATTCCTTTATTCTTGTACGCATTGATTATATTCTGTTGTTAGTATTGCCTATTCTCTCATTATTCTTGATTATCAGTTATATCCTCATCGTAGATAGCATCTTCTATTCTACTGCTTTATAGTTTTTGTCAATTAATTGAAACTGCTATTGGGTTGTACTTCGCTCCATTCCTGACTGGAAAATATTTTTCAGAGGATCCGGGAGATTGGTGTCCGACATACTACGGACCTCAGCCTATTGATGGTGCAGACTTGGACCCACTAGTTCTGGAGTGACTGTTGAGAGATTTAGCCGGATTCACTAGTTAGCATAGTTAGTTCTCTTTAGCATTTTGGTACCGGATTTGTTTTCGGCATATATTTGTGTTTGGATATTATTTCTATTTGTTGTTGTTATATTTTTAACTGCTTAGTTATGTTAGACTTCTGTGATATCTTCTCGTGCCACAGAAATATGATTGAGTATTGTGTTGAATTAAGTTGATTACTCTCTTCTTGGAGTTGAGATATTATTGGAGGTTTATGCTTTATAGTGAGATAATTAGATAGTATAGTTGACCAAGACAGCGTTCTACCGCCGATACTGCGGCGTAGGCTGGGCGTTGTTCCCGACTTGTATCCCTACACCGGGTGTGGGTCGTGACACGTTTTTAGTGGTGGCCCTTGCAGGTCAGGCTTCGCAATATTACGATATCGTGGTAGTGCGACGACTTAGTTGTACTACTGCGATCCTGCGATAGGATATAGGACATAGGATACTAGGAAGAGAGAGGGATACTCAATCACAACTAGGAATTCTAATCTGAATTGAATCGCTACTTTTGATTCCTTCTGAATACTTTTGTCCTTACTTGATGATATCTTATCTTGTGTCAAATTGATCTCCTTTGTTTCGATCTGTCTTCAGGATGCCGCCGAAGACTAGATCCTATCGATCGGGATCAGTTTCTGCGAGGTCTGCCACCTCTCAATCTTCCACTCAGGCAGTAGGGTTTGTACCTCCTACGACATCAGTTCATGTAGGAGTCTCGGCTGCCTTTGGGGGTTCTCCTCCACCTGTTCCGAGGACTACTCCAGTTGCTTCGGAGGGACTTCCACCACCTCTATTTTCAGGAGATATCGCGCCGATGGTTGCATTATTTAGAGAGATAATGGAATTAAAGAGGGCACAGATAGAAGCCCAGCACAGGCAGTCAGATATGATACGGCAGAGTATGAAAAACGCCCATCAGATAGCTATAACAGCAGTTCAGAAAGAGGCTCCTCCACAGCCACAGGATACTCAGATTAAGCCAGGCAACATTCAAAATTTCAAGAAGCTTGAGCCTCGAGTTTTCAAGGGTACAGAAGGTATAGTCTATGCTGACGATTGGCTTGAAGATATCGAGCGACTCATGAAGGTCTCCCGTCTTGCGGAGGATCTGAAGGTTGAGGCGGTAGGACTTCAACTATTCGACGTTTCTCGCACTTGGTTCAGGAATGAGCCAATTCTTACTGATGTGGGGCAGTCTTAGGAGATATTCAAGGATCTCTTTAAGAAGAAGTTCTTTGCTCGGACGGACAGATTAGAATTAGAAAGGCAATTTGAGAGCCTTACACAAGGAAGCATGTCCGTAGAGGAGTATGCCGCAGAGTTTGGGAGGCTGAGCCAATTTGCGGAGTACTTGGTGAGAGAGCCAGAAGTTTGGGCTATCCGTTTCCGCGAGGGTCTGAATTGGGAAGTCAAGATTCTCATTCCGTCTTTCTACGAGACGTATTCTGAGATACTTTCGGAGGCACGCAAGGTCGAGCGGGAGTGGAACTTGAAGCCGAAGAGGGACTGTGATATATTTAGGGGTGACAATAGTAGTGCGGGACTAACAAAGAGGCCGCGGTTCCAACAACAGCAGTTTCCAGTACAATTTGGAGCCTATCAGCAACAATATCAGATGCCAGAACCTATTGTTGCTCCAGTACAAGCTCCAGTACAACAGATACCACATCAGCCTCAGAGATAGGTGCAATAAGCTCCTCAATGCACCTATTGCAAGAAGACTGGGCACACTTGGGAGATGTGCCGGAAGAGACTTGGAGCATGCTTACATTGTGGATCAACGGAGCATATGGTAAAGGATTGTCTCTGGACAATTCAACGTCCAGGCCAGGATGCAGATCAAGGTAGAGAGGTGGAGTTAGGCGACCTGTAGCACCACAGATTGCTCATCACCCGCAGAGGGAGCTACCTCGGCAGGGCGGAGCATTTGCGATGACGGTCGAGTAGACCAATACTACAGGTGATGGGTTAGAGAGTCTGTTCTTTCTTTCTGTTCCTTTCATCTATTTTGATTGATTGATTCTTTAGTACCTTTTGGAAGCTTGTGTTATATAGTTAGTGTAGCTATAGAATACCCTGACAGAGACAACAGTAATAAGACAGGTGGAGACAATGACCATGCATGTTATTCTTTGCATAGGACTGTTCTTAATGAGATAAGACCTTATTAGACTATGATTGCTGGGGGTTTGACGTAGAAGGAGTAAGACCACCCTTAAATTTCGAGGACAAATTTATTTTAAGGGGGATAGACTTGTCACTGCTGTATTTTCTAGAAAAGGGTATTTTGGTCATTTCATAATTAATTAAATATTGTGCATATTAAATATTTATTTATTTATTATTTATTTATTATTAGCATGATAGATTTATTTATTTTGGACTTGTGTTAGTGGACCTAACTAGTTTAGTTTAGACTCATGGACCAACATGTATTAATTGTTAGAATTAAGCCCAACTAGAAAGCCCATTAATTAGGAGGATGATTAAATTAATTAAACCATTAGCCTAGAAGCTTCCCTCCTTAATTAATTTCTTCATGAGAGGCCCTAAGGGGTATTTTAGATTTTACATAGTAGCTTGAGGGAGGGGGCAAGTGAGGCCTATATAAAGGGGATAAAAACTTTCTCTCTCTTCATTTTTCATTCCAAATCTAGATCTAGAATTTCCCTCAACCAAATTTCATCAAATCCCTACCAAATTTCCACCCAATTCTCTTTCCAAATCACCATTGGAGATTAGAAAAGAAATGATCTAGAAGGAGAAAGCAAGGATCTACAAAGAGGAGCAAGGATCTACAAGTTGGAGGCCAATTTTACCAATTTTGGAGGTTTTATTGGGAATCCATCTCCCAATAGGTATAATTCAATTTTTGCCCTTAAAAGAGCTTCTAAATCTGATATTTAATCATGAATAATCAACCCATATATATATACTACCCATAGGATACCCATATATATATACTACCCATAGGATTTGGTTTTGTGTTCAAAGGAGACCTATGGAGAAAGTTATGGTGATTTTTGTGTCAATTTTGGAGGAATTCTGAAAATAACTTTTGTTGTGTGTGTCAATTGATCCTATAGATCAATTTGGCATATGTTTATGTGTTTGGGGCTAGTGTCGTGTCCATAATTGGGTACATGTAGGTCGTATCGCAACAATTTGGTGATACGTGTTGTTTTGGGAGGTTTTCCTCCGACACGGGACTTTGTATATGTCGTATTTTGACACGGACACATAGATCTATATTTGACACTTTGTTTTGTTCATAAATATTATATGTGATTTGTTTGTGTCCTTCGGGGTAAAATTGGATGTGTGGTGGACTCGTGTCGCATGCGTATCCTAGATCTAGTGGGATACGGTGTGACACGCTCCAATTATTATTTGTTTATGTGTAGATCTAATTAATTATGCTTTAATTCTTGAATTATAATTGTGTATGTATCTATATTTATTATATATGTATTATGTATATTTATTATAGTGTTTATTGTATCATAGATCTATGTATTATATATGTATTAATAGAATATATATTATGTAGCTTTCTTCTACATGCATTAATATATATGTTATAATATATGTTAGGGATGTAAATATATGTATATATTTTATATAATATATGTGTATGTTTAATTAAGTAATTAGATTATTTATATATGATTATTTATATATATATAAATATATATGTATGTAGATATATATTTATAAGTGGTAGCATATGTATATATAATATAGTAGATATATTTATATGTGGTTATATATATAGTTATATTATATATTGTTATGTATTTATATTATTATATGATTATATATATGTATACATATATGTATAGTTATATATACATATTACTATATGTGTGTGTGTATGTTACTATGTGGTATTTTATACAATTTACTATGTATAAGTGTATGTATAGTTATATATAGTTTTATATGTTTATTGTATAAATATATATTATGGGTTATATATATGTATTTAAATATATATTGTATAAATATATATATATGGTGGGTTATATATATGTATTTATATATATATTGTATATATATATACATATATTTTCAGCGACAACAGCGAGCCAGAAGTGTCGCAACAGCAGCAACAAATGCAAATAATAGCAGCTTTTCAGCGACAGCAGTCAGCGACAGTTGCAGAAAACTGTCGCTGAAACAACAGTGTATCAGCAGAGTATCAGAAGCTTCAGCGACAGTTTTTAGTGACAGTGTAGGAAACTGTCACAAAAACTGCAGTGTATCTATATACACAGCAGCTTTCTGTGACAGTGGACAGGGTATTTAGCGACAGTTTGGCAGTTTTTAATATATTAGATATTAATATATATATAGATATATATGTATATATATATGGTAATTAATATATATATATAAATATGTTCCTAATTGCTATTTGTATTATAGTATACTATATATGTATATATTTAGTTGTAGCATATTAATTTATTAGAATAATTAGTACACTTTAGTTATCAATTGTTATGAGTATTTTTTTATATATTATATATTTGTAGGTATGTATATACGTATATATGTATTAATAGTTAGTGTGTAGTTGGTAGTTAGTATTATTCTATTAGTACATACTAGAGTTATATTGGATTGATATATGTAATTATTGATAGGTAGTTAGTATATATATGAGATTTTGGCAATTACCTTGAGATATCAAGGTAAGTATCAAGATATACCAAGGTATGAGTAGTAGGTATTGGCATAAGTAATAGGATAGTTGTAAACTAATTATGGGTTGGTATTAAGGTGACTAAAATAAGGTATATAGAATTATATAGATATTAAATGCATAGTAGTTTATAATTATTGTTGGGTAGTTAGTATAAATAAGGTTTTAAATTTACCTTGAGATGCCAAGGTAAGTATCAAGGTATTGGAGGATAATCAAGGTATTGGGTTTGGATATCAAGATAGAGGTTTAGTATTGCGATACCAAGTTGGTTCGAAACCAAGGTATCCATTTAACATTGATAATTAGGATTTTATATATATAATATTATTTGATATGTAAATATGTGTTATATTTATCCCTTGTTTGCGTATCCTGAGATACGGTATCTTAGTATCCTAAGATATAGCTTGTATGGCCTAGATTCATAGTGTGTGAGCCCAATATCTTTGAGTTAGACTCATGCAACCTAGAAATAGGTAGTTGACCATAATTTGACTATAGTTGACCATAGTTGACTTAGAGTTGACCTAGTTTGACTTTTGACTTAGAAATGACTTTATGACCTAGAAAGTTGACTAGTTTAATTTATTTCTCTTCCCAAAAACTTGTATTAATGCAATATTTCATATATAGGTCTGTGACACCAGTTCGGACATCATTTTTTATCATTTGCTCTGGACCACAGGCGAGTACATTCTCTGATAGTTTTCATTATTTGATTACCACTATAATTCAAGTATTTAGAAATGTTACTTATGATTCTTGACACGATGGTACACGGATTGGTATTGTTATTGGATCGTTAGTCATGGAATGTTACCTTGATTATGGAGATGGTATCGGATACTGTCCTTGTTGGTATTGGATAACATTGAATATTGTAGATTAAACATTGGATACATTGGCTAGTGACGTGTCATGATTCGATCCATCATATCAGTCGGGGCGGGGGAAATACCAATTAAATATGTGATCAAGAAACTATCGGCTAGTAGTGTAATCATTGGCTACTAACTAACCATGTAATTCACGTATGGTTGAGTTAGCTCCTTAGTGCAATCATTGAATCTCCCAGGCCGATCACATATTTAGTTAGTATCTCAAATCACATAGTTATTGTAGATTCAATTATTCAGTTCATTGATTACCTTGTTCTATTCTGACATTATAGTTCATTCCTTTATTCTTGTACGCATTGATTATATTCTGTTGTTAGTATTGCCTATTCTCTCATTGTTCTTGATTATCAGTTATATCCTCATCGTAGATAGCATCTTCTATTCTACTGCTTTATAGTTTTTGTCAATTAATTGAAACTGCTATTGGGTTGTACTTCGCTCTATTCCTGACTGGAAAATATTTTTCAGAGGATCCGGGAGATTGGTGTCCGACATACTACGGACCTCAGCCTATTGATGGTGCAGACTTGGACCCACTAGTTCTGGAGTGACTGTTGAGAGATTTAGCCGAATTCACTAGTTAGCATAGTTAGTTCTCTTTAGCATTTTGGTACCGGATTTGTTTCCGGCATATATTTGTGTTTGGATATTATTTCTATTTGTTGTTGTTATATTTTTAACTGCTTAGTTATGTTAGACTTCTGTGATATCTTCTCGTGCCATAGAAATGTGATTGAGTATTGTGTTGAATTAAGTTGATTACTCACTTCTTGGTGTTGAGATATTATTGGAGGTTTATGCTTTATAGTGAGATAATTAGATAGTATAGTTGACCAAGACAGCATTCTACCGCCGATGCTGCGGCGTAGGCTGGGCGATGTTCCCGACTTGTATCCCTACACCGGGTGCGGGTCATGACATATTGTGTGTATCCCGTGCTAGATTGGGTTATAGGTTGTATAAACTGTTTACCCATCCTATTTTCTAACTTTTTAGAGCTAACAAGTAAATCATCTTATTTAGCAGAAAGATCATTAATCATAAGTGAGGCATTAGAGTACTACTAATTTTCCTGTTTTAGGTCCTCCTTAAGTTTACCATTTTCTTGATTGCTTTTATCAAAGTAGTCAAGAGCTTCTTGCAAGCTAAGATTAAGTTTGGAGATTTGAATTGATTCATCAGAAGAGGAGTTTTCTCTAGCTTCCTTAAGTAAGTATATAAGCTGATCATTCTTAAGCTGATAAGATTTGATATCTTTTTGAGCTTGCTTATAGTTATTTCTAAGCTTATTAAAGTTTTCAAATAAATCATTAAAATTATCAGATAATTCATCATACAAAATATCTTTTGCTCGTGAGTCATCATTTAACTCGCTTACCATTAAGCACAAGTCTACCTTATGTTAAAGTTCTTGTCATTCCTATACTGGATGCTTGTATTAGTTCCATTTTTTATAGTACGGCATAAGCCAGAAGTTTCTTCATTGCCATTATTGTTTCTTGGAGTATCAACAATTTCTTTATACTTGCTGCTTGCTTAGTAGGACTCAAGCTTGTTGTATCTTGAGTTCTTTCTTCATTGTCTTCACCGTCACTCTAATATGTTTCTTCCAGCATTTTTCATATTTTATATAATTTTGGCACTTGGAAATACCTTTGAATTCATCTTCGCCTAGAGTATAGTAGAGCATATACATTGCTTTTGTATCATCGCTTGCTACTTTCTTTTCATCTTCGGTATATTCATCATCTACTTTGTCAACTCTTTTGTAACCATTAGTAACATATGTCCATAAGTTAAAGCTAAGAGATTTTAGAAAAATACTCATATGTATTTTCCAGAATAAATAGTTAGTGCTGTTAAAAACATGTGGCTTATCGAAGAGTTAGCTTTCACCATTGATGGGAAAGAGTGATCATGTTGTTGCGATGTGTTATTCTTTTTGGATGTTAATTCGATAATCAAGTGAACATGCTCTGATACCAATTATAGGAGCAATTGGTATGAGCAAAAGTTCCTATATAAAGAACACCTACTTTGATACTAATTATAGGACCGTGTATGGCAACTCTAGTGGGTGGTGAATAGAGTTTATTATGCAGCAGAATAAAATCACCTGTTAAAAAAATAATTCTATAGCATGCAATGGTGATCAACTACTAGCAGTTAGAATATATCTCATGTGTAAGTGATACTACTATAAGTATTATGAATATGCTTATATATATGCAGTAGAGTGAGAGAAAGCAAACGCAAACAACAAGATGTATAATGGTTTCCCTTTGAGAGGACTAGTCCAGTCCTGAGAACTTGTCACGATCCACACCCGGAATTTGGGCATGAGTCGTGGGTACGTCCAGCCTACGCCGCAGCATCGGCGGTAGAACGCTGTCTAGGTCACAAATATAGTATATCCTGTCAATAGTCTCAACTCCGTACGGAGGACATTGATAAATAAATCACAGTTCTATAATATACTCAATCACAACTATAACATAATGGCACGATGAGAATTGAAAAGAGTTCTATTTAAAACCAACCACAAGAAGTCCAACTCAAATCCTGGGTCTAAATGACCTCACAAAGTCACAAAAAAAAAAAAATACATCTCAGTCTCAGTCTCAGTCTAAAACAATAAATGCAGAAAAATAATCTAAGCATGGGCAGGCAAGTTCTCCTCTAGGATAGGCACCTCCTCTAGGATTTCTGGAGTGAAATCTCCCTCTATTCCTGGGCCGTAATGAGTAGGGCAAAAGTCCTCCAGGTCCTCTGAAAATGTTGTTATCCAGTCAGGATTGGAGCGAAGCACAAGCACTAACAGCAGTTTCATTAAATTGACAAAATCTATAAACAGTGTAAGAGATACAAGATGGAAATAAATGCTGAAAATGAGAAGTACAGGAGAAAATGAAATAGACAATAGAGCATCTAGCAATGAGCAATAAATAGTGAATGCTAGAACAAGTAATCGGAATAAAGATAAAACATCTAACTAAGTGGTTGAAATATTAGTTTATTATGTGATCGGCTTGGGACTGGATCAGGCTGGTTATATATGATTAGCTATGATTCTTGAAGGTCAGGCTAACCATATGGTTAGCTATGATGCATGATAATGGTCAGGCTAATCATATATAACAGCTATGAGGCATGATGATGGTCAGGCCGCACCCGACGTGAGATGTGGGGTGAGCTATGATGCATGGTAAGTGTGGATATGATCACATAATCTACTAACAGTTCCCCATCCCCCAGCTAGCACGATGGATTCCAATCACGACTCCTCATGATGGGGATCTAGGGTGCTAACCCGTGTATCCATAGTGTCGGAATCAAGTATGTAATACACTACAATTTATAGAAATAATCAACAATAAAAACTGTCAGAGAATGTACTCGCCTGTGGTCCTGAGCAAAATGTGAGGATCGAGGTCCAAAATGGAATCACAATGACCTATTTATGGAAATTCAATGTTAATTAATGAATTAAAAGAATAACATGCTTAACAATTTAAAAACGAGGTTTCTAGGCCATGTCTAAGGTTTACTGGTCAATACTAGGTCCAACTGAGTCAATTCTAGGTTTACCTATGGTTAACTAGATCATTTGGTCAAACTCTAATTAATGCTAGTCTTATGCTAGTCTATAACTGCCATACTAGATATTATTAATACACAATTAGCTTATATAGTAAGGTACCATGATATCTAGTTAGTACCTAGATTTTAGTTGAAAACTTTAGTCTAACTGAGATACCACACATATCTCAACACTTACGTACTGATACTTTAAATAGTATGCTAAAAATACTATGTTGCTAGTTAATACTTACCTACTCTTAATCCTAATCCTTAACCCAACTCAGTGTCACCTAATATATATATATATATACTAGCTGCCAATGGATTGGATCAATTTCATATCCCAAGTCATGGCAACTATAGTTGCTGATACTATAGTGTATCAGCAATTACTAGTAATACATTAACAACTCATCACTTCCCAATACTTGGCACCAACTTCCTACACAAACACATGGATATCCTACCCACTACTGTGAATGCCTCTCATTGCTGCTACTGGTACCTTGCTGCCACAGTGCAAATTGTACTGATACTTGTTCCCTGCACACAGACACAGATATCTGATACACCACACTCATAGTCCTCACACATACAGCACTAGTTAAACCTAAGCCAAAAACACACAGGTATACCCACAGTTACACTACCACACATATCACACATTAGGAATAATTCCTATGCACAGAAAATTAACTCACACAGCATGTGCACTCCCCTCACTGAAACCAAGCCCTGACCATCTAGTACCATGTTCAGTCCACCCATCTGGACTGGTACCCTAAACTGATGCCAACACAACGTTCTGATACTTAAACACCCAGTTGGGATACCCACACACTGATGCACATAATCAACTAGACACTAGGTTTCAGTCATCTCACACACACACTGGAATTTGGAGATTAAAAACCTGGGCACACACACACAGGTCCTAGGCACTAGTTTTAGAGATAATTTACACATCTACACTGACACACATATACTCTGATACACAGAACTAAATTCTTACACAACACTCACACACACCACATTCTATCACCTAACTGATACACACAGACACATACCTACACACAGTCATGCTCCTCACCTAATCTAATACACATGAACTTACCCTCAATGCACACACAAATAACTTACTGAAACACAGGTAACATTACACAAGGTTCACTCAGTGCACAGGAATTTCCACACACTACTTCTCATTGACTGATACACAAACACCTATACATAATACTCTCTCAGGTATCTAAAACATATTGATTCTCGCACATTGTTCACTGGTACTCTAATACACTGCACAGCAAATCTGCACACAGGTATCTGCTCCCACAACACACAGTCACTGCTTCACTTTTCCCCCTCTCTCAGAGTTACACACAAGAACCTAACTGATCCCCCAACTGCTGATACCCCATATTACCTCACTGAAATATATATATGTATTCACACAGCCATATACACCCAGAATTTCTGAGATGAAACTGATACATAAACACAGCCACATGCACACAGATACATATAGATAGGTTCATGCACAGCCTCCTATTGAACTTCACATCTATTCACATACACATGTGCACAGAATCTAACTAGTCCACCAACAGTTTTGTGGAGACTGGCACAGCAACACACCCTCCATCTACACCTACACCTACTGATCCCCCAAAACCCGACTATGCAGGAAATTCAGCACACAGAAATCCTCCCACAGAACCCGATTGTACAGTAACTCCTTCTAAACATATGAAAACCAACAAATAACTATAACACAGGCAATGGTAATATATATAAATAGTCTATAAACCAAGATATGCATACATCCACTACCTTAGATGGATGAACCCTAAATAAACATTCCATCGAACACATGCAGTGCAAGAAACCAATATACATACAACCCATGAATTCCTAATCCAAAAACCCTACAAATTCGGGTTCAACTTACACAGAGGAGATGAAATCAGTCCACATACCAAAATCTAGGGTTAGGGTTCTTAATAATTGGGGAAAACCCCATGTGGGTCACCAAAACCTAATCCAAAGCCCTAGAATCGAATTACACACAGATTTGGGGGTTCCTAATGGCCATTATCATCTGTACACAGAATTTAAATGAGTAGAACTAGGGTTTTACCTGCAGGGGAAGGTTTCTTCAACGAGGCTCTTCTTCTCCAAGGCTCCCTGACCCACGTTCTTTGCTTCTCTTGCTTTGGAGGTGGAGAAAATGGAACCTAGGGTTAGGGTTTCGAATTTTTGGAGTGGGGAGATGGTTTCTCTTGTGGAGGCTAGGGTTTCTCCTGTCTATATG
Organism: Iris macrosiphon; assembly: GCA_036927795.1. Taxonomy (NCBI): domain Eukaryota; kingdom Viridiplantae; phylum Streptophyta; class Magnoliopsida; order Asparagales; family Iridaceae; genus Iris; species Iris macrosiphon. The sequence continues at coordinate 103,045,142 of JAYESA010000001.1, read as the reverse complement.
AAGGATGGCTTTGTGAGAAGCTTCCTTTATATAAACCTAGTTCTAGGGTTTTCCTTGCACAGCTTTAGGTTTAAACCTTTATGTTAAGTCATGTAGGACCTAATAGACTCAGGTTAAGTCAGTCTAGGGTTTTGAGGGTTCACCCTAATTTTGTATTCTAGGGTTTACAAATTTGGGTTGAATCACTAGGGTCTGTCCTAATGAGTTCTAGGGTTTCTACCTTAAACCAAATATCACTAATAAATATAATTAGTTACAAAACTCAACAATTAATTAATACATAATTATTTAAAAAATTGTAAAATTACACAATTGCCCTTATTTGGAAAAGTGGTAGTGACAAGTCTACCCTCCTAAAAGAAATTTCGTCCTCGAAATTGGACTGAACTAGAACAAGAATGAAATCAGAAAAGGAATATACCTCAAGTCTGGAAGAGATACGGGTATTGCTCGCGCATTTCGTCCTCTCTCTCCCAGGTCGATTCCCCTGGAGAGTGATGTCTCCATGCTACGCGAACCAAAGAGATGGTTTGGTTCCGCAACACCTTCTCTCTGCGGTCCAAGATCTCTACGGGCTGCTCAGGGTAGCTGAGCGTCGGACCAACCTCAATCTCCGAGTGATCAAGTACGTGACTAGGGTCGGCCACGTACCGTCTCAGCTGCGACACGTGAAACACATTATGCACTCCCTCCAATGCAGGCGGCAAGTCCAGTCTATATGCCACTGCACCTACCCTCGCCAGAATACCGAAGGGTCCGATGTAGCGTGGGCTAAGCTTCCCGCCTCTGCCAAAACGAATCGTTCCACGCGTCGGAGAAATCCGTAGGAATACTAGATCGCCAACCTAAAACAAAACAGTCTCAACATGCATTCTAGACAAACAACACAAACCAGAAAATCAACAATCTATACCTGAAACTCAAGGGGTCTACGGTGGCTGTCGGCCCAATGCCGCTGTCTGTCCTGCGCCACTCGCAGTCTGTCTCTGATGAGTTTCACCTTTTCTGCTGCATCCACGACCATTTCTGGTCCTAGCAAGGCTCTCTCTCCAACGTCGTCCCACGATAGCGGTGTACGACACCTCCGTCCATAAAGAGCCTCAAATGGTGACATCTCGATGCTGGCCTGGTAGCTGTTATTGTAAGCAAACTCTACCAGGTGCAGATGATCCTCCCAAGAACCTCCGAGATCTAAAACGCAAGTGCGTAGCATATCCTCAAGAGTCTGAATAGTCCTTTCAGACTGCCCGTCTGTCTGGGGGTGATATGCGGTGCTGAACTTGAGCTGAGTGCCCAAGCTAGCCTGCAGACTCCTCCAGAAATGGGAAGTGAAACGACTATCCCGATCTGAGACGATGCTCACAGGAACTCCATGAATCCTAACAATCTGTCGCACGTACATCTCTACGAGCCTCTCTGTCGACGTGCCCACCTTGAAAGGTAAGAAATGGGCTGATTTGGTCAACCTGTCCACGATGACCCAAATCGCGTCTTTCCCACCTGGAGAACGTGGAAGCCCTGAAACGAAATCCATGGTCACGTGCTCCCATTTCCATTCGGGAATCGGTAAAGGTTGAAGCAAACCTCCTGGCCTCTGCCGGTCTGCCTTTACCTGCTGGCACACTAGACACCGAGATACGAAGCGTGCTACCTCGCGCTTCATTCCATACCACCATACGTGCTCCCTCAAGTCTCGATACATCTTGTTGGCACCGGGATGCATCGAGTACTGAGAGCGGTGTGCCTCCTGCAAAACCTCCTCGCGCAGCTCCCCGCTGGGCACACATATCCTTGTGCCGTGCCGTAAAGAACCGTCATCTGCGATAGTAAAGTCGTCCGACAATCCCATCTGAACCTGGGCTCTGATACTCCTCAGAGTCTCATCATCGTACTGCGCAGCTCTGATCTTGTCCATCAGTTCGGACTGTATCTGTAATCCCCACATCTGGATCTCAGTACCGGGAACTAACACCTCAATCTCCAAGCTCTCTAAATCAGCCAACAAATGCCTATATGTTGTCAAGTACATAGCCATCGGATACCTGCTCAAGGCATCGGCGACTACGTTAGCCTTCCCTGGATGGTACTGCAATGAGATGTCAAAGTCCTTCATTAACTCTAACCACCTCCTTTGCCTCATGTTCAGCTCCTTCTGTATGAATACGTACTTCAAGCTCTTGTGGTCTGTGAAGATTTCCACACGCTCTCCGTACAGGTAATGTTTCCACAGCTTTAGAGCGAAGATAACTGCTGCCAACTCTAAATCGTGGGTGGGATAATTCTTTTCATGAGGGAGTAACTGCCTGGAAGCATAGGCAATTACCTTCCCGTGCTGCTGAAGAACACATCCCAGACCCTTCCCTGAAGCATCACTGTAGATGGTGAAACCACCTGTCCCTGATGGCAACGTCAAAATTGGAGCTGTCGTCAACCTCTTCTTCAGCTCATCAAATGCGGCCTGGCACTCCTCCGTCCAAACAAAATCCACATCCTTCCTAGTCAGTCTGGTCATTGGCGCTGCAATCTTGGAGAAGTCTTGTACAAACCTCCTGTAGTATCCTGCTAACCCGAGAAAACTCCTGATCTCAGCTACCGAACTGGGGGTAGCCCACGACTCTACTGCCTCGATCTTCTGTGGGTTAACCGAGATTCCGTCACCCGATACCACATGCCCAAGAAATTCGACCTTGTCAAGGAAGAATTCACACTTAGAGAGTTTCCCGTATAGCTTCTCCCTCCTGAGAGTCTCTAAGACCAATCTCAGGTGCTCTTCGTGCTCCTCCGGTGTCTTGGAATACACAAGAATATCGTCGATGAACACCACTACGAACTTATCAAGGTACTGGTGGAACACCTTGTTCATCAAGTTCATGAATACTGCCGGCGCATTGGTTAAACCGAATGGCATCACCATGAACTCAAACTGGCCGTATCTGGTCCGAAAAGCTGTCTTCGGCGTGTCTTCTTTCTTTACCTTCACCTGGTGATAGCCTGACCTCAAATCAATCTTCGAAAACACCCTCGCCCCGCTCAACTGGTCGAAAAGATCATCTATCCTCGGCAGCGGATACTTGTTCTTGATAGTGATATTGTTCAAAGCTCTATAATCAATGCACATGCGCACCATGCCGTCCTTCTTCGGTACGAACAATACCGGAGCTCCCCATGGTGATGAACTGGATTTGATGAAGCCTTTGTCCTGCAGCTCCTCAACTTGCTTCTTCAGTTCTACCAGCTCGCTGTTGTTGACTCTATAGACGTGTTGTGAAATGGGCTCCGCTCCTGGAACCAAGTCTATAGAGAATTCAACATCTCTGTCTGGTGGCAAGCCTGGCAACTCTTCTGGAAATACATCCAGGAACTCCGCTATCAGAGGATGTGGCAACTCCTCTTCTTCCGTCCTGGCTCCGCAAAATGTGCTCCTCCTCTGTTCCGCTGCTTCTCTGACGACCTCAAATTCTGGCTCTCCTGGTGGTCTAAACAATACTCTGCCTCTATAACAATCTATAGTAGCATGATGCCTACTCAACCAGTCCATTCCGAGTACAATATCGTACCCCGGAAGTGGCATGACAAGTAAGCTCACGCTCAAGTCTCGGCCTCCTACTGATACTCTCCGGTCCTTGCAGTGATCACGGACTAGGATAATACCTCCTCCAGTCATGATCTTGCAAGTCCTAGCTAATGGTTCTGTGTCTAAATGATGTCGAAGTGCATATGATACAGACACAAAACTATGGGAAGCGCCAGAGTCGAATAAGGTAAATGCAGGAATACAATCGAGAAGAACCGAACCTGTGATCAAGTCTCCTGCTGGCTCGATCTCCTCGACTGCCATGGCGTATGCTCGCCCCTGGGGTGCACCTCTCTGCTGCTGATGCTGGGCAAACCTCTGATTTTGCGGTGGAAGTGGTCCCCTCTGCTGTTGGCCTCCTGGTATGGTAGGTACCCTGCCTGGTCCTCTCTGGGCGGCTGCTCCACCCTGACCTGGACGAGTCCGAATGGTAGGGCAATCCTTCAGCTGGTGTGTCGTCGATCCGCAGTAAAAACATGAGCCTAACCTCTTCCTGCAGTTCTCTCTGGTATGTCCTGTCTTCCCGCAGTACGCACACTGGATGGCGGGCTGGTTCTGTCTCTGTTGCTGCTGGACCTGCCCTCGGGCTGGTGCCTGATGCTGCTGCTGAAAGGGCCTCTGCTGCTGCTGAAAGTGTGGACGCTTGCCTGGTCCCGCACTACTGTTTGCTCCCCCGGAAACATCGCGTCCCCTCTTGGGTCTGAGGTCCAAGTCATCCTCGGCTACTTGGGCATCCATCAATATGCCCTCATAGGTAGCTGTGCGACGTCCCGACGTGCGAGACTTGATCTCTCTTGTCAGCCCCTTTCTGAATTTCCGGGCCCTGTCCCCCGGATCTCTAATCATCGATGGCGCGAAGCGGCTCAGGCGGGAAAACTCTGCGGCATACTCGTCGACGGACGAGCTCCCCTGGGCTAGGTCATGGAACTGACTCTCCAAAGCTCCCAGGGCGACATCAGGAAAGAACTTTTCTTTGAAGAGCTCCTTGAAAGCTTCCCAAGTGAGTCCCCCGCGCAAGAGTCTCGGCTCCGTGCGAAACCATGTCAAGGCAATGTCGAACATCTGGCTGCCAGCGGCCTCGATCTGGAGCGCCTCTGGAATCTGCGCCAAACGCAAGTTCCTCTCGATGTCCTCTAGCCAATCATCGGCGTAGAGTATCCCTTCTGTCCCCTTGAACTCTCGAGGCATCATCCTCTTGAAGTCCACAATGGTGCCCGGCCTCTGTTGTTGCTGACCAGGTTGTTGCTGCTGCTGAGTGACTCTCTCCACAGCTTGGAGAGCCACTTGGTGAGCATTCTCCATGTTCACCCTCATCATCTCTGTCTGGGCCTGATATGCCTCAGCCTGCACTCTCTGGGCCTCTGCCGATGTCCTCTGGGCATCGACCATGCCCTGTATCAAAGCGAACATCTGTGCCCCATCGACGGGCATACCTCCTGGATGCTGAGCTGGTGGTGGTTGTGCCGTCGTAGCTGTGGGGACCCTCTGAACTGGTGGTGGAGGACCCCCGAATGCTGCAGACACTCCCACCTGTCCTGGAGATGTAGGAGGTGCTGCTGATGTCTGTCCGGCAGCGCGAGAGGTGGCAGACCTCTCTGTATCTGCTGCTCCGAGTCTCTGGGATCTTCTTGGCGGCATCCTGAAGACAGACCAAAAGATTCAATTAAGGCAATAGGTATGATATCAAGGAAGGACAGAAAAATTTCTAAAGGAATTAATCATTAAGAATAGTATCATAAGAATCAGAATTCCCTAATTGTGATTGAGCATATTCTTGGCCTAATTCCTATTTCCTAAAACAGTCTAAGACTATGACTCGACCTCCATGGGCCACCAATAAAAACGTGTCACGACCCGCACCCGGAATTTGGGCATGAGTCGTGGGTACGTCCAGCCTACGCCGCAGCATCGGCGGTAGAACGCTGTCTAGGTCACAAATATAGTATATCCTGTCAATAGTCTCAACTCCGTACGGAGGACTTTGATAAATAAATCACAGTTCTATAATATACTCAATCACAACTATAACATAATGGCACGATGAGAATTGAAAAGAGTTCTATTTAAAACCAACCACAAGAAGTCCAACTCAAATCCTGGGTCTAAATGACCTCACAAAGTCACAAAAAAAAAAAATACATCTCAGTCTCAGTCTCAGTCTAAAACAATAAATGCAGAAAAATAATCTAAGCATGGGCAGGCAAGTTCTCCTCTAGGATAGGCACCTCCTCTAGGATTTCTGGAGTGAAATCTCCCTCTATTCCTGGGCCGTAATGAGTAGGGCAAAAGTCCTCCAGGTCCTCTGAAAATGTTGTTATCCAGTCAGGATTGGAGCGAAGCACAAGCACTAACAGCAGTTTCATTAAATTGACAAAATCTATAAACAGTGTAAGAGATACAAGATGGAAATAAATGCTGAAAATGAGAAGTACAGGAGAAAATGAAATAGACAATAGAGCATCTAGCAATGAGCAATAAATAGTGAATGCTAGAACAAGTAATCGGAATAAAGATAAAACATCTAACTAAGTGGTTGAAATATTAGTTTATTATGTGATCGGCTTGGGACTGGTTCAGGCTGGTTATATATGATTAGCTATGATTCTTGAAGGTCAGGCTAACCATATGGTTAGCTATGATGCATGATAATGGTCAGGCTAATCATATATAACAGCTATGAGGCATGATGATGGTCAGGCCGCACCCGACGTGAGATGTGGGGTGAGCTATGATGCATGGTAAGTGTGGATATGATCACATAATCTACTAACAGTTCCCCATCCCCCAGCTAGCACGATGGATTCCAATCACGACTCCTCATGATGGGGATATAGGGTGCTAACCCGTGTATCCATAGTGTCGGAATCAAGTATGTAATACACTACAATTTATAGAAATAATCAACAATGAAAACTGTCAGAGAATGTACTCGCCTGTGGTCCTGAGCAAAATGTGAGGATCGAGGTCCAAAATGGAATCACAATGACCTATTTATGGAAATTCAATGTTAATTAATGAATTAAAAGAATAACATGCTTAACAATTTAAAAACGAGGTTTCTAGGCCATGTCTAAGGTTTACTGGTCAATACTAGGTCCAACTGAGTCAATTCTAGGTTTACCTATGGTTAACTAGATCATTTGGTCAAACTCTAATTAATGCTAGTCTTATGCTAGTCTATAACTGCCATACTAGATATTATTAATACACAATTAGCTTATATAGTAAGGTACCATGATATCTAGTTAGTACCTAGATTTTAGTTGAAAACTTTAGTCTAACTGAGATACCACACATATCTCAACACTTACGTACTGATACTTTAAATAGTATGCTAAAAATACTATGTTGCTAGTTAATACTTACCTACTCTTAATCCTAATCCTTAACCCAACTCAGTGTCACCTAATATATATATATATATACTAGCTGCCAATGGATTGGATCAATTTTATATCCCAAGTCATGGCAACTATAGTTGCTGATACTATAGTGTATCAGCAATTACTAGTAATACCTTAACAACTCATCACTTCCCAATACTTGGCACCAACTTCCTACACAAACACATGGATATCCTACCCACTACTGTGAATGCCTCTCATTGCTGCTACTGGTACCTTGCTGCCACAGTGCAAATTGTACTGATACTTGTTCCCTGCACACAGACACAGATATCTGATACACCATACTCATAGTCCTCACACATACAGCACTAGTTAAACCTAAGCCAAAAACACACAGGTATACCCACAGTTACACTACCACACATATCACACATTAGGAATAATTCCTATGCACAGAAAATTAACTCACACAGCATGTGCACTCCCCTCACTGAAACCAAGCCCTGACCATCTAGTACCATGTTCAGTCCACCCATCTGGACTGGTACCCTAAATTGATGCCAACACAACGTTCTGATACTTAAACACCCAGTTGGGATACCCACACACTGATGCACATAATCAACTAGACACTAGGTTTCAGTCATCTCACACACACACTGGAATTTGGAGATTAAAAACCTGGGCACACACACACAGGTCCTAGGCACTAGTTTTTGAGATAATTTACACATCTACACTGACACACATATACTCTGATACACAGAACTAAATTCTTACACAACACTCACACACACCACATTCTATCACCTAACTGATACACACAGACACATACCTACACACAGTCATGCTCCTCACCTAATCTAATACACATGAACTTACCCTCAATGCACACACAAATAACTTACTGAAACACAGGTAACATTACACAAGGTTCACTCAGTGCACAGGAATTTCCACACACTACTTCTCATTGACTGATACACAAACACCTATACATAATACTCTCTCAGGTATCTAAAACATATTGATTCTCGCACATTGTTCACTGGTACTCTAATACACTGCACAGCAAATCTGCACACAGGTATCTGCTCCCACAACACACAGTCACTGCTTCACTTTTCCCCCTCTCTCAGAGTTACACACAAGAACCGAACTGATCCCCCAACTGCTGATACCCCATATTACCTCACTGAAATATATATATGTATTCACACAGCCATATACACCCAGAATTTCTGAGATGAAACTGATACATAAACACAGCCACATGCACACAGATACATATAGATAGGTTCATGCACAGCCTCCTATTGAACTTCACATCTACTCACATACACATGTGCACAGAATCTAACTAGTCCACCAACAGTTTTGTGGAGACTGGCACAGCAACACACCCTCCATCTACACCTACACCTACTGATCCCCCAAAACCCGACTATGCAGGAAATTCAGCACACAGAAATCCTCCCACAGAACCCGATTGTACAGTAACTCCTTCTAAACATATGAAAACCAACAAATAACTATAACACAGGCAATGGTAATATATATAAATAGTCTATAAACCAAGATATGCATACATCCACTACCTTAGATGGATGAACCCTAAATGAACATTCCATCGAACACATGCAGTGCAAGAAACCAATATACATACAACCCATGAATTCCTAATCCAAAAACCCTACAAATTCGGGTTCAACTTACACAGAGGAGATGAAATCAGTCCACATACCAAAATCTAGGGTTAGGGTTCTTAATAATTGGGGAAAACCCCATGTGGGTCACCAAAACCTAATCCAAAGCCCTAGAATCGAATTACACACAGATTTGGGGGTTCCTAATGGCCATTATCATCTGTACACAGAATTTAAATGAGTAGAACTAGGGTTTTACCTGCAGGGGAAGGTTTCTTCAACGAGGCTCTTCTTCTCCAAGGCTCCCTGACCCACGTTCTTTGCTTCTCTTGCTTTGGAGGTGGAGAAAATGGAACCTAGGGTTAGGGTTTCGAATTTTTGGAGTGGGGAGATGGTTTCTCTTGTGGAGGCTAGGGTTTCTCCTGTCTATATGAAGGATGGCTTTGTGAGAAGCTTCCTTTATATAAACCTAGTTCTAGGGTTTTTCTTGCACAGCTTTAGGTTTAAACCTTTATGTTAAGTCATGTAGGACCTAATAGACTCAGGTTAAGTCAGTCTAGGGTTTTGAGGGTTCACCCTAATTTTGTATTCTAGGGTTTACAAATTTGGGTTGAATCACTAGGGTCTGTCCTAATGAGTTCTAGGGTTTCTACCTTAAACCAAATATCACTAATAAATATAATTAGTTACAAAACTCAACAATTAATTAATACATAATTATTTAAAAAATTGTGAAATTACACAATTGCCCTTATTTGGAAAAGTGGTAGTGACAGAACTCAAGCTCGGAGTTTTATCTACTATAATCACCAATAGTGAATCACAAGCTTTGATCCAACGGCTTCCACTTCTTTACAACACGAGGTTTGATCCGAAGTCTCACAACTTCACAGCTAGAGAGAGAATAACTGATAGAGCCAAGCACTTTACAACTCTGTAGACTTCTAGACCAAGGTCGCACTTGACACTAGGAAGGCTAGGGAGTTGATCATTGAGATGGAAAAGTTAAAGTTCGGATGTTTGCTCATAATAGGATAGAAGGATTAAGAATAGTTGAGTGAGTAGGAATATAGAAATCCAATTCTATTTATAGTGTGTTGGCAAAGATAATTCAGCCAGAAATTGGATGGGGTTCAATTCAAATTTTTAAACGTTGGGCCAGGAAATCAGGGATATTATTACTATGTTGATTTCATACCAAAAGGGTAACCGAGTTCGGTCCGAGTTCGGCATGAATTCAGCCCGAGTTCGGTTTCAAAGTATGGTAGACTTTGTTAATAAATGTGGCCGGATTTAGTGGATAGGTTCATTAGTTTATTTGAGTGGACTAGGTATCTGGGTATAGGTACTTTGATTTTCTAGTGCGACTCTTCTTACATCAATCCTATACTCGAATAATTAAAATATTATATTTGAATATTAAACCAAACTTGATAAACAAATCTTTTAGCTGGTGCCTCGTCTGTCTTTAGTACCGATAGAGTTGATATACTTTTCATCAAGTATTTGCTTCATTTGTATTTTAGATATAATGTTTGAGGATTATCATAATTAGGTTGACTATGACTACTTTGTGCCAACAAGTGTCCCATGGGTATTTTGGATTGTGTATCAACATTGGACCCTGGATTGTTAGATTTGAGTTATCAATATTAGACCCTCGATAGCTTAATGAACATGGGGCAGCAAGGAAGTAAGAAGGTATGAGATGGATGCCTTAGTTGGGAACAATGAGTTGCATTATATTGTGGCTTAAATAGGCTAGATGAAAGTTTTAAATTTTAGCATCGATGATCGAATGTTACTATCGGTAAATAAGTTGGATCGTTTATCCAATGAGATTGGTTGGGACTGATTAGGAATCATAAGCGGGATGTTATATTTGGTTACCTGAGTTTGGAAGTTCTTGGAAATCAATTGAAGATGGACCGAGTATGTGGTAAACTATTTCCTTTGACCTTAGGTGTGCAGCATTTACTAAATGCCTAACTTAAAAAATATAGCAGCCGTGAAGTGGGAATATTTGAACCTAGCAATTGGCGAATAATATTTAATCGGCAAATAAACTTGTAGAATTGCATATAACTAATCGATAAAACTTATTATCCAGCAATATATGAAAGTTTATCAAGTGTCTTTGATGGATGGAATACAAATTAAGCTTGAGTTAATGCACGTTGGGATAAATACTATCGACGAAAAGTTTTGTCGCATCAATAATCGTTGATTGACAGATATAATTGATCAAATTATTAGTATGGGGTGATCCCTAACTTGGTGGATTGACCAATATAGCGAGTACGTGAATAATTATCGAAAGTGGTTAAGCGAGAGAAAATTCTATGAGACATTGATGAGGTGATGCAATTAAGTTGATGATTAATGTGAATGAAAGTTGACCCTATCAAAATAAAGTTGGCAAAAGTATGTTCGATGGAATGAATCGGAAGAAATATTTTTTTAATATATTGGTTGGGTGATATTATCGGTTATAGATTATTTAGGTGATACTGAACACATGAATACGTAATATGAATGTAAAGGAATTAAGAGCAAGGATCATGAACAATATACTAGTAAAGGTAATTTATCAGAATTTAATTTTAGGTTAGTTGCCCTGTCCCATAGATAAATCAGACGCACGAGAATTCAAGTAGGATATGTTGGTACAACTAGAGGATGACTATAAAATCAGAAATGAAACAATATGTTGGAACAAAAATAGTTGGATGGATAAGTTTGGGAATTGACGGTTGCTAGAGTTGGATTTGATTGCTTCGACTGAAATAAAAATCAATAATGGGTTCGGTTAGATGGATTATCTTGGAATGATTTCTTGTGAATCAAGTTGGAATAAGAAATAAATCATAATAAAAGATAGAAATGTCACTTAAGAATTTTGATTGAAATTTTATACATTGGGAAGAGAAACTTGATATGTGATGTAGCTAATGCGACTATTGTACGGGACATATTATGATCATTAAACTATAATAGAATTTTGTGGCTTGACATGACCAAAAAAGACTCTAAATTCATGAGAATTTTGATGCTACTAATGATGGGAAAAATATTAATAGAAGTTTGATTGAAAGAAATTACAATATTGAGAAAATAGTCAGAACGATTACAAATACACTTCGGTCCTAATAAAGAGACGACGGGTGATATTCTTAATATAATCAATCAAAGTTGGATGGATCAAAATAAGATGACGACAGGAAAATTATTCATAAGAGGTGGGAATGGCGGAATTGATATTGAAAGAATGAATATTGCAATTCAAAATTAATAAAAAATTTGTTATGGTCTGTTTGTCCAAAATAATTAAAGTATCCTGCTTGGGTTAATGGCCTAACCTGGGCAGTACCTAAGGATTTTGTATATTTTGGCATAATAGAAAGATAGTGATTATGGAAAATGGTTTTACGAAGGAACACTATTAATATTATAAAATAATTGAGCATATGATGGACCGAAAGGACATTGGAAAGTATTGCGAAGTGCTTAGCCCAAAACTTGATTCCAACGTGTTAGAAAGATATGGACAAGATTGACCGAATAAGTGTCGTAAGAAATTAGAGTTATGGAAAATCAATGTAAAAGGACAACTTGGCCGAAAGTATTAAATGATCAATAATAAGGAATAGAATTTCCTCTCTAGCCATTTCATTTTGCTAACTATTAGAATTGGTTAAGTGCATAATATTTTGGATACGCCTGAAATATATATATTATTCGTGTGAAGTGGTGGACATAATTCAAATGGGGCTGTAGGAGAGTATTGATAATGGAAGAACATGAACAAATAATTTGGGAAGAAAAGATATGGTTTGAATGCATAAGTATACAAAATTAATGAATGAGCAATATTTATAAGAGATGGAAACGAGATATTGATCTATACCTCACATAGAACATTTTTTTGGGTTGACTTAAGTGATATGGTGAATTGAGTTATTCTTGTAGGTTTTGAGGATGAATTTTTTTAGAGTGGTATATTATGTAATGCCCTGTTCCGCGGAAAGGCATTATGCTGAATTTATAGATGGATCCGACTGATGGAATACAAGTGGTACAAAAAATGGAGATGCTTGGTATGATGATGTTGTATTTCTTAACTTGGCCGGATAGAATATCTTATGCGACGTGGTTCTAAAGTATAATTATGCCAAGTTAGAAGACTGTGTATTGCATCGGATCTTTTTTGAGGGATCGTAGGCGAATGTAGGATCATGTCATAAAACCAATATTTATATAAGTAAGTTGACCTGTCACTTCTCCTCTAGTCCTTTATGCCCTAATAAAATAAAAGTTAGTATTTCTTTGTTGTATGTCATAACAATATGCTGCTCTAGTACACACAATGATAATAATGCCTTATGTTTAATGTTGATACAATTAATGAAACATATGAATATTGAACTGCTAGTACTATTGATACAAGAATGCTATAAAGTAAGTCTGATATGAGAAAGAAGTAATGTTACATAGTCTACTTCACATGCTGGTAATACTGAAAATGGAACATTTAATATCTGTATAGGTATAAGTGCATTATTGCATAGTAACTATGAAGAAAATGCTTCATATACGAGCATAAATATGGTCTGGTACCACCGGTCCACGAGAAGGTCTGTAAGTTGGGACCTACGGGTCACCAACCGATATGAGAATAAACAAATCAAGAAGGATCAATAATGCGATGATTTACTTATATTTCTTTACCATGCAATTTATACTTAGATTTTATTTGTATAGTCATTGCATGGTTAGGGATAACTAGTGCACAAGGTTAGGTAAGTTTTCTCGAATGAGATGCACCGGGGCACCGGGATCGTTTGACCTAGGAGGAAATATAGTGCTTTGGTAGCACTGGGTAAAATCAAGATATTCATTGGGGATCAAAAACTCATGAATGGCACATTGTACGCCCTTCTAAGTCCTATATGGCATGTCCCCCAGGGTGCGAAAGCATATCACCAATGACTCTAATTTAGTTACGCTGCATACAAACGAGAATATTTATACTGGCTTAATATTATCTCTGTAAGAATAATTCGTATTAATTATGCTAGGGCTAATCTTTGTTTTGTAGGTATACGATTAGTGGGATATTGGTAAGAATTTCCATTATACGATATATACATATCTAATATATATTCAATGTATACTGCTACTTCCAATGTATGTTTTATTATGTTGCTAAATACTTTGATCATTGAAATAAAACTAGTTCCTATAGATACATCACTAAGTGAATATGCATGCTTTTCATATTAATACTTAATGTCGGTTTAGGCGAGTAGGCTAGTTTTTGCTCACTAGTACACGATATGTACTGACCCACGTTTTTGGGCATCCCCTGGTACTCAGTGATCGGGGAGTAACTGGAACGGTTCTGAGGAATCGAAGCATTGTTGGGGCGCACAGAAGCTCTTCTTCCATTGGTGTCGTCTTTTGTTATAAAGGGCATAATGTATGAAAAAGTATAATTTTAGTTGTATCACTAAGATTGTAAGCCAAGATAAAAAATATCAATATAAGACCATTGGCCAAGTATCAGTTGTATTTGAGAGCTTTGTAAATCTTTTGTAAGCCATGTACTCAATTAACATTTTCAATAAATAGAAGATTTTTATTATATTCACTGTGTATTCAATTTGTATGCTTAATTTTGCTACGATATCGTTGTTTCTGAGATATACAATGCATTGTCTATCTCCATGCCTTGTGCAAGTGCAATCTATGCTTGTACGACATCACGCCCGTGGCTACTTTTGGTTCTTCGGAATCGGGGCCTAACAAGCTTCCCAGAGGGAAAAAATCTATATTTCCAGGGGCAGGATTGCTTTTCTTCTGTAAACTAAGAAGAAACGTGTACTGCCAGTTAGGGTTTGGACCATTGTGCGATAGTTCCAGATATATTCCCCAAGTTTTTCATTTTAATCACGTTTATTGGACGAACTGAACTTCGTGAGTAGCTTGATAAAAAAAATTGAACGCTTACGCTAATCTATTTTACGCTGGATTATACATAGTCAAAGCTACGTTCTAGATTCAATTTTTATTGTAAAACCGATAGAAAGCTTTGTTTGCAAACTGTGGACCATTATCATGGATGATCCTCCATAGAAGCCCAAAATGGTAGATAATATTAAGTTTGACAAAGTTGATCATGTTTGGTGTTTATACCTCAATGAGAAGTATGTCTTTCGCCCATTTGGAAAAGTAGTCAGTTTTAGCGAGAATGAATCGATGGCCTTTGGATGATGGTGTACAAATCGGGTCGATAATGTCTATGCCCCATTCCTCAAACGACCAAGATGCCATAGTTGGGTTTAAGAACTCTGAAGTTGGTCGTTAAAATTCGCATAGATTTGACACATGCTGCACTTCTTTGTATAATCGATGGCATTTGCTACCATTATGGGCCAAAAATAACCCATATGCCGGAGACAATCCGGTAACTTAGGACCGGGTTGGTAAGCACCGCAGGTACCGTTGTGAGCTTCATAGAGTAACTGCTTTACCTCTGCGTCCGATAGGCATCGTAGTAGGAGACCATCATATGAACAACGATAATATAATTTGGTGGCTATATCATAATAGAACCGGAATGAACGTCTTATAACGGAAGTGGCCTTCTTCTAGTCGTCTTGAAGGTTTTTGTAGACTACATAGTCTATAAAAGGAAACCTCCAGTCTTTGATATCGATGTCAGTCTCAATAGCATAACTTCTTCATGTGCAAAGGTTGTTCTTAGGATAACCCAGTTCATGACCAGTCACTGTGATTGATAGCTAGGCTTTGATGGAAACTACTGGGGAGGCTGTGAGACCTGCAAGAACGTCGACCTCGATATTTTATAGTCGTGGTACCTGCTCTATGAAGAACCCGAAGAAGGTAGAGATTATACTGATCCCGGCTTGATGGTAAGGGATCAAATCCTTATGTCGGATTTCATACTCACCTCGAACCTGATTGACTATTAGCTTGGAGTCACCATAGGCCCCTAGGTAGTCAACCCCCTACTGTTTATCCAGTTGAATCCAGTTGAATCCTGATAATAAGAAAGTTGTATTCAATTACCTTATTGGAAAATGACTACATAAGAAAATATGCGTGATGGATGACCAAGTTATCGGAAAAAACCAATACTATCCCCACTCTGGTGAAAATGTTGCCCTTGGGCCCTATTCTTGAAGCATCTTCGAAGAACATTCACCAAATTGACTCTTCCATCATCGTGTTAGATTTTAACACTTCATATGGAATATCATGGTAAAGCTATAATATTTTTGGAACCAGATGGGATACCAAAAAGTTAGCCATTGTCGTATGGTGATAGCAACATTGCCCATATAAATATACGGGAGTTCAGTGCCCCTAGCTTGGTCATGAGCATCCTGAGGGGATTAACTTAATAGATGACTTGGATTGCCTTTCCGGTCACATATTAACGCATCTTCAGGATAGCGAAGATTAGGGTGAGGCATTCCTTCTTGACGAGATTATACATATGCTCGGCACCTGCCATCAACCTACCGAGGTAGTAGATAACATGTTCATGGCTAGAGCCACTCTTCTGAGCTAATAAGGAACCAAGAGAATGATCCATTGTATGAACTTAGATTAAGAAGGGTTTTACCACGATTGGAGCCACCAACAGCGGGGGTAGCCTCAATGCTTCCTGTCAGAAGGTTCTATATATTTTCGTGCGGACTCCTTTCCTCCTAGTATGATATCCATAAGGGAGGACATTGTCATGTCTATTCCTCCGTCATAGAACAGGGAGAGGAAGAGGCACTGAATGTAATTAAAGGATAAGTTGTAGTTGTCCGGGAGGCTACAAAACCATTCATAAGTATAGAAGCATAAAAAGTATGCCCCCCAAAGAATGGTTAAGTCAAATGAGGATTATCGTACCCCTTTATGAAATGAACTAACAAGAAGAGTGGTGCACTCTAGCAATATTTCAGAGTTTTGCACACTTTCTTCAAAATGGAATAGAGCTGCACTTTGGTTCAGCTTTACAAAGATAGGCGCACAACTGTTATATTTCTACTCCATATTTAATGCAATAAATCTGGCAGATTGACACAACAGTCGAGAAGATCAGAGTCATTATGACAAAAGATTTTCAACATGCAGACCAAGGTTGTCGTTTAGTGTCTATCCGGCTAAAGTCTTAAAAGAGTGCGCCAATGTGCAAAACTCTTACAGACTGTGCCATTGTGCCAAACTCTTACAGAGTGTGCGATTATGCCAAACTCTAACAGAGTACGTCGTTGCAGCAAGTATCTTCAAATCTCATCAAAGTGCGTCAATATGACCATTATCTTCAAACTTCATCAAAGAATGCTAATGTTGCCAAATTTCTTCAAAGGCGTGCATATGATTTTAACTGACAGTGAACCGTTATGATTATGTCTTTCATGCCATATCCCTTGTAAGACATGCATAAATAACTGTCCCCATGACCCACGCTTTCCTCGTATAGAAAATCACGTGTCAAGCAGGTAGTATATTGTGCACACACTCAGCAGAACATGGGTTATAAAACCCTCAAAAGTGTGCACACAATTGAAAATACAGTAAAAATTGCCTAAATTGCGCACACACTTCTATAACCGTTCCTGAAGGTTATAAATAAAGGCTCAGTTCTTCATTCACACACACAGACAGAGGGAGAAGGACAAAAGCATTACGTGTCAGTGTTGCCGAGGCTTTTTTACTCAAGTTCTCCTAGTGTTTAAGTGTTCTAGCATCTCTTCTTTGTGTCGAGTGGTCCAAGGAGTAAAGTGATCGGCCGCAGATCGGATCTCCATAGCTATACTTCCCAGAATTATTGTACATTAGATTCTTATATAGTATTTATTATACTTTCATTTTCTTATAAGAATAAAAAAATTGTATAACTTTTTGTTTATGGCAAACAAAATAGCAACTCTGCAGGGGACGGTCTTCTCCTCTGATAAGAAGGTGATAGCATAACACAACACCGTGTTGGTTGGCACAACGCAAAAGACTTTGGTCATAAAGTTCGACCAAAAAGCCTACGAAGAAATGCTCGCTGGGGGTAGTGCTAGCCCTTCAACCATAGTCAAGTCCAAGAAGGTTCGCAAGACGTGGCTACCCAAGCCTCGCTCTTCCTATCCCAAAGTTACTTCTAACAAAGGAAAAAGGGTATTGACCACCACTAACGAGTATTCTCTCGTAGTTTCCCCATTCCTAGTCAGTGACTTGGTAGATATTATGATTCAATCCCTAGTCTGTCAATTGGTAGATACTCCTCTTAGTCACGCCAATGTGATAACTATGGGGAACATATTGTGACTCCCTCATAAAAATAAGCAGGGGGTGAACCAATCTTTTCTTGGCAAAGGAACTCATAATGATGCTAAGGGGATTGTACATCCGTACATCCTCATGAGGCCTGATCTGCACAAACTTAATACAATGCACAGAGCATATGCAACAAAGACTCTCCTACTCAGTGTGCTACGCACTTTCTGTCCTATCCGAAACACTTGGGGAAAAAGTTGTTCAACAACCGCACCGTCCAAAGAAAAACTTCATGCCACAACTCTTAGGCTCACAATGGGAGAAAGCTATACGTCACTTCTTCTGAAGGTTAGCATTGTGCGTCTAAAGTGCAGGACTATCATAAAAAAATTTGATGCAAAAATATAAGAGGTGTACTCTTGTAGAAGGTGCTATTCAAGCTAGAACTTCACTCTGTATACAGGGTACCAAAAATGTATATGAAAAATATAAGGTACATAATATAAAAAGGCAGAGTCTTTCTTCCTCTTCTTCTACTATACCTCCTCCTCATTTATTCGAAGTTCTTATACAAAGGGGTAAGAAGAGAGAACCAACTATGCCTACATAAGTTCTTCCAAATGATCACCATCGTAGTTGCCATCTAGTTGTATCAACTGTTATTGTACTAAGACAATTGAACCCTCTTTTAAATGGTCTGTGTTTGACCATTTGACTTACAATTTTCCTACTAGACAACATTCTATGAAGCAAGTTTATGAACAAGAAGGCGATGATGAGTTACTTTTGGCTCCAGTCTACATGGCTTCGTGGCTCCCTCATAGAGGAAGAGGTTCCAGAGGAAATACCTCAAGGACATCCAGTCAAAAGAGATTTGACCAACTAGTAGAATCTTTTGATGGAGAATAGCAAAATACTCATTCTCAAAGATGGGAACTCTCCATCCGGGAGAGTAGTTGTTCTTCGAAATTCGAACCTGACTTCCTTGGGGGAAGAAATATTTTGAAATCTGGAATCGATAGTATAGACTCCAACTACACGGTACAATCCACTAGTTCTTCTATTGTCTATAGAGAAAAGGGGTACATATGCTATCGATGATGAACACGACGCTTCTCCATATGGAAGCACTAAGCAGCACCTCAACTCACTAAAAACTGCACTAAAGGATATGCATTCAATGATGCAAAGCATGTACCAGATAATGATGGCTTAGCAAACTGTCACTCCTGCACTTGTCCAAGTTGCAACATCTATTCTGGTACAGTCATCTTTGGGGATAGTGCCACTGTTGAGTAATATAAATCAGATGCGAGTCCTAATCAAGAGTCAGTAGCACCAACTCTTAACCCTCTTAATGCTGGGGGTACTCCTACGCCTGTGGTTATGCTAGTTCAACCCACATTCCTTCAGTCATCTGCACCACCTTAAAATAATGAGACACAACAGGCCATCAAGGAGTTATGGGCCCAATTCAATGCCTTAATTAATAGGGACAAGCTCCAAAAACTGGGAATTAGACAGCCTTTCTCTTTTCAATGGCATAAAGTTGTTTACCCACGTAAAAACAAGCCTCTAAGCATTACTCCTTTTGATGGGACAACGTCACCTGGAAGACACAAGAACTACTTTGAAATGGTTATGAAGCTCCTTCCGCAAGATTATTTCTTTATCACTAAGATGTTCGTCGGAGCTTTGCCGAAAATAGCTTATGATTTATTCAATAGTCTGGCTGATAACTGTATTTCGTCATTCGAAGATTTACGAAGCCTTTTTCCTGCCCAATTTTATGAGGGGGTATAGACATGACGATGTCCTCTCTCACCGATACTAAGCAAAAGTAGAAGGAGTCTGCTCGTGAATTCATTAAGCCCTTTAGACAAATAGCTCTGAAAATGCCTTCTGGTATTCCTAAGAACCAATTAATGGATACTTGTAGAAAAAACTTTTTACCACAAGTAAGATTTTGTATTGGTACTGCTCAGTTTGAGGAATAGATAGCCTTTATCATGAATGCAGACGTGGATGAGCAAAACGAAAAAAGTGTTAACTTTTATTTTTTGAAGTTTAAGAGTTCAGAAGATAAAGGTTCAATGAAGGAAGAACATCAAGAGTAACAACAACAACAACAACAGTAACAACAACAAAAAAGAAAGACATAATCAAGAGACCATATGAAGTTGCAATAAATTTAGACCTTGCAATAAATTTAGCCCTTACAATTTAGTCCCACAACAACAACAATAGTAACAACAACAAAAAAGGATGCCCTTGCAATAAATTTAGCCAATTGGTTAACCTCTCCTTCGAAACAAAAATCTCTGGAGTCCTCAAAATTAAAGGAAGAATAATTCTTTGATGAGAATGACATAATCAATATTTTTTATTGCTTAATGAAGAGTAACAAACTGCAGCTACCAAACATCAAGATACTAAATGAAGTTGGCAAAGTTGATGTTCCCAAATATTGTCTATTCTACCGGTACGTGCACTACCCTACGAGAGCTTGTTATGTGCTGAAAAGAAAGATCTAGCAGTTCATTGATTCCCAAGCTATCACATTACACAATGATGAGAAGACGATCACTGCTAATTTGGTGTCACTTTAATTTGGCAATTTTCTATCTCAAGAAGTTCCATATGGGGTAGTTCCAATACCAAGAGCAACAATGGAAATCGTTAATCTTCCACCAACCCGTAATTAAACTAAAGGGCTGGTACCTCTTTCTACTAAACATAGCAAAATTATGTAGATCCATCCTGATCTCTTAGAATACTTGAGACAATAAGCAGTTTCTTCAGCCCCTAAATCTAAGAAGAAAGGATGCAAGGGTCGATCATGCAATATGATCTCTCTGGAACATAATTTATATCAGATCCAGTACGGAGATGAAGCTTCTTTTGAACCTAGACTCCGGAGTCTAGACTTATATACAGGGGCTTCATCAGACAAGCCTCGCATGACTCAGCAATTTTTTTTGTTTAGGTACTGTTCATTTATATAAATCACACTAGATTTTTAATACAAGCCATAGTTCAAAGGGCATGTCTGCTACTCCCAAGTCTACCATTCTCTCATCAGCAATTTAGTCAGCAGCATTTGATAAAGATAAACCTTAGTTTCATAACTATAGAAAATAATCTATCCATCTTATGCAAAAGATGGGATATGATATTAAAAAAGCTGAAAGATCAAACTTTGGCAAAGGATGTCGCATTCCATTGCAACCTCAAGGTAATCTTTGCAAGTCTCGCTCTGGATTGGGATATGAAGATGATAGCACACAAAGTCACTCTGACAAATCAAGGAAGAAACATATAAAGAGGAAGGTTAAATCATGTCATATGGTTCTCCTTTCTCCAATATCTGAGGAGGTTATGACCAACACTAGGTCTGGAAAAGAATACCACAAGAACCACGAGCAGGCTCTGGAAGATACTCCTCTAACTTCTTCTTCCAATGCTTTTGATGAACCTGGTCCTTCAAAGCCTACTATAGTGGAGAAGGTAAAGCAAAAGAACATCCAATTTAACAAAACTTTGTAGAAGATTCTGCCACAAGGATTCAATAAGCCGTACAATTTTAACATTCCGGCACAGCTCGCCAATACACCTATTCGGCTTTCGATCTTTGAGTTACTTCTCCTTTCAAAAGAAACTCAAGACGCTTTGAGTGAAGCAATCACACATGCTGACTCGTACTTGACCTAACCCAAGACTTTAACTGAAGATCCTATGGAATGTCCTCAATGCCATAGTGTGATAGAAATGATTCTAAATATTGCTTTCACACAGGATGATATGTTGTTTAAAGATATCTGACACAGTAGGACATTGTATTACATGGGTTACGTCGGTTCCATCAAAGTTAGTCGGATTTACATTGACCTGGGATCCTCTATCAACATTAATCCCAAAAGCCTACTACGAGCCTTGAAGATACCGACACACAGCCTATCAACTATCAAGACTACTATATTAGGCTTCAATACTGGAAGAAGTCGGCCGTTGGGGAAGATACGCCTGAAAATTCAGATAGAAAATCTTCGAACTGAAGTCACATGCTATGTGATTGATTCAGAAGTATCCTGCAACATTCTTCTTGGACGACCATGGATACATGAAAATAAGATTGTACCTTCCACTTAGCATCAATACTTAAAATATGTAGATATCCAAGGGGAGGTCAAAACCGAGGTTGCGAACATCAACCCCTTTAAAGGTGTTAAATTTTATTACTCTAGCTCTGCGATGTACACGCCAGAGTATATAAAAATTAAAGCCAATGAAGCCGATGATGAAACTGAAGATGCTTCTAGTAAGGAACCTCTCAGAATCTTTGTCAAAGGGCTAACTACTCGTCTGAGTTCTTCGGAACCCCTTGTCATTAATCTTCGTAAGTCATCGCATTAAGAAAAGGCTAAAGAACCACCGGTGATAAACCTCACTAAAAAGCACCTCCACTTGTCATCGACCTTCATCGTAACAAGCAACCAATGCCAGAAAAGCAACCCTTGGTAATCAATGTAACTAAGCCTCCAATCAAAGCTGAAGCTTCTGTTGAGTATATAGAGGAGGAAGAAATCTTCTATTTTATAAATAATTAGTATTCTCCTTCGCATTATATCGATATTGATCCCTTGACGGAAGAGTTCCTAGCGGCCCTGAATGCCTATGAGCTTCTATCCATACCAGTAGCCTTACCAATTCAAAATGGGACATCATATAGTACTCACGAAGATATTTTTTTCATAGTCCCGACAAGACAAAACGATCAACGTCAAATACTTTTTGGCAAGGGCAGAAACAAAAAGATCACACATGCCGAATATTCTGATGATGATTGTGGAAAATTGCAATTTCATTATAATAGACGGCCAGCTAAAGATATTATTTAGAAGATATGGTACAATCTGGAGTCTAGCAAATGGCTCAAATACAGAAAAGGTAGATGTACTCCTATATGTCACCTCTCTCTAAAAGGCAAGTCTGAGACTCATTACCAAAAAACTGGTCATGGTTTAGGGTACCTCATACCTCAGAAAACTCCTGAAGGATCAGAGTCAGAGGAGAAAACGTGTTCCCATTCATCTCACTCATTATTCTGGGATTCAGATGGAAGCATCGGTGAAGTATTCAACCATGCTATTTTTGTCAACATGGTCTCAATCGACCCAGATGATGAAGATGTTTCAACTTTAGAATCCTTCAAAATGATCCATAGGCGCAATAAATGGATTCACAATGGGAGCTTCGGTTCAAAAAATGTGAACTACCTACGGAAGATAAAATCATTCAAATTGATGTAGGAGACGAGTCCTCTCCGAAACCAATCTTCATCAGCAAAAGTCTTTCAAAGGAAGATAAATGAACTCTTATTGAAATAATAAAGGAATACAATAACGTTTTAGCCTGGAGTTATAAGGATATGCCTGGTCTGGATCGTCGTATAGCTACATACAAGCTCAACATCCTTCCTAACGCTAAACCAGTCAAACAATAACAGATACATTTTTGCCTAGATATGATGGATGCAATTAAAGCTGAAGTCAGGAAGCTGATAACATGCGACTTCTTTCGAGAAGAACAAAATTCCGATTGGGTAGCTAATGTAATCCCAGTTATGAAGAAAAATAGGAAAGTCTGTATCTACATAGATTATAGGGATCTAAATTTTACCTCCCCAAAAGATGACTTTTCTCTCCCTATCACGGATGTCATGATCGACATTACATATAACTTTGAGCGTATGTCATTTATAGATGGATTATTTGAATATAATCAAATAAGATATTTCCCAATGACAAAAAACATAATTTTTTTTGTACACCACTAGGAGTGTACTGATATACAGTCATGTCCTTAGATTTAAATAATGACGGAGCAACGTATTAATGAGCCATGAGTACAATCTTTTATAAGCATATGTGAAAGAAAATAGAATGGTATGTAGATGACATTGCCGTCAAGAGTCATCTCAAAGATAACTACCTTTAAGATTTGGAGACGGTGTACAAGTTAATTGATCAATATCAACTGAAGATGAATCCAACCAAATCCTTTCTGGGAGTCTCCAGTAGCAAGTTTCTTGGATTTGTTATAACTTCTGAACACATTGACCCTGATAAAGTCAAAGAAATTCTTAAAATGTGACCTTTGTGTAACCTCAAAGAACTTTATGGACTGCAAGGCCGTCTGGCATACATCAAAAAATTTAACTCAAATCTCTCTGGACGATGTGGACCCTTTGCCAAGTTGATGAAGAAAGGCATCTCATTTGTCTGGAATAAAGCTTGTCAGTAGGCATTCGATGACATTAAACGATATCTCATAAACCTGCTAGTTCAGGTGGCTAAAATTACAGGAAAACCTTTCTTGCTGTAAGTTCGAGCAATAGATTATTTCCTAGGATCTCATCTCGCACAAAAGAACATAGAATGTCATGAACAGGCGATCTACTACCTCAGTCATATGTTGATCGGTGCCGAGCATAGATATAATCCTTTGAAAAAAGAATGTCTTGCTTTAATGTTTTTCATTCAAAAAATATTCTATTATGTGATAGGTCAAACCATCCATGTCATATCCAAGGTGAATCCCCTCCGGGTATTGATGACCAAGCCAAGTACACTTAATTCTTCCTTACCTACATGGGCAATATTGTTGTTATTTATGATATGGTGTATGTCCTGCAGAAGGTAATAAAAGTTAAGCCTTGGTAGATTTCTTAGCAGCTCACCTTGTACCAGAAACTTCAAAGCTATATGACGACATCTTTGATGAAGTATTAGAGTCTAATACCCCGATAGGAGATGATACTTGGCAGATGTTCTTATTTTCCATTGAAGTAAGTTTGGTAAACCTTTATTTAATAACAAACAAAAAGAGTACAAAGTAATCCTGGACAAAAAATTTAAGTACAATATTTTTTATTTGGGTAATGTGACGATGGAGATCGAGTACTACATCAACTCTTTTACTCCGTTGACGGTCCGATGAGGGAATGAGGATGCTCTCTTCTCTCTCCTGAGATTATGTGTACGTACGTTGCTCGCTTGGAGGGGTATGGTCTCTGAAGCAAAACAAAACCCGCCCTTGGAACGTCCAAGTTGCTCCTATTCATAACCATCATGTTGGTGGGCTATAGGTGACATATCTGCTTTTGTTTGGTGGTCGCAGGGGGCTACTTCAACAGAATACGATTTCAACTATAGGTGCACCTTATGGGCAGGCTGCCATGTGTATATCAATACCAGGATATACTTAAGTCCTGGATGAGCTTCCACGTGGACATTTGTTATAATTTGTTACTGCTGAAGATCTGGACGATTCTCGTCTTTTATTTAGGTGACTTAGTCAGCTTGATACTTAGCCCGCATTTAGTTGGATAGAATGACTTCAGTCGCAACTAAAAAAATTATCTCAGGGAACCCTGCCATGTTGGATGCATGGAGTTTGGGACGCATAGGATGCGTGGAACACATGGAGTCTAGAACGCATGGGGCCAGAGACGCATGGAAAGCATGGAGCCTGCAATGGATGGGGTCAGAGACGAATGGAACACATAAAATCTAGGATGTATGGGGCCAAGGATGCATGGTACGAATAGAGTCTGGGATGCATGTGGCCTCGTACACGTGGCGCTATATGTCTATCAGGAGTAAAGTTTATGCTGACATGAGGTTCTTTCGTTTGGCGTGCTCACGTCTATCGAGTCATTCAGAAAGTCCTTTTTTTATAATTCTTTATTAGATGTAATCTTTGTGCTAGACCTTTATGTGGGCAGTATTGGGGCATAAGGATGCTTGAGGAAGTAGTGACACATGGCACTGCTGGCACATACGGACACTAGTTGCTTAGTAGCGTATGGCACTGCTGGTTCATGAAAACATTAGTTACTTAGTAGCACATAGCACTGATGGCACATGGGAATATGAGTTATGAAGCGGTCATCGCATAACACTGGATCATTATGCCACCGGGGGCTTGATCACTACAGATCATGGACTTTGATTACTGTTGGCGCATAGTAGCTGCTTTTTTGGGCCGCATAGTCGTTCTGCAGCCTGATTTCTTCTGAGTCAATTTTGGGCGCATGATTGTTGAATGCATGGATCTAGATTTTCCATGCTTCTATAAGACCCTCTTCAATGTTTTTAAAGCATGAAGGAGGAGACCTTGTGCCGCATATAAGTGACATTCCGTATAGGCACGTTGCTGCATAGGAGCTTTCGCAAGGTTTTTGACCATTAAATGTCGAGATTTAACGCGATTTTCTAAGTGGATCTTCTTGGGGATTCTGAGTCTAAGGCAGTTTCCAAGTATATAAATAAGGATCACGCAAATTGAGGCATCAGGTTCATCTTCATAACTGTTTGGTTTATCGTATCGATCTTCTCATGCGCCCTAGGAGTCTATAAATAGGCGGGCTAGCGAATAGAGAGAACTTTTGTCTCTCAGCTTTCCCTTATTTTGTAAAATAATATGTCGAAGGCTGCTGTCTATCTCTCTGATTGGTTTGTCAAGAGCAGCCTTGACCCGTGGCCCCCTGATACTAGCATTCCTTTTAGAAGTAGGGGTATGTCATGATGGCAAGGACACAGAGACAAAAGTATATGGCCTCGCAGCGTGGATGAGAAATCATCTAGTACACGCATAGGACCTCATACAAAATTATGTCGCATTGATGAGTAACCATCTACAATATGTACACAGAGCCTATATGTGCCTTTGTCGCATGGATAGGAACTTATCTGCTATATGCACACATAGCGTATATGTAACTTGGCCGCATAATGAGGAATCATCTACAATATCACAATATCCTGCAAGAGCCACATGAAGGTTGATAAAAGGGGTAAATCACGCAAAGGCAAAGAGACTGTTGTGGAGCAGGAAGATGGAGGTAGAGTTAGAGGACAAGGCTCTAACATCAAAGGACATGTTTCTCAAATGGATTCACAAACAGGTGATTCATAAACAACTCGTGCATCTTAATTTCCTAATTTTTGTATTTATACATTGAATCTTTCACCTACCCAAGTACAATAAATGTTTTAACTATGAAATCTATAAATTATGAACATAACATTTTACACAACTATACAAAAGAAAAAAATTAATCTACCAAATGGTATTGATATCCAAGAGCTTGATGATGTTAGGACTCGTGTTTCTCAGTTTACTATTGGTTGGTCAACTAACTGAAGCAGTAAGGGACCTACATGTTCCTATTCCTAAAGCTGATGGAAATGTGAAACCAGAAGTCTACAATGGTCACCCCGCTAACCCATATACTAGGGGGTGTAATCCAATTAGTCAATGTCGTTCCAACCATCTTGCGGGTAATTAGGGCTTCATAAACAATTATCCTGAAATGATGTAACTCATCTTATTAATGAAATAAATTTTGAGTTTTGTTGATTGTGTTTCCTCTTCTATATCATTATTGGTTGTTTTAATTGATCATATCACTTTAAATCATTTTTTGATGTTCTTAGGACAAAAAAATAATATTTCCCTTATAGCTTGGTTTGCTCTCAAGCTTGAAGTTTTTCTATTATTTGAGACTTGCCTACTATTGGCAAACATTCTAACTATGATGGATAATTCACTGAAATATAAACAAAACTGCATAAAAAGAATTATTTCTTTCAAGATAACTATTTAATAATTACAAAAATGAAACCACCACATACCTAATATTTTATTTTCATTTTGAATTATAGCCTTATAGTTTATTGAAGGATCCTTAAGCCAAGAGTTCCGAATAGATTAATTATACACAATTTAAGTTTGAAATTTCTTAGAAGTACCTATTGGTAATTAAAAATTGCTTTGAAATGTGTTATATATATATATATATATATATATATATATATACCCCTAAAAAAATCTTGTTGGTTCTTTATCCCAGACTCCTTTCTATGTGGCTCAGTCCATGGGTATAGAAGTTAGTCTCTAATTGGACAACAAGGAAAGGTTAGTGCACAAGGAAAGCCAGAGAATATAAACCATGGCTCCAAGTGAAAGGTTACAAAAAAAGACGATTAAATAAATTTTATTAAAACTTTTCACCTATAGCTATCCATACTCTATTCAAATTATATTTTTAAAAGCTTTATATTTAGAATATAAGATACGAAAAATGAACACCAAGATGTTTACTAAATTTTGCTACAATTGTTGTTTTTTATAAGGGTCATGTGTTTTCCTAATTATGTAACACTTAATTTGGCCTTTTCTCAGTGGTGTTTAAGGGCTCTTAAAACTCTCTCTTACTAGCGATTTCAATAACGAAAAGGAGAATGCCAAATTAAGGGATGATAGAGGGGAAGGCTTATATGAAGCAACTTGTGTTGGACGGCTTGTCACTTCATAATGATTTGTCATGTTATGGTTTCTTGGAGGAGGTGGATATGTTTAAAGGAACAAGTTAGAGAGTTGTTAGAGGGTATGATGGTGTCACGCCCAATCCTAAAATAAGTAGGACCAGAGTACATAAAAATGGCCAGCTACATACCAAGTTGACTCTAACCCAACTCGAATATGTATAAGTTGTCTAGAAGGAAAGTATATGTCTAAAATGTCAAGTCAAACTATATCAAAATCCATATAAATAATAAGTAACAAGAATAAATAATATGTTTCATATTCTGTATTCCACTAGTATATAGGTTTCAATAAACTAGAAAGAACAAAATGAGTCTATCAAAACTAGATAATATAGCAGATAGTATCATGGTGATAAATATAAAGAAGGAAGAATGGTGAAGGGTACCACTTTTGATACCTGAATTATGTAGACATAATCATCAACTATCCATCTATTCTAAGCAACAGCTCAGCAATAACCTAAAAATATAACCAGGTCCTAAGTAGGACGTAGCAAGATACATAGTATACATGCTGAAATATAATAGTAAAACATGCAAATAGGTAGACAAGGAATACATGTAACAACTACAAGATAACATACAATCAATAAGGAATTAATATACAATAACACCATAGGATTCTCCTGGTAAGAATATATCTTAATACTGTAACACTATGGGATGCTCCCACGGATGGAATAACGATCTCTAATACCAACGGAATAACGAATCTCTAATATCGCAATGTCATAGGACACTCCCAGTACTAGAGATAGAATAACAAGTCTCTATTTTTGTAACACCATTGGATGCTCTCAGTCCTAAAGATAACATAGGTTGATGTCTAGCATTCGATCCTTCATAAACGCTATGGGTCAAGTCAAATCTAACTCAATGGAGTGAAGGCAAAGTACAAAACAAATATTATCACAATATGCACATAAATCAAGTAGTACTACATGGAAAGTAAATAACGTACGTGCATGTAAAACAAAAAAACAATAGATGATTTGAACATAAGCAGCAGGTAATCATGTACTACTTGAAAGAAATAACATAATAGAAAATGCATGAAAATACTGTACAATTTGGACAACGTATACTTGCTTGATGGTTCATCCAATATATGATGAGGGCAAGAACTCGAAAGAGATTATAAGCCTAACAACCAAACAAGACATGTTACTAATTGCTATAATTTATTCTCTCACCATATCCACCTAGTTCCTAATACTTACATGGTTATGTTTGCCATTAGTCAAAAAGAAGTTGAAACTAAACTTTCTTTTGAATAAAAACTAAAAAAAGTACAAAGAATTCCTAAATAGAAAATCTAAGTATAAAAAGTGTAACAATGGAGATCGAGTACTACAGCTGACTCCTTTACTCGTTGATGATCGATCGATGAAGGGGGTTACAAAGTCTCTAGCTCGCTGGCTCGAAAGAAAACAACTAGTCCCTTGAGGGTGTATGTATACGTCTCACCATACGTGTCTTGTGAAGCACAAGTCCTTCATATTTATAGCCATTTATACTGAATGGCCATGCGCACGCATGTGCTAAAAATTACTGTTTTTATTTTATGCGTGAGGGTTTTTTGGCTATCGCTTGGTATTCTCAACAGAATACAATTGAAGCCGTGCGTGCATGTCGCGGTTCAATTGCCGCATGGCTAATGCTAGGATTGGTTGTTGCAGAGATCTTAGAATATTCTAATGTAAACTGGGTTATTTACGCCTGTTGCATGGACGACTCGGTCAACCTGACCTGTGGCATGCGCCAGCTATTAGGAATCTCTTGTTGGTAAAATAATAAGATTCTACCGCATGGAGGCTTATGGGGTCACTGTCGCATGAAGTCTCCGCCACATTAAGGTTACTAGGATGGGTACGCAACATGAGAGCCACAAGAACTGTCCTATGGAGACTCTATCGAATGTAGTTTTATTTTATGTACATGTGGTGCTATACCGCTGTACACTGACAAAGGTAATTAAGATGGTGATGTAAGCACTGATGTCCGCTATCTGTACCTAATATGAGATACCCACAGTAATAAATATTATCAGTACCATTAATGTCGTGACTGACAGAACTAACACCATAAAAAAAACATGCATATCACTTAGCTTCCTACCACATGCTTTCCACATGCTCTTAGGGATGCTGCCTTTATTTGGCAAGCGTGTAGGTACTATAGTTTGGTGCCGCATGAGCTTTATATCGAATAGATGCTTTAAACTTTGTATATACAAGCAACCTTTAGTGAGAGCGCATGGATCCTTCTACAACGCTCCCTTCAAAGTTTTCAAACTTGAATAAGTTTGTGACACTTTAAAAAGAAGCATGGATGAAAAGAGGTTTCAATCGCATAAGTATTCCTGCCGAATAGACTTTTTGCTGAATAAAAAACTTGCCAGGCTGTCAAATCTTTATTAATGAGAGATCTCTCTTGATCCCTGAGAGATCTCTTAGGATTCTGAGACACCGTGGTGGTTAGGGAGTATGGTCTCCTCCTAAAGTTTGTGGAACAAGAGAAGACCACCTACGTGATAAACAAGGAGGCCCTGAAGCATGACCTCCAAAAGTTGTAACTTAAGCATTATGAGTTGAACGATCTTGGGGTAGCTTGCCTCACATGACACGATTGCATAACCCATAAAGTGACCCTCTTTACTGTATAGATCAAGCAGCTCCAAGCCAAGCTTACGACACTGGAGGATGATCTTAAGGAAGCTAATCCCGAGCGGGAGGCCATTTGTGAACAGTCCAGCCAGGTGGCAAAGTCGTCTGCTATTATGGATGACACTTTAAAGAAGGTGGAAGATAAGCACGAGGACGACGCCCATTTTGAAGTCCCTGCTATTGTAGCTCGAGAGGATGAAAACCAAGCAAGAGCGAGGGTAGATGCTACCATTGTTAAGCTCTGAGGGCGAATAAAAGAGGTATGTACTGACAACTAGCATTTGTAATCTTGTTCTTCTTTTCTCCCTGTAGAAGCACGAAAAATCAGTCCAATGTGCCTCAGTGATCCAACCCCATGCTCCTTAGTGATCCAGCATTTTGCGCCTTAGTGAGCTAGCTATATACACCAACAGTCTAAAATGTCTCGTGTGCCCATAGTACCATGCGCCACTAGCATCTTAGTGTTTTCATGTGCCCGCAGTACCATGCGCCACTAGTATCTTAGTGTTCCCATGAGCCGAGCAGCAATATGCGCCACTATTGTTCTGTTGATTTCCATGCACTGAGCGAACGTACTACCAAGGTGCAACCAAAGTCTACAAAGACACGTCTCACGAGTGTTATGGGCATCAGCAACCCCAAATCTCGAGCGACCACAAGGTAACTTATGACAGCATGCACCACTAATTGTAACATACGCCACTGTATGGCATCATAAGATGCGCACATGCATGTCTCCTTAAAAATATAAATAGTAGGCATTTTCCACATTAAAAAGAGGCATCCACATATACATGTAAAGGAGAACCAGTGCCACTACCATAGGAAGGAGAAGAATGAGCGCTGAATGCTCATAAACCTCCTTGGTACCGGATTGTCAATGGAGTAAAGGAGCCACTGAGTGCTCGATCTCCACCATCAAACTTGTCCATATCTTCTTTTTTGTACTTAGATCCTCTTGTAATAGGATTTCTCTTGTACTCTTTATCAATTTACAATAAATAAAAACTTTACACCCTTCATCAAAACCCTCTATTTTCGTGATGTCGACAAAAATGGATACTCTGCTAGGAAATAGATTCTCCTCCAACGAGAAGCTGGTGACACAATCTGACTTGACCAAGTTAGGTTCGACTCAGAGGATGTTGGTCGTTCGCTTCGACCAACAGGCATTCAAAGATATGTTGGACAAGCCGACCTCTGCAACAAGGACCGTACGACCCTGCAAGACTCGCAAAACTAGGAACGTCAGTGCCACTGTGCCAAGCCCAAAGTCGGTACCTGATGCATCATCAACCCACGCCGCAGTTGCATACGCGGTTAACCTGAATTCTGTGGAAAGTCGAGTCCTTTGCCGAGGCTCGTACGACCTCAAAAAGTTTTCAGGATATGGTTTGCCAAAGTCACTACACTAAACCCAAACTTCGCTCCAAACGTGTCATCAACCTTCGCCATAGGTGCGCACAAGGTGAGCACAAATTCTATCTTTATCTTCGAAGTTGTGCTAGAGAGGAACCGTGCCAAGTCTAATGATGCGCGCATGCAGCGCCTTCTAGGCCAGAAAGGATGCGCTGATCACTAGCACATGGAATCTCCTCCAAGCAAGGATGATGTCATCAAGGGGTCGTATAGTCCTAACCTAGACTCCCTATACTAAGCGCCCAAGGACGCTGGTTCAAGGAAGCCCAAAATACCCCAAGCCATACATGCTCGATGGGCTGCGTCATCAACTCTCCAAAAGTATGTACTATTGCTCGTTACACGCGCTACTAAAGGAAGACTCTATAGGGCAGAACCAGGTGCTCATGCACCGAATGTGAGTTGACCCTGGGAACCTCTCCAAACTCACTTGGATGGCGTAGGTGCCCTAAAACCAAGTCGGAGAGCAAATATTAAGATGACAGACCCAAGCACCCAGTTTAACTGTGCATGTAGTGGGTCTATCTCACCTCAAGTCTTTCATCAATGATCCAGTTGCAGTCTATACAAAAGAACTGGGTAAGAGAGCAAATATCCCACTCTCACCTCCATGAGTAAGGCTTGTCCAAATGTATAAAATAGGGGGAAACATAAAGCTTTCATCGTCTGATTTACATAACAAGATTAGTCACAAGCGTAAGACGACAGAGGCAACCTTTGTATATAATGTATCCTCTGACAAACACACTTGTGCCAACATCATCATTAATCATTGTTGCTCAAAAAAATTAGTTTCTCCAGCCAGATAGTTGATGTTCCAGCGGCTACAACCCACGATACCAACCCAACAACGTTCTATGAGACCTCTACATGAAGAGGAAGAACTGCCCATTGTCTCATATTCTTTAACATGGATATCCTCCCCCATGAAGAATACCTCAAAAAAAAAACTCTCCTAACCTAAGGGTGTTGGTCAGCACACCACAAAGTCATCCGAGGACCAACAAACAAATATCTAATGTAGGAGAATTCTAAGGCACTTGCTTGAGAACAAGGGCTGGGGGTAGACATACCTCCCCGAATAAAGCTTTGACCAAAGTTGTGGGTAGAAGTACCCCGATGTTCTATGATAATCCATCCTTCCAAGAGGACAGTGAACCTCTGGACACGGATGATAGCTTAGCTAGGGGTAGCCATACACTCCAACCATAAAAGTGATATCACACTACCAACTCTCCTCGAGGATAATGATACTCAAACATCGGAGGAAGAAATTAAGGAATCTACCTTCAACTCAGCCTCCTCCCACTTAGTGCCACTGTACATGGCAGAAGATGAGCATGGCCTATAATCTAGTAACCAATAACACCTTGAGACACTCGAAGCCATGATGCAGGCTCTGAGCACTTCAATGCAGACTCTGACTAACATAGTGCTAAAACTCAGAGAAAGTATTATCCCAACACAGTAGCAAGCTCCGAGATAAACAAACCCAGACTAAAGAACCAATGAGGAATCTGGTATGCCTGACCCAGCTCCTCAGGTTGCAAGTAGTCAAAAAAAGCCTCGATCCTCTGTTCCTCTTCTACCAGACGATATCCAAGAGACTCTTAGGGACTTGTGTGCCCGAGTCGATGCTCGGGACAACCAAGAAAGGATCCAAAAGCTTGGGATCCGGCAATCTTATCCTCCTGAATAGGATAATGTGGTATATCCTACCAAATTCAAGCCATTGTCTCTGGATTCATTCAATAGGAAGATGTTACCCCTTCAGTACATAAAGTACTTCAAGTCTACAATAGACCATTTGCCTCGAGATGATGCCTTAATCACCAACTTGTTAATGGGGGCACTATCCAGCATCGCCTTTGAGTGGTTTTGTAGCCTTCCAGGCAAATGCATTTCCTCCATCGAAGACCTAAAGTCTCTTTTTCTCGTTCGATTCTATGAAGGAGAAATGGATATGACTATGCCCTCCCTGATGGACATCGCCCAAGAGGACATGGAACTTGCATGAAATTATATCGAGA
Organism: Iris macrosiphon; assembly: GCA_036927795.1. Lineage (NCBI taxonomy): Eukaryota > Viridiplantae > Streptophyta > Magnoliopsida > Asparagales > Iridaceae > Iris > Iris macrosiphon. The sequence continues at coordinate 103,010,778 of JAYESA010000001.1, read as the reverse complement.
ATTTCCAATAGGCGATGTTTAAACTATCTCATAACAATCCTTAATCTACGCTGATGGATACATGTCGAAAGAACCTTATACCATCAATTAGTCTCTGGACGGCATCTGGCCCATTCAGTGACTTGACGATATTTATCATAAGTGCTTTGCTGGAGAGAAAATCATGAAAGATGCCCGCCTATTGGGATTCCAAGCTCCCAGTATTGAAGACAAGGGAAAGCACCCTTGCACACCTGCCAACTATCATGAAAGTAAAGGGAAGCAAGCCCAGACAGTTAACCTGAATAAGGGTCCAACCTCACCTGTTACTAAGCCGGCAGAGCCACCAAAAGTATATAAGACTTATTCCTTTAATGACGACGATGTCATAGAACTCTTCGAAGAAGGACAACAAACTCAAGCTACCCGACATCAAATGCCCTGACGAAGAAGGCAAGATGGACAACCCCAAGTATTGCCACTACCATCGATATGTCCATCACACTATATGAGATTGGTACATATTAAAAAGGCTTATACAAGGATTGATCAATTCCAAAACCCTCACTTTGGACTATGAAGACAAGACAGCCAATTCAAACCTGGTATCTCTGTAGTTCAGCACTTTTCCAACAACTGAGGTCCAATATGGTGCCATCTTCATACCTAGGACAACCATGGAGATAGTTAACCTTCCTCCAACATAAGAAGAGGGGTTGGTTCCCATTACTACTCTAAGAGGCAAAGTCATATGGGTTTACCCAGACCTCGTGTCCAAAATAACGTAGCAAGTAGTGCCTTCTGTTTTAAAATCCAAAGAAAAAAAGATCAAGTAATGTCATACGCTCTTCACAACAGCAGACAAAGCTCTCACCGTTGTGACCAAGTCGGGTCTAGGTTACCAACGCGACTACAACGCCCCCGACGATATTACATCTACACCTGTTCCACCTCCTACCTCTGATCTGGGTCTATCCAAGCTTCCTGCAGCAGATAAGCAAAAGAAGAAGAAGACGCACTTCGATAAACCTCTACAAAGGGACACAACTGAAGGGTTGAAGAAGCCTTATAACTTTGATATTTTGGTACAACTGGCCAACACTCCAACAAAGTTGTCTCTCTATTATGACCCGTACCTAGTGTAAGGGCACAAGTACGTGGGTACGTCCAACCTACGCCGCAACATCGACGGTACAATGCTGTCTAGGTCAACAATACTATCTAAAAACTTCACACAACATATATATAATATACCTGTCAAGATATCTCAACTCCTAAATAAAGGATAATATAATAATATAATAATGGTAAATAATACTCAATCACAATAACTAACTAAAGAAAGATATGACACAATATAGAATAGAAGGAAAGAAATATAGAGTCAAATACATCATAAGTGCAAGTCTAATCACAACACAAGATCTCAAATAATAATACAACGCCAAAGTGTCTAACTAATATATACAATATCATGAATGAACTAGCTATTCTCATCGACTGCTGGTACTAACTCAATAGGCTCTACGGTTGTTAACTCAACAGGCTCGTCATCATATGGCCCATAGTGCGTAGGACACCAGTCCTCTAATAAATTATCTTAAAAATATATCCAGTCATGATTGGAGCAAAGTACAACACAAATAGCAGTTCCAATAATTGACAGAAACTTTGAAATAACAATAGAAATAAAAATAAATAATGAAAGTAACTGAACTAGAATATATCACGATAAAGTGCATCATGATAAATAATCGCAAGAATCTGGAAACAATATGGAGAGGAACAATAATATAATGAACATGAATAAAGAAAACCATAAAATATGCCTTAAAATATTAGTAAGATAATGTCATGCCCCGATCTCCCGCAGGCTAAATCGGCCGTTCCCGCTAGGCGAGAATCACCCCGCCAGCGCTCCCGCGGAACGATCGCTTTGACCCATCCAGGCGTAATGCCGCACGAGCGTGAGCCACGCCCGTGCAAGGCCGTAGTTCATTGGCTGGTGGTAGATTTCTAAGCCACAGAGTCGCTCAGATTATTCGAGTGCAGTGGAGTCATGAACGCATAGGCAATCAGTAACAAGTTAATCGAGTCGACAATATAGCAGAAGCATTTAATAACACAAGTTGAAGTAAAGCAACTCTTTATTGATATAAACAAGTGTTACAGATGGCGCATGGCCGAGATTACAGGTCACTCAAGCCTCTCTCTCTCTGAAACAACAAAAGCATGCCAAATGGCTACAATTGTGGAATGATTGTACAGGAAATGTTCAGACAATATTTAGTTATTCTTTGATGCGACGTAATGACTCGCATGCGGATAGCCGCTAAGCGAGGATGCCTTGTTTATCTACTTTATTTTACAAGCAAGCATGCAAAGGTTAAATATATGGGGCGATCACTAGCGTATGCCATAATAGAAGATATAGTCTTTGACGATAATGGTATGCAACAAAAGTACAAGAGGCGTTGCAAGCCATTCCCCCAAGAATAAGAGACTAAGCAATAGGCCTCGTCCGGACCGGATCGGTGCCAGTTCCCTAGCACCGTCCGCGAGACCGTGACCTTGTGTACAAGTTGTCTGTGATCAAACGATCGTCTAGGTTACGTTATCCATTCAAGTTATTGGGGCAACAAGAGTACAAGACAAGAGGCATAGCTGTTAAGGCAACAAGAGTATAAGATAAGAGGCATTACGTGATTCATTTTGTATAGTCTTTCTGAACAATATTCCGTATAACAGGGTATTGGCATAGCTTATGCTACAAGCATTGAATCAAGGCAACATATGAACAGGCAAGCATGCATTTATATAAACATAAGCAATCACGTTGGATCAGGCCCGAAGGTATGCCGAGAGTGAAACTGTAAGGGAACTTAGCAAGCGAGAGTCTGAATATAAGCAATATTTTATTTCCATGTTCTAGCATAAGCAATACAAGTTGGGATTATTCCCTTAGCTAGGTGCATTGGATTCTTATTAGCATGCATGGGGTGATTCACCTAGCGACTAGCATATATCGTTCCATATTTTATGTGTGTTGGCTAAGCAAAGATAAGTTCACCGTAGCCACCCACCTTAGCGATGATTCGCCTCGGTTGAGCGATATGCCAAGCGATCTTTAGAAAACCTAAGCCAAAAATCGTGTAGGGCCAAGTCTGGATATCCTTTGCCTCAAACGAGCATTCTCGCCTGTGAAAAGTGGGTCGAAACATTGTACTTTGACGTTTGAATCGGCAGTTCGCGTGAACGGAATGGGGTGTTACATCCTACCCAACTCAGAAAAAGTCTTGTACTCGGGACTTACTGAGGACAAGCTATACATTTCAATCAATTTTGATTTAACGATACAAGGCTGAGGCAAACCTATACAAGTTTTTGTACTTGTTCATTAGGATATTCGCTTACACAAGCATTCGAGATCAGCATATCGCGAGTGTGGATCGTGCATATACTCGAAGTGCCCCTCTAACACATGCATTTTACTAACTCGGCGGTAGCGAAATCTTAGCACTCGAGTTTCACATCTTTATTAAGTCTTGGATCATGCACAAGTTCAAGGCGTCCCTCGAGCAGATGCATTCAACCAAACTTAGAGATAGTGAAATCGGACAAGCTACTTGCGTAATCTCAAGGGTCTTCACAGGTCGACAGAAAGGCCCTAGCATCATAATTTCATACAAGCAATCACATTAATCTAATGCGCTTTTTGAAAGTATTTAGACTCATTGTTGGAATATTTTGTTTGGGACATTGAGAGAGCGTGCACATAACCCACGAACGAGCTTTCAAAACTAATATAATGAGCAGGAATAAAGAAAACCATAAAATATGCCTTAAAATATTAGGAAGATAATGTCATGCCCTGATCTCCCGCAGGCTAAATCGGCCGTTCCCGCTAGGCGAGAATCACCCCGCCAGCGCTCCCGCGGAACGATCGCTTTGACCCATCCAGGCGTGATGCCGCACGAGCGTGAGCCACGCCCGTGCAAGGCCGTAGTTCATTGGCTGGTGGTAGATTTCTAAGCCACAGAGTCGCTCAGATTATTCGAGGGCAGCTGAGTCATGAACGCATAGGCGATCAGTAACAAGTTAATCGAGTTGACAATATAACAAAAGCATTTAATAACACAATTTGAAGTAAAGCAACTCTTAATTGATATAAACAAGTTTTACAGATGGCGCATGGCCGAGATTACAGGTCACTCAAGCCTCTCTCTCTGAAACAACAAAAGCGTGCCAAATGGCTACAATTGTGGAATGATTGTACAGGAAATATTCAAACAATATTTAGTTATTCTTTGATGCGATGTAATGACTCGCATGCGGATAGCCGCTAAGCGAGGATGACTTGTTTATCTACTTTATTTTACAAGCAAGCATACAAAGGTTAAATATACGGGGCGATCACTAGCGTATGCCATAATAAACGATATAGTCTTTGACGATAATGGTATGCAACAAAAGTACAAGAGGCATTGCAAGCCATTCTGCCAAGAACAAGAGACTAAGCAATAGGCCTCGTCCGGACCGGATCGGTGCCAGTGCCCCAGCACCGTCCGCGAGACCGTAACCTTGTGCACAAGTTGTCTGTGATCAAACGATCGTCTAGGTTACGTTATCCATTCAAGTCATTGGGGCAATAAGAGTACAAGACAAGAGGCATAGCTGTTGAGGCAACAAGAGTACAAGACAAGAGGCATTACGTAATTTATTTTGTAGTCTTTCTGAACAATATTTCGTATAACAGGGTATTGGCATAGCTTATGCTACAAGCATTGAATCAAGGCAACATATGAACAGGCAAGCATGCATTTATATAAACATAAGCAATCACGTTGGATCCCGAAGGTAAGCCGAGAGTGAAACCGTAAGGGAACTTAGCATGCGAGAGTCTGAATATAAGTAATATTTTATTTCCATGTTCTAGCATAAGCAATACAAGTTGGGATTATTCCCTTAGCTAGGTGCGTTGGATTCTTATTAGCATGCATGGGGTGATTCACCTAGCGACTAGCATATATCGTTCCACATTTTATGTGTGCTGGCTAAGCAAAGATAAGTTTACTGTAGCCACCCACCTTAGCGATGATTCGCCTCGGTTGAGCGATATGCCAAGCGATCTTTAGAAAACCTAAGCCGGAAATCGTGTAGGGCCAAGTCTGGATATCCTTTGCCTCAAACGAGCATTCTCGCCTGAGAAAAGTGGGTCGAAACATTGTACTTTACCGTTTGAATCGGCAGTTCACTTGAACGGAATGGGGTGTTACATCCTACCCAACTCAGAAAAAGTCTTGTACTCGAGACTTACTGAGGACAAGCTATACATTTTAATCAATTTTGATTTAACGATACAAGGCTGAGGCAAACCTATACAAGTTGTTGTACTCGTTCATTAGGATATTCGCTTGCACAAGCATTTGAGATCAGCATATCGCGAGTGTGGATCGTACATATACTCGAAGTGCCCCTCTAACACATGCATTTCACCAACTCGGCGATAGCGAAATCTTAGCACTCGAGTTTCACATCTTTATTGAGTCTTGGATCATTCACAAGTTCAAGGCGTCCCTCGAGCAGATGCATTCAACCAAACTTAGAGATAGTGAAATCGGACAAGCTACTTGCGTAATCTCAAGGGTCTTCACAGGTCGGCACAAAGGCCCTAGCATCATAATTTTATACAAGAAATTACATTAATTTAATGCACTTTTTGAAAGTATTTAGACTCATTGTTGGAATATTCCGTTTGGGACATTGAGAGAGCGTGCACATAACCCATGAACGAGCTTTCAAAACTAAGATAATCGAATTGAAGTCCAAAAGCGTAGAAGCCAGGCTCTGATACCAATATGTCACGCCCCGATCTTTCACAGGTTAAATCGGTCGTTCCTGCTAGGCGAGAATTACCGCGCCAGCGCTGCCGCGGAACGTTCGCTTTGACCCATCTGGACGTGATGCCGCACGAGCATGAGCCATGCCCGTGTAAGGTCGTGGTTCATTAGCTGGTGGTAGAGTTCTAATCCACAGAGTCATACAGATTTTTCGAGTACAGCGGAGTCATGAACGCATAGGCGATCAGTAACAAGTTTACTGAGTCGACAATATAGCAGAAGCATTTAGTAACACAAGTTAAAGTAAAGCAACTCTTTATTGATATAAACAAGTGTTACAAGCAGCGCATGGCCGAGATTACAAGTCGATGAAGCCTCTCCCTCTGAAACAATAAAAGCGTACCAAATGGCTACAATTCTGGAATGATTGTACAGGCGATGTTCAGGCAACGTTCAGTTATTCTTTGATGCGATGTAATGACTCGCACGCGGATAGCCGCTAAGCGAGGATGACTTGTTTATCTACTTCATTTTACAAGCAAGCATGCAAAGGTTAAATATATGGGGCAATGACTAGCGTATGCCATAATGGGCGATATAGTCTTTGACGAGAATAATATTCAATAAAAGTACAAGAGGCGCTGCAAGCCATTCCGCCAAGAACAAGAGACTAAACAATAGGCCTCGCCCGGACTGGATCGGTGCCAGTGCCCCAGCACCATCCGCGAGACCGTGACCTTGTGCACAAGTTGTCCATGATCAAACGGTCGTCTAGGTTACGTTATCCATTCAAGTCATTGGGGCAACAAGAGTACAAGACAAGAGGCATAGCTGTTGAGGCAACAAGAGTACAAGACAAGAGGCATTGCCTGATTCATTTTGCATATTCTTTCTGAACAATATTCTGTATAACAGGGTGTTGGCATAGCTTATGCTACAAGCATTGAATCGAGGCAACATATGAACAGGCAAGCATGTATTTATATAAACATAAGAAATCACGTTGGCTCGGGCCCGAAGGTAAGTCGAGAGTGAAACCGTGAGGGAACTTAGCATGCGAGGGTCTGAATATAAGCAATATTTCATTTCCATGCTCTAGCATAAGCAATACAAGTTGGGATTATTCCCTTAGCTAGGTGCGTTGGATTCTTATTAGCATGCAGGGGATGATTCACCTAGCGACTAGCATATATCGTTCCATATTTTATGTTGCTGGCTAAGCAAAGACAAGTTCACCATAGCCAACCACCTCAGCGATGATTTGAATCGGTTGAGCGATACGCCAAGCGAGCCTCTGAAAGCCTAAGTCGGAAATCCTGTAGGGACAAGTCTGGATATCCTTTCCCTCAAACGAGCATTCTCGCCTGAGCAAAGTGGGTCCGGACATTGCACTTTTCCGTTTGAATCGGTAGTCCGCATGAACGGAACAAGGTATTACAGATAATGTGATCGGCTTGGGACTAATCCGGACTATATATAAAAGGAAAGCTAGTATGATCACACATGAGTTTTATGATCTGCTAGCTATCACGGTCTATAAGGTATGATAACATATCAAATAATATTTTTCCAACCCCCGACTAGTACACGGATCCAAATTACGACACGTTATAACACTTATATCACACTGCACGGTCTATAATATCATGCACTATGATCACGTTCTATATTATCACTAAGATATCACGATAATCACTGAGTAATCACAAAGCATGACATAATGATCACTAAGTCAATACGACAATAATATCTCATGACCAAGATCCACGTATACCAATCAGTGAAACCATCGTGTTAGGAATCAAGTATCTTAATACTAAATACATGAAACATAGAAGCTATCAAATAAAAAAAACTATAAGAGAATGTACTCGCATAAGTTCTTGAGCAAATGGTATATCTCGGTATCAGAGTTGGTGTCACACACACCTAAATAGGAAATATCATGTCACTTGGGTGTAATGAATGAGAAATGAGTTAAAAATGCACTAATATAATTTCAAGGCCAATACTTTGTCAAACTAGGTCAAACTTTGTCAATATCTTGATTTTAGGTTCATACCTAGCTTCTAGGTTAATTACCAGGCTAAACTAGTTCATACTTGGTGATACTAGGGCATGCCTAGGTTTCTAGGTCCATATCTTGTAGTTATTTAACTATACTAGCTAATATTACTAAGTATCTATATATAGTAGTTATTATAATATACTATGTATCACAATACACTATATAAACTAATATATATACCATTATATTAATACCTTAGTACTTAATACTCTAGTACCTTAGTATATGACAATTACCTATTACTCTAGCTAATATTACTAAGTCCTAGCCAAAGGTTTAGACTCTGATCGATGCATAAGAGCAAAAGATACAGATATAAAAGAATGGGAAGCACCGAATCAAATAAAGAATAAGCTGGAATAGAATCAAGGGGAACTGAACTTGATATCAGATCTTCGACTGGATCCTCTTCCTCAATTGTCATGGCAAAATCTTGCCCTTACAGTACACCTCTCTGCTGCTGGTGTTGGACAAAATGCTGCTACTGAGTCTGTAAAGGAGGCCCTCTCTGTTGTCCCGTAGATGGCCTCGTTGGTACTCTCTGTGTCGGTGATGCTCCCTATCCAGCTCAAACTGGAGCCACTAGACACTCCCAAAATTAGTGCCTGGCTCTCTGCAAAAGAGGCAAACTCTAAGCCTCTTCCAACATACCTTCCAAGATGCCCAATCTTTCTACAGTGAGTACACTGCAGGGCATGTTGTACTGATCTTATGGACTGGTATGCAAGTTGCAGTGGTGCTCGGAATAGTGCATGAAACTGGTGTCTCTATAGTTGGAAGGTCCTCTACTAATAAAAGTGGGGTCGTTTGGCTGGACTCGCACTACCGCTAGCTCCTCTTGATGTGTCTCCCATCCTCTTAAATTTGAGCTCCAATTTATCCTATGTCCTCTGTGCATCCATCAGGATATCCTCGAATATCGTTGTGCGGTGTTCTCTAGTGAGAGGTTTGATCTCCCAGATCAAACCTTTCTAGAACTTTTGGGCCTTCCCAAGAGGATTATATCCCACTATAAATCTTCTTAGTCTGCAAAACTCAGTTGTGTACTCGTCCATCGTCATGCTCCCCGGGACGAGGTCTAGGAACTGGCTCTCTAGAGCACTCAAAGCCGCATCCAGAAAGAACTTCTCCTTGAAAAGTTCTTTAAAATCTTTCCAAGTTAGTCTTGTCGCTGCAATCCTCGGGTCTTTGCGAAACCAAGTCAGAGCAATATTGAATATCTGGCTGCCTACTGCCTCCACCTGTAGGCCCTACGAAATTTGTGCTAGCCTCACGGCCTTCTCTACCTCCTTGATCCAATTATCGGCATACAAGATCCCTTCGATGCCCTGAAGTCCTTGGGGCCCATCATCTTAAAGTCGATAATGGTACCCGACCTTGGCTAGTATGGGATGAGATAAGACGGTACAATTTGTGGCTAAACAAGCACTACCTTCTCCATAGTAGTTAGTGCTAACTGGTGAGCACTCTCGATTCTCTGTCATTGAATATATGTCTGCCTCTGTTGCACTGGCATCATCTTTTGGAACATACCAAACATTTGCATCCTGTCTGCTGGCATGGGTGGTGGGGGTAGAAGATCCTTCGTGACTGATGGAACAATCCTCGAAATTGGTGGTTGAGCACCCTCAAAAGTTGTTGCTGAAATCCCCACCTAGATTGTGAGGCGACCCCCTAAGCAGAAGAAGGCATAATATTAGTTGTTGTCTATCTCTGAGGTGATGAAGTAACTGACCTCCCCGAAACTGCTCTAGAGCGCTGCAATCGTGTCTTCGTCGACATCCTGAAGATAGATTCAAAACAAAGGAATCAATATTGCATAAGATACGATATCATAAGGAAGGACATTAATATTTCAAAGAAAGTAATTATTTCGAACGATAAAGATAACAAATTCAATATATTAGAAATGTTTTCTAGTAGTGGTTGAGTATTCCCTCATCTTATATCCCTAGTCATATATCCTATAGCAGGCTTGTAGTAATACTCTAAGTCTGAGTAGTACTACTTTGATATCGCACTAGTTATAAAGCTTGACCTGTATGAGCCACCACAAAAATGTGTTACGACCCGCACCCGGTGTAAGGGCACGAGTACGTGGATACATCCAGCCTACGGCGCAGTATCGGCGGTAGAATACTGTCTAGGTCAATAATACTATCTAAATATCTCACACAATATATATATTATACCTGTCAAGATATCTCAACTCCCAAATGGAGGATAATATGATAATATGATAATGGTAAACAATACTCAATCACAATAACAAACTAAAGGAAGATAGGGCATAATATAGAATTGAAGGAAAGCAATACAGAGTCAAAAAATCACAAGTCTAAGTCTAATCAGAACTCAAGATCTCAATTAATAATACAATGCCAAAGTGTCTAACTGACATATATAATATCATGAATGAATTAGCAATGTCTCATCGATTGCGGGTACTAACTAAACAGGCTCTATGGGTGCTAACTCAACTGGCTTGCCATCCTGTGGCCTGTAGTCCGTAGGATACCATTCCTCTAATGAATATCTAAAAAATATATTCAGTCAAGATTGGAGTAAAGTACAACCAAAATAGTTGTTCTAATAAATAACAAAAACTATGAAACAATAATAACAATGTTAATAAATGATGAAAGTAATTGAACTAGCATATATCATGAGAAAGAGCATTATGGTAAATGTTGGCAAGAAACTTGGAAAATTATGGTGAGGAACAATAATGTAATGAACTGGAATAAAAAACCATATAGTAAATGTGCCTTAAAATATTAGTAAGATAACATGATCGGCTTGGGCCTAATATGGGCTATATATAAAAGGGAATCTAGTAGGATCATACGTGAGTTGTATGATCTGCTAGCTATCACGGGCTACACTAAATTACGAGCTATAAGGTATGATCACATATCCACTAATACTTTTCCAACCCCCGACTATTACACGGATCCAAATCATGATAATTTATAACACGTGTATCATACTGTACGGTCTATAATATCATGTACTATGATCACGGTCTATATAATCACTAAGATATCATGGTAATCCCTGAGTAATCATGATGTACGACATTGTGCTCATTGAGTCATCAAGACAATAATATCTCATTACCAAAATCCACATATACCAATCCGTGAAACCATCCTGTCAGGAATCAAGTATCTCAATACTAAATAGATAAAACACAGAGGCTATCAATTAAGGAAACTATCATAGAATTTACTCGCATGTGGTCCTGAGAAAATGGTATAACTCAGTATCGGAGCTAGTGTCACACACACCTAAATAGAAAATATCATGTCACTTGGGTTCAATGAATAAAAAATAATTTAAAATGCACTAATATGCTTTCTAGGCCAATACTATGTCAAACTAGTAGTTAAACTAGGTCAATACCTTGATTTTAGGTTCATACCAAGCTTTTAGTTCAATTAGAAGGCTAAACTAGTTCATACTAGGTGATACTAGGGAATGTCTAGGTTTAGAGGTCCATACCTTAAAGTTATTAGCTATTCTAGCTAATATTACTAAGTATCTATATATAATAGTTAATATAATATACTATGTATCACAATACACTATATGAACTTATATATATATACACCATTATATTAATACCTTAGTACTTAATACTTTAGTACCCCATTATATTAATACCTTAGTACTTAATACTTTAGTACCTTAGTATATGACAATTACCTATTACTCTAAGTAGACACCACTTTAACCTCTACTTACCAATACTTGGTCTCTATGATACCCCACTCTAACTTACCTCATTGGTACATGGCCACCAATTTCATATGATACCAAACCTATACTTAACTATACTTAGCCACTCCATGATACACTATCAATATTCTAATCCAATACCTTGGTATCAATTCCTTACAACCCTTACCTAGTGGTACTACCTACTGGTACACGTTAGCCTTGACTACTAACACCACTAGACTGCACAGTTTCTCCCCTTTCTAACTCCTCTGAACTAAAAACTAAAAGATCTCCATAACTTGTATACATCAATCTTCCTTCAGTCCTAACACCTGCATTCAAATTCCCCCCCCAACACTTAGCCTTAATGCACATCACCTTATCACTAGATGCACCCTGAACTGTAATTTTTTTACAACTCGAGTTCCTCCCCCCCACCCACGTCTGAACCCAAAGACACTAGACAACCCCCATCTGTGTACTCACTCCTAACCATCAAAAATCGAGACCCTATTCTGATATACTAAACCCAGGTACTGATTCTACTGAAACGACTGAGCTTAACCCCACATATTCCATTGTATCACACCTACTAGCTGTTATATTACTTCCAATAAGTGTACACCATAAGAACACTAGCACTCGACTCATATAGCAGTTTCCCATATTTCTCTAACATGCCTGCTATTAACCCCCATACAATAATTATAAACAAGAGCCAAAAGCGTACTACTCCCCACACTAGCAACTGAGCCGAATCACACACCAACTTCGAACACCACTACAACACATGCAACACAACTACACTTGACACTTCTCCTAGATCACACTCACTAAACCCAACATCGAACAATGACTGATACTTACACTAGCACACATGCATTAGTGCACACTACACTATTCTAGCACAGATACACATTATCCCTCTAAAATACGGCAGGCCCTCAGAAATCCCCTCACATTGCTGTTACAAGCAACTGTAGATCACCGTATCTAAACCACTATTCTCACCCTCATGCTCACGCATCACTACATATAAGCCCACACCTTTATATGAATCACCCTCACACTACTATATACATACATAAACAACTTGAAATATATATACACACACACACGCACACACATACATGCACATACACATACACATACACACACACACTAGAACTATTAAAACAAACACTTGGCATGCATAGTATGATACTCTATGATATGTTCTTCAATGAGATGCCAAAACCCATAATTCTCTACAATTAACATCAACACATATCAATTACATCTATTCATAACAAATACAACTAGTTACAAGTGAAATTGAAGAGTTATTACACAAATCACCCAAAATGAGCTACAAATCACACCGTATCACAAGGTACTATGATAGGCTCTACTCGTGTTCAATTATAGACACGTACCTAGTCCCACAATGTCGATCTAAGTCTAATTAGATCTAATTGGTCTTATGACACACACTTGATGTATCAATCTCGAAATTTCCCCCAAATTGACATAAATCATCATGTAGATTCCACAAAATAAGTCATATTAATCTTGTTCTTGCTCTTATTGTTATCCCTAAGCCAAGGGATGATTATTAATAAATGCATAAATTATAGTCTAAATTAAGGGGTAAATTCAGAATTTACCTATTGGGAGATAAATTTCCAATAAAATGCTCAATGGATACAATTAGGATACAATCTCCTTATCAATTTCTACTTCTTCAAGTGCTCTTTGTAATCCAAGCTCCAATGCTTATTAGATGATAAAATTGAGAGGGAATGAGAGTGAATTGGGTTAAATTTGGTAGAGGGATGAGTAAATTTGGAGAAAAACACAATTGGAAATCCAAATAAAATAAACTAATTAGAGGAGAGAGTGTGAAGACCATCTATAGTTTCGGCCCCCTCTTTCCTTCTTCCCAAGGAATGTACAATGCCCAAGATAGCCATACTAGTTAATCATGAGGTTTAATTAGGGAGCGCTCTATTAGGAAGCTTCTAATTCTATATAAAACTAATTTAATTTTCTTAATTAATTAAGGGAATGGGTCTAATGGGCCTAACCCAATGTTGTACTCAATTGTGTCATGATAACTAATAGGTCCACTAATAAAAAGTCTAAATAAACATAGGCTAGTCCACTAACAAATAATTAAATAACATAAAGCATAATTATTAATTAGTAGCAATATATATATAAATATTTAATTACTAAATAGTAAATATACTAAATGACAAAAATATTCTCATCTAGAAATGTGGTAGTGACACTCTCTTTGAGCTTCTACGTCTCTCCAAAGAGACTCATCACGTCCTAAGTAAGGCATTACAAAATGTTGACTCTTACCTGGCCAAGGTCAAACTACCAGCCGAAGACCCTACGACATGTCCCCACTATAACAGTGTGATGGAGGAGATCCCCATCATCACATTCTCTCAGCAGGATATATTATTAAAGAATAACATGCACGATCGCCCTTTGTATTACACAGGATATATCGGAGCTATTATGGTGGATCGAATGCACATTGATCCCGGTTCATCCCTCAGCTTTATCCCACGGAGTCTGCTACAAACCTTAAGAATCCTGATATGCTGGTTAGCAGCCACCAACCACTATTAGCGGCTTCAACGCTGGAAGAAGTTACCACCAAGGCAAGATTCGTCTGAAGTGCCAAATAGATGATCTCCGAATAGAGGTGACTTACTATGTCATCAATGTTGAGGTGTCCTACATTGTCTTGCTATGGCGCCCATGAATACGTGATTATATGATCGTCCCATCTACTCTCCATCAGTGCATAAAGTATGTCAATGAAGATGGCGTGGTCAAAACATAATTTGCAACATAGATTCGTTCAAAGTGATCGAGGCATATTACTCTAACTCGTTCCTGTATAAGAAAATCCACCTCAAGGAAGAGGGTAATGAAGACAATAATGAGGTCGATATGGCTACATCTTCTGGTGATCCTCTAAGGGACCATCTCAAAGGACATCCTCCCCACACGTCTGCTCACCTAATGGTTAAGATTCGTAGAAAATTGCCCGAACCCTTGGTGGTCAATCTTCAGGGAAAAAGATGCCTTCCAGACAAATTATTCATCAATATGATACCAATTGACCTAGATAAAGATATACCCTCTAATCAGCTGACCACCGAAGACAATCTTTGTCGACGCTTGTAAGAATTAAAAGCACTCGATAAAAAGTGCGTCTTGCCTCAATAGTGCATTGAGCTATAACAAGCGCGACTTTTTGACAACTTCAACAAAAAAGTCAAAGAAAGGACATTTCAAGTAGGTGACCTAATCCTCGTAGTGAGAAGACAAATGGTCGTGACCCACAATAAGGCAAGAAAATTACAACCTAAGTGGGAGGGCCACTTTATGGTAGGTAGAAACAGTATATTCTAGTGGCGCATACAGGCTTGCTAAGCCCAGCGGTGACTTGCTCATGATGTCCACCAACGACAAGTTCCTTAAAAATTACTATGCCTAATTAAGGCAGTTTCAAAAAATAGAAAGAGTTATTGTGTCTTCTATCCCAACAGAGGGACGTGAGAGGACAATGTCTACAGTTAGCATCCTTCTCAGCATATTGTCTCTATCCATAGCATACAGAAAAATATCTTATCCGTACTCGGGATTCTAGAGTATGCAATGGGTAACGGATCCACATAAAAAATTCTCAAGAAAAATGGTTCACGTCTATATCACCTCTGAACTATGAGTCATTCCCCCACTCCGACCAAAAGAAGACAGTCACGTCCATATTATCTCTGAATCGTCCCTTTTATTGTTAGTCCCACAAAAATCTATACAAAGCAAGTAGTTCACGTCAACATCACCTTAGAACTACGAGCTCCCCATGAAAGCAGTCACGTCCATATTACCTCTGACTCATTTTCTTCTCTCTCCACAAAATGTTCCACCATGGTTGTACTCAGCAAACTGGCTTGACTATTGGTTTTATACCACCATATCCTTACCATCATAGAAGATGTCTCCCCCGAACCTCCTTAATGGAACTACTTTAACCTATCACGTTCATAATACCTATAATAGGGCTTAGCGTTATCCCCGTTATGATGTTGTACTATGTCTATATTACCTCAGGTATAATACTCATAGCTGAGACATTCACAGAAACAAGAAGAGTTCTAAACATGAAATAAGGCAAAATTTTCATTAATATTCAAGATCATGAGTACATATGAAAGTTCATTATATTCAAGGAATTTTATTAGTATTCAAGATCATGGACACATACAAAAAGAAGGAGACCCCTCTTTGATATTTTTAGTACAAACACGTGTAAAGGCCGGCTGCTTAACGTATTTTGGGTCATCACTTTAGCAGGACTCCTCAGTGCAAGCCATATTGTATAAAAAATCCAAACCGATGGAATGCAAGGAAGCTTGAAACGTAGAGCCGAGTCTCTATAAACCCAGCTGTGTCGTATGAAAAGACGCGACTAGAAGTCCCGGTTACGATAACTAGCCCCGCCACTACAACTCAGATGGGCCGCCAGGAGTCGACCCGAGTTCTAGCCATCACATCCTTGCCACATACGAAGAGAAGCTACAGTAAGTTAGGTTGGAAGATCGCGGACAATCCTCTGCATAAAATACTTGTTTACCATGAACAACGGTGACTATGATATCCTTTCATGCTCCATCTGAACTAGAGCAATCCGAGAAAGTCCCTACACAAACGAGCATACAAAAGTCAGAATGATTGCGAGAAAATACAAAGGCGTGCATCCTCAGAATCATGCGCTATTTTGGCTAAACCAGCTTATCATGCACCCAGGGAAGTCATGCATAGGCACCAAGTCACGCACACATGTGCACCACTACAACTGTATAGAGACAATCGTCACCATGCAGAGACGAATATGCCATACAACATGGTTGCATATCTGTCCTCGACGCATGTTTCAGGTTAGTATCCAGAGATAGCATCACACATGATACCAAGGAAGAATCCTCCCCGTCAGTGCATTCTCAGGACGAAGCCCTTTGGCAACGACCATACGCGTCAGGACAAGCAATTCAGACAGTGACAAGAGGGGTGCAAACATAAAGTGCGAAGATATGTCTGAAGTGACCCAAGAACCAATAAGCGTAACGAGTGTTACTCCTCACCTTCGCCGACAACGGAAGGGTGGTCGACCATCAGAGGGAGAGGGATGCTTCTTTTCAAAGTATTCTGAACTTCATATATGTGCCAAAGCGATTTCTGCACTTATATCCTCCATTCTTTTGTTCAAAGTATTCTGAACTTCAAAACTTACAAAATTTACGTTCATAAACGTTGAAGGGGGTCTTGTAGAAAGATAAAAAATCAACCCCATGCTTCTCAATGATCCAGCACCATGCACTCAGTTATCTAGCCCCATTCGCCTTAGTGATCCAGCCTTATGTGCCTTGATGAGCAAGCCATATGCGCTAACAGTCTAAAAAGTATCTCATGTGTCCGCAACTTAGACATCATGCGCCGCTAATTATAGCATGTGCCACCGTATGGCAACATGAGATATGCGCATACATGTCTCCTTAAAGTTATAAATAGTGATTATTTTCTACATGATAAAAGAGGCAGCCACATCTACATATAAAGGAGAACCAGTTCCACTATCGTACGAAGGAGATGGAGCATTGAATCCTCGTCAACATCCTTGGTCCTGGCTCGTCAACGGAGTAAAAGAACAGATGTAGTGCTTGATCTCCACCATCACACTTGTCCAGATCTTATTTTTTTTACTTAAATCATCTTGTAATAAGGATTCACTTGTAATCATTTTCAATTTGTAATAAATAAAAAGTTTACAACCTTCATCAAAAATCCTTATTTTTGCGATGTCGACACTCCCTTTTTTTTTGCTAGGGTTTTAGCAAGCACCTTATGCATGTCTTTTTTATGTTTATGCAAAAGAAATAAAGACTTACTTTTTTGGTCGAAATTGCATGTGAGCTTCAATACTATACTAGAGGTAATGTGGATGTAGCATAATATCGTAGCTTGGGGATATCCCATGAGGGAATTTAGTTGACTTATTATCTATGGCGTACATACATAATTAAGTAAGTTCAAAACCAAACCCTACCAGAGGTGATGTGGATGTGATAGGTTAAGGTAATTCCGCTAGGGAATTTTGGTGGACTCATTATCCCTAGCATACTTAGACCTAAGTACAGATGATAAGTTGAGACAACAAACACCATCAGGGGTATTATGGACGTATTGGTAGAAAGTCGATAGGCAAGAAAGTTTACTCAGAAGTAGTGTAGACATGAAAAAAATAGGATTTCGGTAAAATTATCTCATTCAGAGGTTATTAAAATATGGTAAGATTTAACTCTGTGGGAATAGAGAAAATAAGGCAAAGGTGATGTGGATGTGACTATTTTCTTGTGCTTTCAAATTTATTCTACTGGGGAAAATGACAACAATATAGTTCAGAGGTAGTATGGACGTGAAGCAATGTTTTGGGGTGATTTCATCCTAACACTGGAGAAATCTCTAGGTGAGAGCATCTTCGATCCTGACTGGGGATCATAAATAAGACGTTCTTGAAGTTGTTGGGCTCTAAGGACATGTTTATTTGCTTGTAGTAAATAATTTTAGGTAGTCTCAATGAGAGTATTTTGTCACGACCTGCACCATAGATTTGGGCATGAGTCATAGCCTACTCTACAATGTCGGCGGTAGAACATTATATTATAAGCCACATGAATAATCTATAACTTACAACATATATTCATCTTCATACTATACTCAATCACAGGCACTAGTTTAAATAAAAACACCAAGATAATAATGAAATAATAGTCTCGATACGGGTCCAAGGAATCTCCCCAAAACTAAATATCCAAAGAAAAATATTCAAAATACTTTAAAAAAATTGCCGGAGAACAATCCAGTCCAAAATAACTAACACCAATCAATTACTCTACTAAACTACTCTATTTCAGACGGTATCTGAGCTGCTAACTCTCCATGATCCTTCGAAAGGGCAAGATCAGGTTCTATTATGTCGCTAGCATACGGTCCATAATGTGTAGGGATTGCATCCTCATCGTAGTCACCTAAAATATGGTTATCCAGTCAGGAAAGAAATAAGTACATCACATTAAATATAGTTCCAACACATGGTAGAAGCTGTAAGACAATAAATAGTAAAAAATATATGATAGCAACAAAACTGAAATCTCAATAAGGGAACTAGAATAACTAAATGCTAAAGTCATGTCATGGCAAAGATGTAATATAATAAATCCATGCATCATGGAAATAACTGCAATATATGGAAGAACAGATAGGAACAACTACTCTATGTGATTTGAAATACCTTGTTAACATATGAATGACTAAGGGGTAAAATCCGACAAACCACACGTGTCGTATATGGCTGCTATTATTCAGTAAGACCATGGGATAGAAATGGTAGTTCACATGTCCACTAAGTATTTTTCCTCCCCATGTGTACATGTAAACTCCCTCATGTTTGTGGTATTAAACGAAAGAACAAAATATATATAATACGAGGTTTGCACGAAACCTGCTTTCTTTGGTTTACAAACAAACTTGTACAATTTGATCCTATACGAGGATGTAGGAGTATAATTTATTTAATCTTGGTAGATGATTGCTATAGGTGTCTGATCTGCAGTCGATCACTTTAGCCCTTGGACTACACTATGGTGAAGAAGTGCCGTGGAAGATGGAAAGCAGCTTCGTAGGTGGCGAAAGAGGATGGATGCACGATGGCAATGTCGTCGATCGCTACTCTTTGCCTGAGCTCTGGATGCTTCTCTCTCTCTCTCAGAGACTCTTCAATCTCTTCTCAATCTCCAATGTTTTGACCTGTGGTTCGATCTTCTTTCAAAGTTTCGACCTTATTCGATTTTTTAAGTCTCGACCTGTTCCTCTGTTGATAGAGGTCTCTATTTATAGAGTTTTGGTGACAGTGACCACTCAATCGGTGTGGAAACCGAGTAGTGGAAAGTACATCACCCTTTTACACAACGGTTAAAATAACCAAAGCCTGCGTATAGATAACCTTTTGAATAAGCGTGTGACGCGGGTCCAACTAAGGGACAAAATGCGTATAATCGCTACGAAGATCACGGCATAGAAGCCACGTAGGTAGGTATCCCTCGTGTAGAAGAGGTTGGCATAGAAGCCAATGTCTGTCACCGTGGCATAGAAGCCAAGTATGCATAGAAGCTGAGTAGGCGTAGAAGCCTGATGGCATAGAAGCCGAATAAGCACCGAAGGCCGAATGAGCATAGAAGCCGAACGAGCATAGAAGCCGAACGAGCATAGAAGCTGAATGGGCATAGAAGCCGAGGTGATGTGGATGTCTTTAGCCGAAATCACGGCTCTTGGAGATATAATCAAATCTCTCGTATTAAATAGAGAGATCCGCCATCATCATTAATTGCCGAGGCGTATTCCGAATGCCTGCCACCGTTCTGAGCATTCGGTGCAGAGACGTACCTCGAGCCCTGTACGAAGAACAGCTTTTGACATGGCAGTCCGTTTATCTTCTGCGGAGCATAAATATTTCACGTTTGCCTGTGTAAAACAAGGCAGCATATCCCCTTATATGCGTTAAAGCAGTCTCCGCTGAGGGGATGTCAGTAAACGACGGTTCGGTGATATTTAATCAAATCCTCTGCATTAAATGCAGAGATCCGCCATCATACTGTGGAGCGCGTCCCGAGTGGTCTGCCATCTTTTCAGCCGTCGTCTGGGTAGCCGTGCAGCACTTTTTGTCAGGAGTCAAATGTCAGGTTCACTGCGTGACTTGACAGGTTCATTTCGGGGAAGACGAAGCGTTCCTCGTACGCTTTAACGCTGCTATGAAAGCGGATGAGTTTTACGCCATGGAGGCGATGAAGCACCCCGTCTACGCTGAAGCGGCCTAGACATACTGTATTTACGCGGATGGTCCCCTCATATTTTATGCCTTGCTCAGCGGAAAAGCTCCGTTGCACTCTTGATGGCCTTGAGGTCCCCTGCTTACGTTGTCCTGCATCACCATGTTGCGTAGAGCTATCCAGCGTATTTTTCATGCTTCTATAAGACCCCCTTCAAAGCTTTCAAATTTCTTCGGAATTTTGAACGCTTTGAATGAAGCATAAACCGCTCCTCGTAACTCGAAACGTTTTTGAATGGAGCATTGAAACGGTCGATGCTGACTTTATGGCAGATTTATTGGGGACCAGTATGACCTCTCTCGCCTATAAAAGGCCGAGGAGTTTAACCTGTTCTTCCCGCATCCCTTTTGCCACACAAGGATGATCGTCGGAGTCCGTCGGGTCGATCTGAGGAAGAAGAAGACCATGTTCTTCCAGCATGTAAGGAGCCAAAAAAGACGGCATCTTCGAGCAAGTCTCATCTACAACGATGGATCATGGAAGGATATCATAGTCTTCTTTGCTCAGGATAATCAGCAACTTTGTATGGTGGTTCTTCGGGAGAGAGGAAGAATAATTTTCCACCATGGCGCTTGCAAGTGGTGCATTCTCCCGTTACCTCCGGGGGTGAGAGCAGCGACTAGCTCTGACCTCGGGTATTTAGTTGGGTTAAATACCTCAACTCAATCTATCACGGTGCACGGAGCATGGGATCTGCCTAATTTAGGCAGGCCCAGTTCGTACTCTCCCTCCATTCACCATTCTAGTCGGTTGTGGAAACCGACCAACTGCTGGAGGAGAGATGAAGATTTGGCGTCCGCGCAAGAACCTGTCAGAACAGATTCCGGGCGCGATCTTCAGCCGACGATGGGGCAGTCTTTGGCAGACGGCATTTCCCTCATTTGTAATCATGAAAATGAAGAAAAACTCTTGTAGATTGGATTTCCGTCATATGTAATCATTATTCTTTCTTTTTAATAAAATTGTCTTTCTTCCGTGCATATGATTGTCTTGCCATACGTTACTGTGAAGTCTGAATATGTGTAGCTTTGACACGTCTGATTCTTTATGCCGACTCATTTTAGAAAGAGTGCTAGGTCCTGTCTTGTCTTTTACGCATAACTATAGATGCGTAGAAAGCCGCTTTAGCATTGGAGTGTTCGAACCATCCTGCTATTTTAGGAGTGAGGAACCGCGTAGAATTATGAACTGCTGCTTCTGATGAACAGAATTTCTTTGTTCAGACATCATCTTCAAGAATAATTTTTCAAAAATCCCTTTGAACAGGGTTGAGAAATGGCTGTCAAACTGAGTTGCCATCTTGATAGATGAAATATTCAGACTGGGGTCTGGATGAACTTCGAATCGACCCATGAAGAAGAGTAGTTTTTCAAAGTTGAACTCTGTATGCTTCGGGTACTTGGGATATCTTGAGGTCAAGAACGAGTATCCTCTGTGTGAACTCTTTGCAATTGACCGCTTTTGAGGACCGTTCAGATGTACGCGTGATCTGGCCGGCGTATCCTTCAGATGTGCGGGAAGTCGTGGAGCGTAAAATCATTAGTCTGCAGCTTCTGAGCATAAACTAAACACCATCGAGCGTGAAATCATAGACTTGTAGTTCCTGAGCGTAAAGTCGTAGGTTTGTAGCCTCTCGAGCATAAAAGCTACTGAGCACAAAGGCATCTAGGCGTAAAACCCGACTTGTAGCCGTCGAACGTAAAGCCGTAGATTCGTAGCCGTCGAGCGTAGAAAGCTCCTTAGCGTAGAACTGTAGATTTGTAGCTTCTGAAAAGAAAATATTTCCGAGCGTGAAGTCGCAGATCTGTTGCTTCTGAGTGTAAACTAAGCGCCACCGAGCGTGAGATCATCAATTTGTTATCTGCTGGCATGAAGTCGTAAGATTATGGCCTCTTGAGCATAAAAGCTACCGAGCACAAATTCATCCGGGCGTAAAACCATAGACTTATAGCTTACGAGCGTGAAACCGTAGATCTGTTGATATCGAGCGTAGAAAGCTCCTTACCGTAAGAACTGCTGACCTGCTTTGCGCGAAAAAACTTTTTGAATTCGCTGACTGTCCGTCTTCTCTGAATAATAGGCTGACATAGGACCCAATCATAACCGAATATTTAACTAGGAGATTTGGTTCGGGGTTCGAGGAGTCCATCCGAACACTATATATATCCCAAGTTTTCTGAGAGAAAAACTTTTCATCCGTCTTCTGTGAAAGAAAGCCTCCGACTGTTCGAGCTCTTCTCCGAGTCTTCTCTGAGTCTTCAAAGTTTCCAGTAATGGCCTCTAAGCAATCCTCCTCCTCTAAGGGAAAGAAGATTGATTCCTCTTCTCGTTCTTCTGCCCAAGCAGGAGTGCCTCCGGTTGGAAAGGGCGAACCCCATTCTGAGCTGAGCATCCCGCCGATGAGCAGTGCACCCGGCCTAATAGGTAGAGCTTTTGGGACGAATGAGAAAGACTAAAAAAATCCTTCGCACACGTTGAACGTGACCGTGCTAGGTCGTCTTCTGTGCTGATAGCCTCTTTGAGAAAGATGATGCACGGAGACGTTTTATCTTTTATGCCCACATTTCTAATGTGTCAGCATAAAAACTCCAGATTTTCGCAGTTGAGCGTAAAAAGCTTTGACTGTCGAAAACTTGGTGTATACTGTATAATTTTGAACTTTTACGCTTGTGTATAAAAATTCTGGCGTCATAGCTCGAACCTTGGTAGTCTGGCGTAAAGCACAGACAATATACTGCCGGCTTGAATTTGTACGCTTCTGGATGACAATTTTGGCGTAAACGATCAAGTTTGTACAGTCTTGGCGTAGAGCTCAGACCGTTGCCTCTTGGCATGTACTGCGATATTTGTAACGTCTAGTATAAAACTGACATATTTTTCTCGCACCCTTGCAGTTAACTTGGGCGAGTCTCCGCTAGCCGAGGTGATGGGTTCTACCGCCGGGCTGTTGCACTCCAACTATCTGGAGGATCTGTCCTATGTGGTATTTCCTATCTCCGGACCCCAATACCACAAAGGAAGAGAAATCTTGATATCGGCTCAGGGCGAGCGAACGCTGCTGAACATAATTAATCGAGAGCCTTTGACGTATGTAGACAGGGACCAGTATATAAACTCGGCATTTCTTTTCGGGGACATGATTGATAAGCAGTCCCAGACGAAGCCAAAGAAAGAACTCTGGGTTTTCCCTGCCGGGAAGTTGGTCTTGAGTCTGCCCAAGATGCCGAGAGATTATCCCATCTCGGCATTCTTCCATGCTACACATCCCAGGAAGAAGTCGTGGACACTGACTCCCGATCTTCACGGTAGGCCGGGAAAGATCTTCTATCAGAAAGGATCTGGCCTATTTGTCAGCCGCCCTTCCGGTCATGTAACGTTGTTCAGGGGATTATACCAGGGCAGTTTCCCGAGTGAAGACAGCTTGGTGCTCCAGCCGGTGTAATTGCCGACCTTCTAAAATGATTTCATGGGGCGCGGAGGAGTATATCCCAAGGCGAATCCTCGGTGCAATGGATGGATGACCCCAATAAATCTTCGATGGGCTTGCTTAGTTGATTGGGCCCTGCAGCATTTTCGGATCGAGTTGGAGAACATCGGTCTGTTGGCAGCTGTGAGTGCCACCAGCGTTGGGTTACCTCCTAACCCTAACCTATTTTTGACACTGATGGAGCGATACATTCCGCTCACCGGGACTTTCGCCACTCCGCTGGGGGAGTTGGGATTGGCCCTTCATGAGATGGCAGAGATCTCGAGACTGCCGATGGAGGATACTCCGTACGAAGAGTATGTTCCCATGAACCGGGAGTTGGGGGATTCAGACCCTCGGGTAGTGGAAGTGTATCAGGAGCTGATGTGCCGCTACCTTGCTTGCACCGCCTTCTATACTGAGCCTTCAGATTTGGCTTACACCAGTAAATGGACGTCCTACCTCTTTTTTCACCGGGCTAGGGCTGCTCAGCCGGAGAAAGTCTTGGAAGTCAATGATGAGCCTGTGAATCCTCTGAGCGTGCTGACTGCTCAGGAAGTCGACGATCTCCTGGAGGATGCTAGGGCTCCGGATCAGATCCTCGTCAAAGGGATAGGAAAATACCCTGCAGGTACTAAGGCCTACAGTTATCTGAGGCATTGCCGCAGGGCTCTATCCAAGGAAGCTCAACTGGCTGGCTTCCTCTCTATATGGCTGCGCCGACTAGTGGTACCCGGCATCGCATCTGCGGATCATATTTACCGCAATATCTTGTGGCCTGCAGTGCGTCTGGTATTTGGGGCGAGACTGGGCTTGCTCCCTGCCATGGTGTGCCGCATACAAGCTGGCCTGAGGGCGATGACTGGGGCGCTACTCGCTGATGAAGCTCGGCATGAAAGCTTTCCCCGGGTGGAATTACTATACCTGTATTTGATGGGATGGTTAATTTTCCATAACCCCCGGGTGATGTCTCCCGGTTTCGGCAGTAGCTTGGGGGGAGTTTCTTGCTGAATTACAAGAAATTCTCTTGGAATGTGCTCACAGTTTTAGACTGTCGACGGGTGCTGCATTGCGGTCACAGCTGGAAGCTCCTTTGCACTGTCCCCTCTGTTCATCGCAACCAATCGGGGATTAGGCTTGAGGACTCAGGTAGAGATAGGACCACTCTTTCTCCTGAAGCCTTCAATTGGTTGGTCTGTATTAGACCTTCCCACCTGCTGTACAGAAGTGAAGATCACTGCTTCTTGGAACCCTACCTGCCTAGTCGGTTTGCCAGGCAGTTTGGGTATGATCAGTTGCATGTGGGCAATGCCGTCACCAGCTTCAGGTCCAGAGGTGGACTCATCAATAGAGCGAGGGGATGGTGATATTTTATCATGGGCTGCACCGGGGCAATTTTTACTATGCCCTTCTTCACACCCTCCATGGAGCTGCGCATCCTGCATTCATATGCCCAGTTCTATGTGGCAACGAACACCTCCCATCGTGATATTGATATGGGTGGAAGCTTTAGGGTGCCCTCTTCCAAGCCTGGGGAAAGGGTCGAAGTCCCCTCAATTTCTTCTGATGAGGGTGACGAGTCCGCTACTCCGGATGAGCCTCTCGTATCGGTACCGAGGGGTGAAATACCTCCGCCTGCAGGGGCGTTGGTAGTCTCCGGGAAATGAAGGGCTTTCGCTCTGAAGGAGGCTTCCCCTCGTAAGAGGACGAAGAGGATGGTTACTCGTCCTCTCCAGATTCCTGGCATTAAGGCTCCTAGAAGTGAGCCTGCTTCTCCCTAGTCAGGGATGATTCTTTGATTGGGGGTTCCTCGCCTTTTAGAGAGGAACCTTCTACAGTTTTGGCCGGTGGCGCCGGAGAATCTCAGCTGGAGGCTGCTACCGCTGCTACTGCTTCAGGTAGTGGAACGAAGTCGCCTTCGAGGTTGGTTATAAGATTCCATATACCTTTGTCCGGATCAACATTGGGAGAGGCCCCTATCGTGCCCGTCAGCGCTTCTAACGAGATTCCAGTTGACGAGCCTCAAGTGGATCTCGGCGAAGACCTGGAAGTGTATTTGCCAGTGTCAGTTAGCAGGCCCTCTTCTCCAGGTATGACAGCTTGGCTAGCATCACTGTCGTCTTTTCGTGCCTCTTCTTTTAGAAAAATTAACATCATGTTTGACATTAACTTCCTCTTGTCTTCTTCTCAGGGGACGACCTCTTCGGGGAGGGCAATGTATATGCGCCCTTCGGCTCCGTGTCAGGTCCTGGCGTTGATACGGAGGTGCCTGGTTTTGAAGGGGAAGCATCTTCGGGTGCCGGCTCGTCTGCCGACGAGGTTTCGATATCTCAAGAGGACAACCCTGTCGTTGCGACAATGCCTCCTTCGAATATGCGGGTTGGCGCTTCCTCTTTTGTCGCACCCCCTGCTGAGACGAGGACTGTGGCCACATCGATTGTGATTGCTTCTGGAGCGAGGTTCGACAACATTGCAGCCACTCCAAGCGTGCATTCGGGCCTAGCTGCGCTGACCGAGCAGTATACCAGTATCTTCTACAACACTTTGACAACGCTGATATCAATAGTGTTGGAGAAGAATCTAAATTTTGAGGGTCTAAAGAAGTCCTCTCGGTTTTCGATAGAGGCGATCAGGGACCTTGGCGATACTGGTTTAGCTGACGCCCTGGCGGAGGTAGTTAATGGTTTGGAGCAACCCGTTAACGAATACTCGCAGCTATCCCAAGATAGTGTTGACGATTTGGTCCAGGATGAATACGACTCGCTGACTGCAAGGCTGGGAGAGTTGGAAGCTCTGATCAGGTCCCTCGAGATGCGGCAGCAGGAGATGAGCGATGAGCACACCCTCTTAGAGTGTGTTGTTCCCCAGTTGGCCAAGAGTAAAGCTGAACATGAGAAAAAAGAAGCGAGGGTCCGTAAGTTGGAGGCTGAGCTCGCTTTAGCAAAGGAGTGGTCTCGTGCTTCAGCCGCGGGTGTGCAAGTGTTACATAGCCAGATGAAAGAAGCTCAACAGAACTTGGCACATGCGAGTGCCATGCACGCTGCTCTTACACATTCTCTGTCTGATTTATTCGGCTTGAATGATGAGGAGACGAGATAGGAGCGAGCTCGAGCTGCCATTTTGGACTCCAGGAATGTGAAGATGGCCAGACTGGCGCAGCAGATTCGCGATTTGACCGCTCCTCCTTTATGATATACTTTTGCTTTTGCCTTTAAATGTACTTCCGCTCTTTTTTTGGGGAATAATAAAGAGGCTTTTTATCTGACTTTGTGGACCCGTCATTTCGGAATGTAAATGACGGGTTTGGGTGAGAGTAATATCAGAGGTAGTATGGACGTGATAGTCTCTCGGTAAACCCTTTTTTAGCAGGGCGTATCTATTCAGAGGTCATACGGATATGATAGAATACGGCCCAACTAGTTTCGTTTTGGAAGTAGTTTTGTCAGAATGAGATTTTCGCCTTATTCCACTTGAGCAGAGAAGGTTAAGCATAGTACCTTTTCAGGAATTTGCCATTGATAGGAGCCATTAGTAGGTCTCCATTTGGCTGGGCTAAGTTGTAAGCGCCGTTTGAGAACGTTGTCTCGATCACGTAGGGGCCTTCCCATTTGGGCTGAAATTTGCCCTTGCTCCTGTGAGTGAGAATCATTGGCCTTCTTACAGCTAAGACAAGCTCGCCAACTTTGAACACTCTTTTCTTTACTTTTTGATTAAAAGCTCTAGAAATGCGCGCTTGATAGAATGCGTTGCTCTGTTGAGCTTGAAGGCGTTTCTCGTCTAATCCTTCTAGCTTTTGAAGCCTTAAAAGGTCATTCTTTTCCCGAGTTAACTCATTAGCGACTGCTATCCTGAGTGACGGGATTTGGATTTCGATGTGAAGAACTGCTTCGCTCCCGTAGACCAGTGAGAACGGGGTACAACATGTCGGTGCTCGGACCATTGTGCGGTATGCCCAGAGACATTCTCCCAGCTTCTCGTTCCAATTCTCTTGTTCGAAGAGACAAACTTCTTCAAGAATTTGATAATAGTTTTGTTGAAGGCTTCCGCCAAACCATTAGCAGCTGGATAATAGGCCGTAGAGGCAAAAATTTGTATCCGATTTTTATCGCAAAATTGATGAAATGCTTGGCTGATGAACTGAGGCCCATTGTCATGGATTATCCTTCGGGGAATCCCAAAGCGATAAATGATGTGATGCTTGATGAAGCTGATCATATTAGATATTTTTACCTCAGCGAGAGGGATCGCCTCTGCCCATTTGGAGAAGTAATCCGTGATGGCCAGTATGAACTGGTGACCTCTGAAAGAAGACCGTTGAATGTCACGGCTATCTCGACCAGATTCTGAGATAACGCGCAAACATCGCCCCTATATTTAAACCTACCCTTATATTTAAATAATGCAAATCCTAGCCCTCCAAATATCCCTATGGCAAGCCCAAGGCTTGGGGATTAGGGCATGTTGGGAAGGGTGACTGGGTGAAGAAGATGGTGGTGTAATGGTTTTCCTTTGAAGAAGAAGGAGAAGAAGAAGAAAGGAAGAAGAAGAAGAAGAAGAAAGGAAAATTCCTACGGTTGAGTGAGGAGTGAGGAGAGAGGAGAGAGAAGATGGGGGCTTCCCTAGGTTTGGGGATTAGGGCATATTGGGAAGGGTGAGGTGATGTGACATTTTATAGGAAGGGTGATGGAAGGTGTGTGGTGATGTTGAGTCCCATTTTGAATGAATGGTCAGGATTGATCATGAGGAAATTACTCATACAAGAGAGGGGTTGGGTTGACTAGTCAATATTAGGGCTTCTCCATTGGTTTGAACCAATGGGGTGTTGACACCTAATGCAATATTTGCAAATTAGCCCCCTTAAATTTTGGTATTTGCACAAACATATAAAATGATAAAAAATTAGTGGAGGAAATTGCTGTTTGGTGTTTTGTAGGGTGAAGGGGTATTGTGTGTTTGGTATGGGCTTAATTAGTGGGGTATTTGGAATAAGTTGGGATTAAACGAGATTAGTCAAAATGGTATCCCCAATTTAATTAGAAATAAATGCAAGCGGTGTTCTAAAATTAATTAGAAATAGATGGGACCAAAATTAGGTTGGGACACAAATATCATTAGTGAAGAAAACCCAGAACAGAATATTACCCTAATTTGGGTTGCACAAAAATGGGTTGAGGTTATGTCCAATTTTGATTGGAACGCACAACGATACAAAGTCAGATTTTATTTAAAAATTAAATAAACGTCCGCGACGAATATTGTGCGACTAAAATGAAGCACAAGAGAGCATAATTACGAGTTACAAAAAGGTTAGAATGGAAGGCGGGCACGTATAGGGCAAGGTTGTAAAATTTGTTCGAAGGCGAAACCTAGGGTAGCGCTCCAAATATCGAAGCAACGGTAAGGCGCAACAATTAAATAAAATTACGGTAATAATTACAACCTCAAATAATTAAGTTCTAAATAATGCAAATTAATTCATAATCCTATAATTCGGTCAGGTGTTCATCTAGTGGGCTTCTATGTTAAGTCTACCAGCTCAAACATTAATGAACACTGTATATATATAATATATATATAAATACACATCTCATACAATTATTTAAATTAAATACACGCAATATTAATAATATACAAAAAGTCAAAAATACCCCTATTTTTAGAATGTGGTAGTGACATGTCTACCCTTCTTAAAGGAATTTCGTCCTCGAAATTTAAATCCTCAATAGTAGTATTTACTCGTTATATTATTTTCCATCAAAAGTTAAATTTATCAACCCACATAATCATGAAATAATCTACCTTGTCATTTCACAATTTTTAAAATTCCGAAATTATTGTATTTTTGAAAATCCTCGAAATAAAATTAAATTACATTTTTATCAAAATTTTCTCTAAAATTTTAAGTTAATAATTAAATACTCAAAATTTAACATCCAATTCCCTAATTTAAATTCATTCAATGCACATAAAAAATTCCTTCTAAAAACACTAATCCATAAATCTAATCCTTCAATTTAATTCCAATCAACGTATATTTATAAAATTTGAAATGTCATCCGGAAAGTTTGAATTTAAACACTAATCCTTTAATCATCTTACTCCTCAATTTAAATCCAATCGATGAATATTCAAAATTCTAAATCCTTAACCCAAAAATTGAATGCAACACTAATCCATTAATGATTTTATTCCTTGATTTCCTTTTTCCATAAAATACTCAACAATGCGATACTTATGGAATCTTCAAATACAACATTCATAATATAAAATTTTAAATTCATATCTTGCAATCAAATAATGTTAATCTCGTTAATTTCCTCAAATTTTAATGATAACTTTAATCATATAATAATCTTCCAAAAATTAATAAATCATCAATTCTGCCATGTTAAATTCTTAACCCTTTATTTAAATCAATGTTTATCCTTGAATTTTAATCATCTTGTCTCTCTTGTCAAGTCATAACCTCTTCATAAATCTTCGCTATGGTCAAACCTCAATAATCAAGGTCTAAGAAAATTTTACCTACAGTCATACAACATACAATCTAGAGGAAACATGCATGGTTATGGTCTATTTTGTCATGGTATTGCAGTCTCTGTCGGGGTATGTTTTGTCTAAACATGCATGGTTATGGTCTATTTTGTCATGGTTTTGTCATGGTTATGGTCTGTTTTGTCATGTTAGAAAATTATGAATACAAGCTACGGTACTAAGGAATCAGTCAATCAATCAAACAGAAAAGGACAGAAGGAAAAAAAGAACAAAACCTGCTTACACGTCACCTGCAGTATCTTCTATTTCTAACATACACTTAACTCTGGCACATTCACAAACTAATTGCTATTCTTATACTCTGATACCCATATCAACTAATCATTAGTCCACAACATCCATGAATACATCCTCATTGCATACACCTGTCTATTAATACCAAAATCTTATACCAAGGACCTCTAACAAAATCATAGGTTAATGATGCATTCAAAGTTTGATACTCCGATCCCTTTAGGTACTACAGTTTCTACTACAAGCACACTCACTGCTAGCTTTCTTACCTACCATAAAGTTTAATCCTCCAATAAAATTATCAAAATTTTACTTCTCGAACGATTTAAAATAAAATGCATATACTTCCTCAAAAGTCAAATACTCAATATCGAAATAAAATTTTAATTACTTCTAAAATCTGTATAGCTTTGACTATGTTTATTGAATCAAATTTTTTTTTGAATCCTAAAACATTTTAATAACATAAAATTTCAACTCCTCAAAATTCTTAAAAATTTTAATTCATTTCCATTCTTCAAATTATAAATTTAAATCCACAATTATACATATAAATACTCACAGTCTGTAATCCTCAAGGTGCACACTAACACACCAATTATCTACAACCTCTACTGTGTACGAAAATTTGCACTACCCGGATTACTTGCACTATTACTCCCAATAATTAAAGTTATCATCACACATATTTTCTTCCATGATTTTCAATCTATATTTACTGGTATACCAATCTAATTATCATCACATGAAGTGCTTACTGTTATTAGCATCATTCTCGACTAATCCTCGATATAGAATCATTAGTATATTGGCATAGTAACACTAACTTCATTATTAGATTATCTCATCACTTATTAGAACTCACGATCATTCACATTAGTTATAACTCCCATGTTTTACTTCACTCTCAAAGACAGGCATATGATTCAATATCTCGATTTATGTATACGCATATCTCTTAAACCTTTTACAGCATGTTAAACTAATCTGTGATACGCTTTATAACTTTCATTACCAATCCTGATATTTCTTTACTCATGACATCTCATTAAAACCCTTTATGCATATACATCTCTTTACTTTTAACACACCCAAGTATCAATCATCAAATTGAACATCATCATGCTCCATTAATCTTTAACACAATCCCTTGATACTTAATTGTTTACATAGATCATTCAATTACATAAATTTATGACTAGCCAGGACGGGTATGCTGGCTCCGATACTAACTCTTGGAACTATCACTGATACTCTATACTCTCCTTCTACTTATAGTACTATAATGACACCTATCCTAGAGCTATTGCTACAAGGTACTATGCTATGGGTTAACTCTAGATTAATGCCTACTGCTCATATGTCCAACTAAGAAATACTTACAATGAACAGGTCACACTCAGTCAACACTAATACAAGACACAGACATAATTACAAGTCACTAATTATCATACTTAACAAAGAATCCTTAAAGAATAGAAGCTCAAAAAGGAACTGGATTGAGGACTGAAGGTATTTCTACTGCTAGTAAAGAAAAGAAGCGACGGAACAAGGTCCTATAATAACGAAATAGATAAGTATTAAGATGATACTTTAAGAACCAATTTAAGATACAACCTGATAATCTTACACGTTTGTCAAAAATTATGACGCTCAGAATCCTCGCCACGCCAGTAAGCGTAGATGCGATAAACGACAGGTTCCGTAACTAAGTATGCGACTCCATAATCATGTCATCTAAAATCCTCGCCACGCCTACCGGTATGGCTGTGAGAGACTCTAAATTTCATAACTTAAGTATGTACATCCAAGTCAGGTTCCTACGTTCTCGTTACGACAGCTAGTATGGCTGCGATAAACTCTAGGTTCCATAACCAAAGTAGACGTTTTACTTTTCTCACTGTTCTCATCAATATATGTGATCAGATGATACCGTAAAGTTTAGTCCATAAAATTTATCTCGATAAGAAATTAACTCAACAACGATACCAAGAATTAAATTTAACAACTGGTCAACAAGAATCAAACTCAATATCAACAAGCGAGAACAAACGAAAACAAGGGAAAAGGAATTAAATTGGAATTTATAATGAGATTCTCAGGGGTCATCCGAGGAATCTCACAAATAATTTATGATTGAGTATCCTCTCTCATACTAGTATCCTATGTCCTATATTCTATAACAGGCAAGCAGTAGTACAACTAGGACGTCGCACTACCACAACATCGCTCTAATTGCGAAGTCTGACCTGCATAGGCCACCACTAAAAATGTGTCACGACCTGCACCCGAAATTGGGGTACGAGTACGTGGGTACGTCCAGCCTACGCCACAGCATCGGCGGTAGAACGATGTCTAGGTCATGATGTTATCTAAACAATCTCACACAAGCATCCAACTCCATAAGGAGACACAGATACCACAATATAATATGAACAACATACTCAATCGCAACTACAGCACGATAAGATCTCAAAGAAACAAGTAAGATGCAACACAAGTCTAAATAGAAATAGTCTAACTCAACAATATAATCCAAGTCTCGAAGAGTATGCCGGAGACAAATCCGGTACCAAAATAATCTGCTAAAAGAACTAACTAGATAACTAGTGATTCTGGCTAGACCTTCCGGAATCACAGCTGAACTACCAAGTCCAAGTCTGCAGCTACTCACCCTGTGGTCCATATAATGTCGGACACCAGTCCTCTAAGGCATAGTCTGGAAAAATATTTCCAGTCAGGAAGGAGCAAAGTACATCTCAATAACAGTTCCATTTAATTGATAAGGACTATAAAACAATAACAGATGATGTTATATACTGAGAGAAGACAATGAATAAATGCAATGGCATAATAAAGAGACAGGCAATAGAAAGAAGCAAGCAATATAAGCAATATGATATAGTCAGTGCATATATGAAATAAAGAGAACGAGGTACAATATCATATACGGGTGATGTAGTATTTGATCTAAAATAGAGAATTGTAACTATTCTAAGTGTTTGAAATATCTGTCTATCATGTGATCAGCTTGGGACAAGATTAGGCTCGTTACATATGATTAGCTATGATTCATGTAAGGTCAGGCTAACCATTTGGTTAGCTATAATGCAAGTAGTGGTCAAGCTAATCATATATAACAGCTATGAGGCATGTAATGGTCAGGCCGCACCCGACGTGAGATGTGGGGTGAGCTATGATGCATGTAGGGTTGGGTATGATCACATAATCTACTAATATTTCCCCCACCCCCAACTAGTACAGTGGATCCAATCATGACACGTCACGATACACGAGCAATATCCAATATCATATACAAGGTCTAAATATCAATGCCGTGTACAATGTCAACACGATAATCAATATAACATCTTATTACTGCAGATCCAATCTATATACTAGTCCGTGTAGCACAGTGACAATAATCAAATGTAACATTTCTAAATACTGGAATTGTAGATATTATCAAATAATTAGAAATTATCAGAGAATATACTCGCCTTGGGTCATTAGCTGGTAACACCAATATCCTGATCCAGAGTATCGTCTGGATGATCCAACAGTCCTATAGATATATCATAAAATAATACAATATTGCATCAGACATTACACTAGTCACACGATCAAAATACACTAAACTCGGGACTACGCTAGGTATGTTACTAGTCAACTAGGGTCAGTGTGCGTCAAGTTGCACGGGCGTCGCGTCTGTAATTGCTGTCCAATCAGACAGTCGATGATACGGGCCTTGCCAGTACGTCAGTGTACATGGCAGTCTGCTAACAGTTCACAGGGTCACACGGTCATGTGTAGTTACTGGTATCCGTATTTACACTCGGGTTACCTAGTAGAGATACATATATGAATATACATATTATACTCATAATATATATACCAAAATAATACTTATATTATATACAGGTATATATATACCAGTACGAATATGTTAACATATATCATATATATGGATATATTAATATATATATATTGAATACATATATATAAATAGAGAAATACACTAAATACATGTATATGCATATTCATATACGAATCATACTAATACAACATACATATATGCACACATACGTATATACGTACACGTGTACGTGTACGCGAGGAAAGGAAGCCGTACCTGTGCACGTGCACGACGACGACGAAGATGACAAAGATGATGATGAAGTCAATGATGGTGTCGATGATGATGACGTCAATGATGGTGTCGATGACGACGACGCTGCTGTGGTGTTCGGATGACGATAGTGGTGGTACTGTACGGTGGTGATGGGTGATGGAGAAGGGTGGCACCGGTGGGCTCGGGTTGGAGGTTGAAGACGACGGCGAGGATGTTGATGGATGAAGGCGAGGGTAGCTGCCGGAGTTGGAGGAGCTTGGCGGGGAGGACAGCGGGGTGCTGCTCAGGGGAACTGCTCGGAGGAGAAGGCGACGAGCGAGGACGGCAGTGGGTCAATGAACTCCAGCGAGTTCAGTCGAAGGTGGTAGGGAGGATGACCGGGATGGTGGCTCGGCTTCTGGCGAGGATGGCGTGGCCGCGGGGTTTAGTTCCAGCGGAAAGAAATCGTAGTAGTGGAGATGTTTGCAGTGGGAGAGCTCGGCGGCTCGAGATAGTAGTGTAGCAGCAGTAGCAGCCGGCGGAGGGTGGATCCGGGGCTATCGAACGAAGGAGATTGGGTTGAAGCAGCCGGGGTTGTGATGGCGTGGACTCGGGGAGATGGAGATCGGGGAAGGTGGCAGCGGGTGGCCGAACTGATGATGGCGGTGGTGGCTCATGGAGGGACGGGCTCGGGGGTGATAAAGTCGGGTTGATGGAGGCTCCGGCAATGGTGGAGGCGGTGGCCTTGTTGGGATGGTCGTAGACGAGGCGGTCCTGGAGGTTCAGCTGGCCGGAAAAGGAAGGAGCTCGGGGTTGGAGATGGTGGTGGAGACTCGGGAACTAAGGCCGGGCTGAAGGGGGAGTGGCCGGGGAGAAGAGCTCGGCCGGGTGGAGCTCAGGTTGAAGCAGCCGGGGTTTGGCTGAGTGAACGCCGAGGGAGGTGACAGGGTGAAGAAGATGGTGGTGTAATGGTTTTCCTTTGAAGAAGAAGGAGAAGAAGAAAAAAGGAAGAAGAAGAAGAAGAAGAAGAAAGGAAAATTCCTACGGTTGAGTGAGTAGTGAGGAGAGAGGAGAGAGAAGATGGGGGCTTCCCTAAGTTTGGGGATTAGGGCATGTTGGGAAGGGTGAGGTGATGTGACATTTTATAGGAAGGATGATGGGAGGTGTGTGGTGATGATGAGTCCCCTTTTGAATGAATGGTCAGGATTGATCACGAGGAAATTACTCATATAAGACAGGGATTGGGTTGACTAGTCAATATTAGGGCTTCTCCATTGGTTTGAACCAATGGGGTATTGACACCTAATGCAATATTTGCAAAGTAGCCCCCTTAAATTTGGGTATTTGTACAGACACATAAAATGATAAAAAATTGGTGGGAAAAATTATTGTTTGGTGTTTTGTAGGGTGAGGAAGTATTGTGTGTTTGGTATGGGCTTAATTAGTGGGGTATTTTGATTAAGTCGGGATTAAACGGGATTAGTCAAAATGGTATCCTCAATTTAATTAGAAATAAATGCAAGCGATGTTCTAAAATTAATTAGAAATACATGGGGCCAAAATTAGGTTGGGACACAAATATCATTAGTGAAGAAGACTCAAAACAAAATATTACCCTAATTTGGGTTGCACGAAAATGGGTTAAGGTTGTGTCCAATATTGATTGGAACGCACAACGATACAAAGTCAAATTTTATTTAGAAATTAAATAAACGTCCGCGACGAATATTGTGCAACTAAAATAAAGCACAAGAGAGCATAACTACAAGTTACAAAAATGTCAGAATAAAAGGCGGACACGTCTAGGGCAAGGTTATAAAATTTGTTGGAAGGCAAAAGCTAGGGTAGCGCCCCAAATATCGAAGCAACGGTAAGGCGCAACAATTAAATAAAATTACGGTAATAATTACAACCTCAAATAATTAAGTTCTAAATAATGCAAATTAATTCATAATCCTATAATTCGGTCAGGTGTTCATCTAGTTGGCTTCTAGGTTAAGTCTACCAGCTCAAACATTAATGAACACTGTATATATATTATATATACAAATACACATCTCATGCAATTATTTAAATTAAATACACGCAATATTAATAATATGCAAAAAGTCAAAAATACCCCAATTTTTAGAATGTGGTAGTGACAAACTATGCTCTCTTGTGCTACATTTTAGTCACACAATATTCTTCGTGGATGTTTATATTTAATTCTATAATAATTCTAACTTTGTATCCTTGTGCTTTCCAATCGAAATTTGAGACACAATCTTGACCCATTTCGTGCAACCCAAATTATGATAAAATTCTACTCCGAGCCCTCTATGTCCATGACACTTGCGTCCCACCTAATTTTATCCCCATGTACTTCCAATTAATTCAAGAACATCATGCGCACTAAATTTAATTAATCTAATCAAATTTCTGCCTTTGTGCAATTTTCTAATTGTTGGACGTTTTTATGAAAAAGTACATGGAGATGTCCACACCATTGGACAATACATGAAGAAAACTCGTTTTCCCCTTCACATGAAT
Source organism: Iris macrosiphon (assembly GCA_036927795.1). Taxonomy (NCBI): domain Eukaryota; kingdom Viridiplantae; phylum Streptophyta; class Magnoliopsida; order Asparagales; family Iridaceae; genus Iris; species Iris macrosiphon. The sequence goes on along the minus strand of JAYESA010000001.1, from coordinate 102,973,319 downwards.
TTTTTTATAATTTTTGGAATGTGCAAACGTGCCAACATCATCCCTTTATTTAAACCTACCCTTGTATTTCAATAATACAAATTCTAGCCCTCCAAACATCCCCATGCCAAGCCTAAGGCCTAATTCCAAGAGATGTTGACCAAGTCAAACCTTTTTAGGTCAACCCAACACCATGTATAAATAATACTTTCCTATTTTCTTTTCAACAATACAAACCCAATACCCATCCCTATACAACTGTTCATCCCCATCTTCCCCGAGCCGTCCCTGCCTACACCGCCACCGGAGAACTCGTCGGCGTAGCCCGTCACCACCGCACTCGACCCAGCCGCTGAACACCTCCTCCCTACGACCTTCCCCTCTCCCTCTGGCCACCTCCTCCCTTACCCACTGGCCTCGCCTCGATCCAGACCCGACTCCACTTCCTCCTCCTCGTCGCCTCGACCAGCACCGCTGTACACCCCAAGCCGCTATGCGGACCCATACTCGACTGAACTGCCGCAATCGACTCCTTCGCCACCCCTCGCATGAAGCCTGACCCTCTCCCCCACTTTTTTGACTACCTTTCCCCTGAACTTTCTTGTCCACCATGACGCAGCCCACAGTGGCACCGCCCTTCTTTCCTGTCCCTCTCCTCTTCCTCCCCTCGACTTCACCACGGCCAACACGACCACACCACCAGCACCGTGACCACCTCTCCTTCCCTCTTCCCGACCTCCTCCTCCCAGCATCTCTAATCATCCCCACCACCAACACCTTGCCGTAACCCACCGGCCCAGCCGAGCACAGCCCGCCTTCTCCTCCCGCCTGAGCTCCTCCGGAAGACCCATCGTCATCACCACCAGTATCACCATTCCCATCATCATCATCCTCATCTCTTCATTATCTCTATTATCATCACCATCTCATCCTCATCATCGTCGTCGCAAACAATGTCGTCATCACCCTCGTCGTCCTCGTCATCATCATCCTAGTCATCATCGTCCTCATCATCATCCTCGTCATCTCCATCACCCACATCATCTTCCTCGTCACCTTCATCACCTTCATCATCGTCATCACCTTCGTCGTCCTCGTCATCATCGTAGTCAACCACATTGTCGTCATCAGCATCTTCGTGCACGTACCCCGAGGTACGAATGTGTTTCCCCTTTCATATTTGTATGTGTGTGTATATATATTATATATGTATCCCTAGTATATGTTAATATATATAGTATAAATCCAATTATTCTATATATAATATATATATTACATACTTATTTAATTAGCATATATACATGTATATATATGGTATATGTATTTAATTGGTGTATACATGTATTATAAGTATTAACGATATATGCTAGATAATAATAATGTATATTTATATATTTACTAGGTGACCCGAGTATAACCACGGATATCCCGTAGTTACGTTGACCTATGACCATGTAATCCTATTAGCAAACTGCTATTATGTACACTGACATACTGGCGAGCCCCGTATCATTTGACTGTCTCTCTTGCACAGCAATTACAGATGCGACACCCGTGCGATTAGGCGCACACTTGACCCTAGTTGACCAATGACATACCTAGCTATGCCCTAAGTTCAAGGTATTTATGATTGTGCACGTGCTAGTGTAATGACTGATATTGTGTTATATTATATTATATGTATATAGGACATAGCGGATTGTTCTGTATGACTTCAGGAGCAGGTTATTGGTACTTCGCAGCTTCTTGCCAGGCAAGTATACCTTGCCTTTGTTGTACTATTTAAATTCAGTTATATATTTAGTTGCATGTTTATCATTTTAGATTATATAAATGTGCACGTCAGAGAGAGACTCGGGTGAAGTCAACGAATGCATTGACTTTAGGACTTGTGTCTGACCTAGTGTCTAGTGGACCCACCTAAAGTTGTGGAGTTATTGGTATGACTCTCCAGGCCTTGACACATTTCTTATACGTGTTGTGAGTCTTATGTATGGTACGGACTTGCGTATGCGGTTGGCTACCTGTACGCGTAGGTCGTGCGACGGATAGGGTATAACTGCTAATAGTGATGCATGATAGAGACTTAGCAGTTATTAGAAGTCGGAGCATAGACTATTATAGTTCGAAGGTCCAATCCTTGTCCTTGTTTGGTTGTGAGGTTGGACTATCGTTCTAACGATAGACTATGAGGCAGAGTGAGGCAGAGTTACGACACAGATGCTTGCACTCTGTCTCGGTGTAGTAGCTACTGCGTGTTATGGATATAACACGCATAGATCATTGGGCAGGAAGAATTACTAGTAGGCTTATGGGACACTCACTTCCTTTATTCAAATGCCTCACTCGACAGAGTAATATGGACGTTATATACTATTCAGATGCCCCATTACTCGGAGCGATATGGACGTTATTATATTATATTACGCCCTGGTATTGGGGCATATGTGGCATATACTAGCCAGTTGTCATGATTGGTGAATTACGTCAGCATATGTCTAGCCTACACTTTTTTATATACCCAAAGTTGACCTTAAGGTGCATTTTACTTAGATGTATAGCGCACGCCTTTTATTTATTCAGTATTTACTTTATGGCATGCTTCAATGTATCTTGTTATATCCCTCTGAGGACCTAGTCCCTTTCTAGGTGTAGATGTTCATGAGTATTCGTAGGAACGCAGATCCGGACTGGCTACTCATATTGCGACGAGGTCTCCCCTTCGAGTCTCGTGATTATTAGTGGTGTACTTATATTATTGTGTTTTTCTTTTATATATATTCTACTTCGGCAGTAGATTTGTTTCCATCCGACTATTATCTTTAGATACTTTATAATGAGATCTAGTGTCATAGATATTGGTTATTCGTTTATATTGATTTCTGCGGATGAGATTTAGATTATACCCTGTGACTTGTGATAGTTTTACCACTTGTGAATTATTATTCATAATACAATGTACGCATGTGTTATGGTTTCCATATATTGGAGTTGCTATACACATGCGGCTGGCATACTTACGTGTCCTAGTCCTGCGTATTTTGGGACTGGGGTGTGACAGTACAACATAGATTTTGAACCAGTCATGAAGAAATAATAATAATCCAGAATAGTCACGTATCTCATAATAAGAATCTATCATACTAATTCGTGTAACAAGTGTTAACAATCAAATAAGCAATACTAAGCATACATTATAGAGACTATCAAGTAATTAAAGTAATTACAAAAAAGTACTCGCCTGTGGTCCTTAGCTATGGTTGGATCAGGTCCCAATTCAGAGTCCAAATCTTACGTATGATATATTACCATGTCAAGAGATAAGTTATTTTAATTTATTTAATTCTGGAATAATAATCTAAATCCTATTTTAATCTTATTATTCTGTTTTTTAGGTTAATTCCTAAATTTTGTCCAAAGGAACTGAATTTTATCCACTCGAGACTCATGGCAAGCAAATCGAGGCGATCTGTTGACCAAAAAGTCAACTAATGCAAACTTCACTTTTATGTATGGTTTCCTGTAGATTTTACCATCACAAATTTTCTAGAATTTATGGCTCATCCGAATTCAAATTCATTTGGAAATTATTGCACATACAAAATTGCATTATGTAATGGTGGTTAATTGCTAACCTAGAAGTTCTACTGAATTAACAGCACAAAAATATTTCGAAATAAATTCTAGTAAAATCATATGTCAATGATCTCAATGTTAGCTTTCTGAAACTTTAATCAGTTCATGATTCAGATTCCTGATTCTCCTAAAATCACGAAAACGTCGAGACACATCAATTTTCAGACATGCTTTGCTCTATGAATTTTCCAAAATTTAATATTCATAATTTTGTAAAACAATTTACATATTCAAAAAACTAACCTCAATATGGTTCAAACACAAGAAACTAGGCCATGTTTGGAGTCCAGAGCTATGACTAATGTCTTCTGAAAGATAAAGGAAACCAAAGATGACAATTCTCCAAAATCGGCCAAAAGAAAACCCTAGAAATTATAACTTTAATACTATATATATATCGAGGAGAGAGAACGAGATGTGGCTAAAGGGGGACACGTAGCTTCCATCCAGGCACTTCCGCCTAGATCAAACGGCCAGCGTTCAGCCCGGCTTGGCTCGGCTGAGTTCGAGTCAGATTAGGACTCGGCTCGGACCAATTTCTCCCTCACCCACACCTGCGGATCACTAACAGGCGAGCCCAGCACTGTTGGCTGCGGGAGGCTGACGGGCGGGCCCTTGTTGGCTGACTGGGCAGGATAATTACTTTTATGGGTTTTCTATTTTAGAAAATAATTTTTAATTCAGTTTTGTATAATTTACTCAAAATAAATACTAAAAATAATCAAAAAAATCTAGAAAATATATTTGATTATTCAAAACCTAAAATAAAAGTTTTGGATATTTTTAATTAAGTTTGACCCTAACATAAATTCTTGAATGTCCTAGAAAATTAATGTTACTAGTTTTTAATTAATCAATAATTGTGGAAGAATCTCAATGGCCCCAAATTAACCTAATAACAACATTTAAGCTAGAATTTTAGAATACGGAGGTTACAAGTCTACTCTCATAAAAAAATTTGTCCTCAAAAGTTAATACAAAGCAAATACAAGAAGAAAATTATCTCATAGTGCAAAAAGATAGGATAACGGAGGCTTGGTCCAACCTCAAACTCTGAATGATCTAATACATGGCTAGGATCTGCCACGTATCACCTTAGTTGGGATATATGGAACATGTTGTGTACTCCTTCCAATGTAGGCGGTAAAGCTAGTCGATAGGCTACTGCCCCGACCTTCTCCAGAACATTGAAAGGTCCAACGAATCTTGGACTAAGCTCTCCATCTCCACCGAAATGAATCGTACCACGTGTAGGAGAGATCCTCAAGAATACTAAGTCGCCAACCTATGCCAAAATAATAACTTAGCGCATAGCCTAAGAATTTAATCGATATTTAAATAATCAAATCGATAATTTAAACTCTAGCGGTCTCCTGTGGCAATCGGCCCACTGCTTCTGTCTGTCCTAAGCCACACGAAGTCTCTCTCTAATCTGCTTCACTTTTTTTGCAGCATCAACTACTATCTATGGTCCCAAAAGTACTCTCTTTCCTACGTTATCCCAAGATAATAGAGTCCGGCATCTCCTACCATACAAAGCCTTAAAAGAAGATATCTCGATACTGGTCTGGTTGCTATTATTGTATTAAAACTCTACCAGGAGAAGATAATACTCCCATGAGCCACTAGAATCTAGTACATATGTTTGAGCATTTCCTCGAGTGTCTGAATAGTCCTCTCTAACTGTCCATCCATCAGAGGGTGGTAAGCAGTGCTAAATTTGAGTTGGGTACCCATGCTAGCCTATAAACTCCTCTAAATATGGGACGTAAATCTACTATCCCGATCGGACACGATGCTTACTGGAACTCCATGTAGCCTGACTATTGTCTCACATATAAATCAGCGAGCTTCTCCGTAGGCAATCCCACTTTGAAAGACAAAAAGTTGGATGATTTGTTCAACCTGTCAACAATGACCCAAATTGCGTCCTTTCCGCAGCAATACCTTGACCAACTCTAGGCCCAACAAAAGCAAGCCCTACGGCCAATCCAGCAGCAATAACGGAAGCGGTACCATGTTCTAGGCGAAAACACTCAGACTTTACACCATTCCTGAGAACTTGCATTGATGTTATAGAAATGCCCTCCTGGAGTGCGTGGAAATCCGGAAACAAAATCCATCGTGATATACTCCCATTTTCACTCAGGAATCGATAGTGGCTGTAGCAATCCTCCTTGTCTCTGCCTCTCAGCTTTGACCTGCTGGCACACTAAACATCTGGATACAAAATATGCTACCTCTTGCTTCATCCCATACCACCACACGTGTTCCATCAGGTCCTTATACATCTTTTTAGGTCCCGAATGTATAAAATATTGAGAATAATGAGCCTCCTACATGATCTCTTTCCGCAGATCCCCACTAAGCACATATAACCTAGTTTCGTGCCTTAGTGATCCATCCTCAGCAATAGAGAAGTCATCCGTCAATCCTGCCTGTATCCTGGTACTGTGTCTCTCGGATCTTCTTCATCAACCCTGACTGAATCTGTATGCCCATCATCTGTGTCTCGACTCCTGGAAAAATAACCTCGATGCCCAGGCTATCCAAATCTGCTAATAAGTGGCAATTCGTTGTCAAGTACATCGCTACTGGATATCTGCTCAAGGCATCGACAACTATGTTAGCATTTCCTGGATGATACTGTAGTGATATGTCAAAATCCTTCATCAGTTCTAGCCACCTGCGCTGCCTTATATTCAGCTCTTTCTATGTAAAGATGTACTTCAAGCTCTTATGGTCAGTATATATTTTTATATGCTCTCCGTAAAAATAGTGTCTCTACGGCTTTAGAGCGAATATCGCCGCTGCTAATTCTAAGCCATGAATGGGATAGTTTCTCTCATGTGGCCACAACTGTCTAGAAGAATATGCCACCACCTTCTTGTTCTTGTCTAGAATATATCCCAAGCCCTTCCCCAAACCATCGCTATAAATGACAATTCCACCTGTCCCCGATGGTACCGTCAAAATAGGCGATGTGGTCAATCCCTTCTTTAGCTCATTAAATGCAACCTGACATTCTTTGGTCCACACGAACTGTACATCCTTCCGAGTGAGTCTAGTCAATGGCTCTGCAATCCAAAAAAAAATCCTTCACAAATTTCCTGTAATACCAGGCAAATCCTAAAAAGCTTCTGATCTCTATAACATAACTTGGAGTGGTCCAAGACTCTATAGCAGCAATCTTCTTTGGATCCACCAAAAATTTGTCTTCAGTCACCCCATACCCAAGGAACTCTACCTTATCTAGGAAAAACTCAAATTTTGAGAGTTATTTATAGAGCTTCTCTAGTCACCCCATGCCCAAGGGTCTCTAGCACAATCCTTAGATGCTTCTCATGCTCTTCCGGTATCTTCGAATAGACAAGGATATCATCTATGAACACTACTATGAACTTGTCAAGGTACTGGTGGAACACCTTGTTCATCAAGTTCATGAAGATTGCATGGGCATTACTCAACCCAAATGGCATCACCATAAACTCATATTGGGCATATCTTATCCGAAATATAGTTTTTGGAATATCTTCCTTCTTCACCTTCAACTAATGATAGCCTGACCTCAAATCAATCTTCGGAAATACTCTCGCACTGCTCAACTGATCAAAAAGATCGTCTATTCTTGGAAGTGGGTATTTATTTTCGATGGTGAAATTGTTCAGAGCCCTATAATTAATGCACATTCGCACTGACCCATCTTTCTTTGGTACTAATAAGACCGGGGCTCCCCAAGGTGAGGAACTCGATCTAATAAAACCCTTGTCTAGTAATTCATCAACCAGCTTCTTCAGTTCTGCCAGCTCATTATTGTTGATCCTGTAGACCTGTTGCGACACCGGCTCTGCCCTAGGTACTAAGTCAATAAAAAATTCAAGATCTCTGTCCGGTGGCAATCCTGGTAGCTCCTCAGGAAATACGTCTAGAAACTCTGCAATAATAGGGTGTAGCAAGTCCTTCTCTACTACCATGGCTCCACAAATAATTCTATCACTCTACTCAACTTCTCCCCTAATAAAATCAAATTTTGGCTCTCCTGGAGGGCAGAATAGTACACGTCCTCCACGATAGTATATGTTAGCATTGTGTAAACTCAACCAATCCATTCCAAAGACAATGTCAAAACTCGGAAGTAGAATTACGAGTAAACCAGAATCCAAATTATGGCCTCCCAAGGTAACACAATGCCCCTTTCAAGTATCACTGACTAGGATAGTGCCTCCACCAGTCATGATCTTGTAACTCCAACTCAATGGTTCTATTACTAAACTATGCTTAAGCACAAAGGATACAGATATGAAGCTATGCGATACGGATGGTGTGGGGAAAGCACCATTGGATCTGGAACCACGTACTTTAGTCTTGGGTGTCATTCTGAAAGGTTGAAAATAACAAAAATCTAATTGAAATGGCATAAGATAAGGAAGTATTCAAGAAGGACAATCAACTATGAAAGAGGTTCGATTGCTCGAAAGAAAATAATAAGGGTTAGCAAGTTGAATATATGGGATCCCTAGTTGTGATTGAGTATCTTTCTATTCCTAGTATATATATCCTATAGCAGGCTCACAGTCTTACATCTAACTTGAGTACCACTATGAGTTCGCAACATTGTGTGAAACCAGACCTGCATGGGCCACCACAAAAAAATGTGTCACGACCCGCACCCTGGATTTGGGCAAGAGTCATGGGTACGTCCAGCCTATGTCGCAGTATCAACAGTAGAATATTGTACTATAAGCCACATGTATAATCTATAACTCACAATATATATTTATCTCCATACTATACTCAATAACAGGCACTAGTTTAAATGATAATACTAAGATAATAATAAAATAATAGTCTTGATGCTGGTCCAAGGAGTCTCTCCAAAACTAAATATCCAAAGTACAATATTCAAAATACTTTAGAAAAATTATCGAAGAATAATCCGGTCCAAAATAACTAACAACAATCAACTACTCTATTTCAGACGGTATTTGAGCTGCTAACTCTCCATGATCCTCCGGAAGGGCAAGATCAGGCTCTATTGTATTTCTAGGATACGGTCCATAATATGTAGGGATTGTATCATTATTGTAGTCACCTAAACTATGGTTATACAGTCAGGAAAGGAACGAGTATATCACAGTGATAATAGTTCCAACACCTGGTAGAAGCTATAAGACAATAAATAGTAAAGAATATATGATAACAACAAAACTAAAATCTCAAAAAGAAAACTAGAATAACTAAATGCTAAAGTCCTGTCATGGCAAAGATGTAGTAAAATAACTCAAAGCAATAAGAAAATAACTGTAATGTATAGAAGAACAGATAGGAACAACTATTCTATGGGATTTAAAATACCTTCTTGACATGTGAACGACTAAGGGGTAAAATTCGACAAACCACACGTGTCTGTTTGATGATAAATGAAAGAAATGAAACTAGTTTTATACGAAACCCTTTCTTTGTTTACAAACAAGAAAAAGAAGTACAACTAATCCTATACGAGGATATTAAGTACAAAAAAATGATTCTGGATAAATATTGCTATAGGAGTCTGATCTGCGGTCGATCACTTTGTCCCTTGGACCACACAATGATGAAGAAGTGCTGTAGAAGAAGAAGAATCTTCAAAGAATGCAGGAGGGATTGAACTCTCGTTGCCAAAGTTGTTAATCAATACTCTCTATATGAGCTCTCTTTCTGATCTCTCTGATCTCTTTGATCCTGACCGATCTTGACCTCTCTCTCGACCTCTTGACCCTTGTTCTCCTATGGTCGAAAATCTTTATTTATAGAGCTCGGTCACAGTAACTGACTAGTCAGCGTAGAAATTAAACAACGGAGAGAGTTGCACCTTTTATACGGCGGTTATAATAACAGATACCCACGTCTGAATGATCTCCTAAATCTGCGTATGATGCATGTTCCATTATGAGGTAACACGTATAACTGCTTCGAAGATCATGGCATTCAAGCCACGTAGGTAACTGCCCCTCTCGTAGAGATGGTTGGCATAAAAGCCAAATAATTGTCTCGTTTGGCGTAAAAGCCAAATAGTTATCTTGTTGGCATAAAAGCCAAATAACTTTCATGTTGGCGTAAAAGCCAATTAGCTGTCTTGATGGCATAAAAGCCCAGTAGCTGTCTTGGCGTAAAAGCTAAGTAGCTGTCTTGATGGCGTAAAAGCCAAGTAGCTGTCTTGATGCTGCATAGGTAGGTAACCAGCGTAAACTAGCCAATTATTCTTCCTTGATTGAGGTCTTGAGCGTATTCTTGGCCAAATAGCCTTATCACGCAACTTTGCAAATATAGCCTGAGTTGGCGTATTTCTAGGAGATAGCATACAGCGTGCTCCTATAGTTAAAAATAGCCTGAGTTGACGTATTTCGAATAGATAGCGTACGACGTGTTCCTATAGTTAAAAATAGCCTAGTTGGCGTAAAATACAGCGATGGTGATATGGACGTATTAGCCCTAATTTTAGCTCTTCTAGTCATTAAAAGTAGAACCAAATCTCGTACATTAAATACGGAGATCTACCCCCATCTCGCGAATTAACTGCAGAGACGTGCCTCGAGTTCTGTACGAAGAATAACTTTTGATGTGGCGTCTGGTTTCGTCTCATCTTGAGCATAAGAGCTCATGTCTGCCTGTATAGAATAGGCAGCGTATTCCTTGAATGCATAAACAACGTCTTATATAAGGAATTATGTCACTAAACGACAGTCTGGGTTTCTGTACAGAATCATCATTACACTCGTCCTCTCGATCGTCGTACAGTACTCTCTGTCAGGAGTCAGGTTTACTGTTTTGTCTGACAGGTTCATTCGAGGAATACGAAGAGTTCCTCGTACAACTTTACGCTGTATTAAAAGCAGACATATTTTACGCCGAAGTGGTGATGTAGCAACCTTTTTATGCCAAAGCAGTCTGGAAGTACTGTTTTACGCGAGTTATTTTAGAGCTCTGTTTTATGCTGTATAGCGTTGAAGCTCTGCTGTACGCGGGCTTCATGCATATTGGGGCTTTTTACGCGTATAATTCCCCAGCATATTTTTCATGCTTCTACAAGGCCCCCTTCAAAGTTTTCAAATTCCTTTTAATTTGAAATACTTTGAATGAAGCATAAAACGGTCAAATTTGACTCGTTCCGCGAGGCTGATTTCTCGGCAAGTTTTTAGGAATTTGTTGGGATTTTGTATGTTCTCTTCTGCCTATATAAAGGCAAGCTAGTGAACCTGTTTTTCCACACTTTCTTCACCAAAAAGACATATTTGCCGAGATTCATCGGGTTGACCTGAGGAAGAAGAAGATCATGTTCTTCCAGCATATAAGGAGCCGTAAAAGAAGGCGTCTTCGAGCAAATATTCTCTACAACGATGGATCATGGAAGGATATCATAGCTTCCTTTGCTGGGGATAATCAGCAATTTCATATGGCGATTCGTCTAGGAGAGAGGAAGGGTCTCATCAATCCACACAGCTTGCTAGCTGTATTTCTCCCATTATGAAGCTGGACGAAGGTGAGCAGTTTGGCCCTGTCTTCCAGTATTGTGTTGGGTCTGAATCCCTAACACAATTCTAGGGCATGGCTGCCATGGTGCATGGAGGATGGGCTTGAATAATTGATACATGCCCAATTTTGTATCCTTCTGCCATTAATCATTTTCTTGTTCATCGGCCGCAGAAGCTGATAAAGTGCTGTAGAAGAAGAAAAAAGATCTACACCAATATGAGAACCTGGCACAACAGATTCTCGGTGTGATCTTAAATAAAAATGAGAAACCCTTTGTAGAAAAAGGATTTCCATCATATGTAATCATGAAAATAAAAAATCCTTTGTAAACTGGATTTTTATCATATGTAATCATGATTAATAGATTTGTCTTCTTTTACGCCTTGCTGATTCGCCATATTTGTTGTGTGCAGCTTCGATATGTCTGAATAATTTTATGCTGACTCTGATAAACGATTATCCGATCAAGTCCCGACTTTTACGCGTAACGAAAGATGCGTAAAAAGCTCTTTAGCATTCAAGTCGTCTTGAAGATCCAACTATCATACTGTTTTCGGACGAGGAGTCGCATAAAAATTCTGAACTGTAACTTCTCTGATGCGAAGCCATTATATTCAGAATATCATCTTCAAGAATGGTTTTCTCAAAAATCCCTCAAAATAGGGTGAGAAATATCCGCCGAACAGGCCATACTTGAACTTTAGATGTAAGAGATCCTGGCTAGACTTCGAATAAACTTCCAATGGCCCAAGAAAGAAAAGTCATCTTCAAATGTTGACCTCTGTGCATTTCAGACACTTGGAATGTTTTGTAGCCAAAAGGAGTATTTTCTGCGTAAACCCTTGCAACTGGCCTTCTCGAGTGTAAGACCCAAATTATCCAGATATACGCGTACGCTGTCCTGCGTAGTTTTAAGATATACGAAAAATCATAGATCTGTAGCACCTGTATCTTCTGAGCATAGAATCGATGACCTCATTGAAGACGCAGGGGCTTCAGATTATGTTCTCGATGAGGAGATAGGGGGGTATCCTGCAGGCACTAAAGCCTACAGTTATATGAGGCATTGTCATAAGCCTCTGTCAAGGAAAGCTCAACTGGCTGGCTTCCTCTCTGTCTGGTTAGCCGATGGGTAGTGCCTGGCATCACGTTTGCGGATCGCATTCATCGCAACACCTTATGGCCCGTAGTGCGTTTGGTGTTTGGATCAAGACTGGGCTTGCTCCCTGCCATGGTATGCCGGATACAAGCTGGCCTGAGGGCCATTACTGATGGGCTTCTTGTAGATGATACCCAACGTGAAGGATTTCCCAGAGTGGAGTTACCATTCCTATATTTGATAGGATGGTTAATCCTTTACAATACCATGGTGACGTCTCCCGGATCTGCCGGCGGTTCAGAAAATAATTTTTTGTTGAATTACAAGAATTCCCTATGGAATGTGACCAGCGTCATCGATTGCCGGCGAGCATAAAATTTTGCCCATGGTTGGAAGGTCTTCTGCATCGTCCTCCCTTTACATATCAATCAACAGGGGACAAAACTTCAGGATGTAGGCCAAGGGAGGACTATTATTTCTCCTGAAGCCTTTTACTGGTTGGTCTGCATTAGACCTTCCCACTTGATGTACATAAGTGAGGACCACTGCTACTTGGAGCCCTATCTGCCTAGCCGGTTTGCCAGGCAATTTGGGTATGACCAGTTGCACATGGGGAATGCTATCACCAGCATCAAGTTCAAAGGTAGACTTATTGATGGAGCCAGAAGATGGCGGTACTTCATCATGGGTTGTACCGGAGCATTCTTTGCTGTGCCCATGACTTCTCTCTCCATGGAGTTGTGTATCCTTCACTCGTATGCGCAGTTTTATGCGTTCATCAATACCTTCCATTGTGATTTCAATGTGCATGGAAGTTTCAGATTGCCCTCCCTGAAGTCCACTGGAAGAGAAGAGATCCCATTCGTCTCCTCTGATGAAGGTGAAGACACTGCCGGTACAGATGATTTCTTGTTGATAATATCGAGAGGCGTAATAGCTCCGCCAGTAGAGCCTCTCGTCATCTCAAATAAGCGAAGTGCTTCCACTCTAAAAGAGCCTTCCCCCTGCAAGAAGAAGAAGACTGCCGGAGGTCCTAAAAGGACTTCCACCAAGGGGTCCCCTAGGAGTGAGCATGTTGTTTTCCCAGGTGGGGATGATTCTTTGATCAGAGGTCCTTCGCCTTTTAGAGAGGGAACCTCCACAGTTCCAGCTGGCAGTGTCGGAGATTCTTTGCTCGCGGTTGCTGCTGCTACCACCGTTATTGGTAGTGCTTCGAGATCGCCTCCGAGAACGAGCGTATTTAAAATCACTATACCTTTATCAATACCAATAATAGGAATAACCCCTCCTTCTTTTGTAAGTATTTCCAGCAAGATTCTGCCCGATGAACCGAGAGTGGATCTGGGTGACGAATGGGATGATTACCCTCAGACGTTATTTGGTTCACCCTCTTCTCCAGGTAAGACAGCTTGCTTAGCATCATTAAGAAATAAATTAGCTGTACAGTCTGCAGACGCAACATACATACCATCGGCCATGGGTAAATGTTGTCTTCACGCTTCTTTCAAAAAAATTTACATCAAATTGATATTAACTTTTCCTCATCTTATTCGCAGGAGAAGACATCTTGGGGGAGGGCGGAGTTGACACAACTTCTGACTTTGTTGCGGACCCAGCAGATGAAACGGCGGTGTCCGACGTTGAAGGAGCAGGCTTTGACGCTGCCGATCTTTCATCCGCAACATTCTCGAATGTCATCCCGCCAGAAGCAGTTCAAATAATATCAGAGGAGGATGAGCCCATTGTCTCGACTGTGCCTCCTTCGTCGAGCATGCCAGCAACTTCGACCGTTGTTGGCACCTCTTTTTTTGTCGTGCCATTTATTAAAGCAACGACTGTGGCAACATCCTCTACAGTCATTCCTGAAGGGAGATTTATCAGTATTGCAGCCACTCCAGTGCGCATCCGATCTTTGCTGCGCTAGTTGAACAGTATACTAGCATATTCTATCGTAGTTTAACTGAACTGATATCCATTGTGCTGGAGAAGAACCTAAGCTTTGATGCTCTGAAGACATCCTCCAAGCTCACCATAGCGCCGATTAGACATTTCAATGACGCTGAAAGAGCTGATACGCTGGAGCAAATAGCTAATGGTTTAGAATAACCTATTAGCGAATATTTGCAACTATCTCGAGGCAGCATTAATGATCTGGTTCAGGCTGAGTATGACTCCCTAACTGCAGAACTTGCTCAGCAGATAGAATTGCTAAATAAATCCATCCAAGGACAACAGCAAGAGATGGATAAAGAGCAAGCAGTCTTGGTGGAGGTTATTCCTCAGCTAATTGAGTGCCGGGCCAAACATGAGGAAAAAGAAGCGAGGGTTCAAGAATTAGAAGCTTAACTCGCTCAGGCAAGGGAGAGGCTTCTCAAGACATCGGTAGTTCATGATGTGTTTGAGGGCCAAGTGAAGACAGCTCAGCAGAACTTGGCACATGCGGGTGTTATCCACGCAAGTTATGTTAATGCTTTGTCTGAACTATCTTCCTTGAACAATAAGGAGGCAAGGCAGGAACGGGGTCGCGCTAACATGTTGAACTCCTAGAATTAGAGGATGGCTACTTTGGCGCAACAGATTCGCGATTTAACTGCACCTCCCCAATGATGTACCTTTTTGCTTCTTCTGTAATTTGCTATTCCCAGAGATAATAAAGATAGTTATTCTGACTTTGTGGACCTATCATTTTGGAATAAAAATGATAGGCTAGGATGAAAGTGATATCAGAGGTAATATGGACGTGATATCCTTTCGGTAAGTTTTAGTTGACCAAATCTATTCAGAGGTTATATGGACATAATAGAATATGATCCAACTAAATTTGTATACAAAATACTATAAGAGGTAATATGGACGTGATAGGTTTTGACATTTCAAATTAGTTAAACATATATATTCAGAGGTCATAAGAATATGATATAAAATGATCCAACCAGTCTTTGTACGTAGTATCGTCAGAATGAGATCTTTATCATACTCTGTTTAAGTGAGGGTGATTAAGCATAGTACCTCTTCAGGAATTTGCCATTGATAGGAGCCATTATCAGATCTCCATTAGGCCTGACTAATCTGTAAGCGCCGTTTGAAAATGTTGTTTCAATCACATAAGGGACCTCCCATTTGGGCTAGAATTTACCCTTACTTTTGTACGTTATGATCATTGGCCTCTTCACAGCTAAAACAAGCTCGCCAACTTTGAACACTCTTTCCTTCACTTTTTGATTAAAAGCTCTAGAAATGCGTGCCTGGTAGAACTCAATGCACTGTTGAGCTTGAAGGCGTTTCTCGTCTAATCCTTCTAGCTCTTGAAGCCTTAATTGATCATTCTTTTCCTGAGTCAACTCATTAGCCACTGCTATTCTGAGTGATTGAATTTTGATTTCGATGGGGAGAACTACTTCACACCCGTAGACTAATGAGAATTGGGTGTAACCCGTTGGTGTTCGTACCATTGTGCGGTATGCCCAGAGGCATTCTTCTAGCTTCTCGTTCCAATCTTTTTTGTTCAAAGAGACGAACTTCTTTAAGAGTTTGATGATAGTTTTGTTGAAGGCTTCCGCCAAACCATTAGCAACAGGATTATATGCTGTTGAGGCCATATTTTGTATCCGATTCTTATCGCAAAATCGGTGAAATGCTTGGATGATAAATTAGGGCCCGTTGTCATGAATTATCCTTCGGGGCATCCCAAAGGGATAAATGATATGATGCTTGATAAAGCTGATCACGTTGGATGTCTTTACCTCAGTAAGAGGGATCGCTTCCGCCCATTTAGAGAAATAATTGGTGATAGCCAATATGAACCAATGTCCTCTAGAAAACAACGGGTGAATAGGACTGATGATATCCATACCCCATGCTTCAAAGGGCCATGATGCAATAGTAGGATGTAAATACTCAGAAGGCTGATGTATAAAATCCGTATGAACCTGACATGCTTTATATTGTCTTGCATATTTTACGGCATCTGCAATCATGGTAGGCCAGTAGTAGCCCATCCTCCTGATACGATCATGTAACTTACGACCCGGTTGATGTGTTCCACATACACCGTTATGAGCTTCTCGGATAACCCGCTCTGTATCATCATCAGAGAGACACCGTAATAATAGTCCATCGTATGTTCGGCGATATAGACTTTGTGAAGAAGCATCAAAATAGAAGCGTAGTGATCGTCATTTGATAGACACTGCTTCTTTAGAATCCTCTGGCAAGATTCCATATGATGCGAAGTCTATAAAGGGACTTCTCCAATCCCTCTTAGAAGGAATCGTGTTTATATCATAGCTGCATTCTATGTAAAAATTATTTTACACACAGAATAAATCTCTGTTAAGAAGGATCACCGAATTCTGCCTTCTTATAGGAATAGCCAGATCTGCAGCTAGACTAGCTAGAGCTTCAGCTTCCAAATTTTGAGATTGAGGCACATGCTCTAGGAAGAGTTCTATAAAAGACATGGCTATCTCGATCGTTGCTTGGTGATAAGGAATGAGGTCTGGATTGCAGACTTCATATATTCCTCTGACCTGATTGACGATCAGCTGGGAATCACCAAAAGCTTTCAGGTGTTCGACATCCAATTCTTTAGCGACTTGAAGCCCGATTAGCAGGGCATTATACTCTTCCACATTATTAGAGCAAGGTTCGCTAAGAGAATATGCTCGATAGATAACGAGTTTATCAGGAGTTACCAGAATAATTCCTACACCTGAGACCATATTTCCCTTGGGAACAGTCCTGGAGGCACCATCGAAGAATAGCTGCCAAGTATTACCTTCCATTGCCGAATTACATTCTGCAACTTCGTCAAGAATATCCTGGTAGAGTTTGGAGGTTTTCGGAATTTGAAGGGCAGCTAAGAAATCAGCCAAGGCTTGACCTTTTATGGACTTCTGAGGGACGTACACCATATCATACGGTGTTAGTAACATCGCCCAAGTCATGAGGCGGGAATTAAGAACACTCGGCTTACTCATCAATACCCGAAGAGGATTGATTCTGGAGATGATATGAATAGTTTGGCCCATCACGTAATGTCGCATCTTCTGAATGGCAAACATTAAGGCCAAGCATTCTTTTTCCACTGGATTGTACCGGTGTTCAGCTTCGACCATTATCCTGCTTAGATAGTAGATAGCCTATTCAAGACCCTCATTGTTCTTCTGTGCGAGAAGAGCCCCTAAAGAATGATCCATTGCTCAAACATACAGCAAAAATGGTCTTCCTATGACGGGAGGCACCAGAACTGGAGGATTAGTAAGATAGCATTTGATATCATTAAACGCTTGCTGACAGGCTTCGTCCCATACGAATGACACACCTTTCTTCATTAGACAAGAAAAAGGTTGACATCTTTCGGAGAGTTTGGATATGAATCTTCTGATATAAACTAGACGACCTTGAAATCCCTTGAGTTCTCTCAGATTACGGGGCGGTCGTATTTCCAGGATAGCTTTTACTTTATCAGGGTCAACTTAAATGCCTTTAGCGGTAATGACAAATCCCAGGAATTTGCCACTGGATACGCCGAGAAAGGACTTTATAGGGTTCATTTTGAGTTGATATTGGCACATCAACTTGAACACTATCTTCAAGTCTTGGATGTGATTATCCTTGAGGCGGATTTTGACAGCGATATCGTCTACGTAACATTCTACCATTTTGCGTAGATGCTCATGGAATATGTTACTCATAGCTCACTGATATATAGCCCCGGCATTCTTCAATCCAAAAGGCATGACTGTGTAGCAATATACCCCAGTGGTATACGGAAGGCAGTATGCTTCTTATCTTCAAGATTCATCTTAATTTGATTATATCCTGAGAATCCATCCATGAAAGACGCTCAAAACCGCACGTATTGTCGATCATGACGTTTGTGATGGGAAGAGGGAACTCATCCTTGGGGCAGGCCGCATTTAGATCTCGGAAGTCGATGCAAATACGAACTTTCCCGCTTTTCTTCATGACTGAAACAACATTGGCGACCCAATCAGGATGTTGTTCTTCCCGGATGAACCCACAGGCTACCAATTTCTTGATTTCAGCTTCAATGGCATCCATCATATCCGGGCGAAACCGGCATTGATGTTGCTTTACAGGCTTTGAATTGGGCATTATGTTGAGCTTATAGGTAGCCACTTTTGGATCCAGACCTGGCATATCCTCATAATTCCACGCAAAGACATCGATATATTCTTTTATCAGCTGGATTATTTCTTTTTTTCTTCTTCGAAAAGATTGTTACTGATAAATATCGGCTTTGGCGAAGACTCATCCCCAACATCGACTTGGATAACTTTATCTTCAGTTGGAGGTTCTCTCTGCTCGAACCGGAGTTCCCATTGTGTATCTATTTGCTGTGCCCAGGATTCATCTTCAAACGGTTTAGATTCTTATTCCTCTGCTTCGAGAGAATCTGTTAATACCGTTTTTACTGACAATACTCGTTCGAGATCATCATATAATTAGGAGTACGATAAACCATCCTGAGAAGAGGAAATGGTCTCCCTGTTTGACTTAGAGTTGTTCGAAGTTGTAAGAGATGTGGTATACCCTAACCCAAAATGAGTTCATTGACAGTAGGGATCACCATGCAACGACATTTGCCTGCCTTTTCTATAGTTGAGGCCTGGCTCCGACTTTAAGTCATAACCCATGCTTTGCATAATCTTCAAAGCCTGTGGGCTATATCTATGAACCTGCATTTTCCTAGCATCGGACTCGTGAGAATCTTCTTGTACAATCAGTCTATTCCGCATGCAACCAAAGACTATTAGATGCTGATTGTTGCGAGTAGGCGGGATAATAAAGATAGAATCTTCATGTAGCCCATATGTCGTGATGACATTAGATGTTGACGCTACTTCCCACATATACAGATGATAGTTAGTCTATAGCTTCCAAGAATTTTTGTTCTATGGGCTCTATATCGTTATGAGGGGAGGATTCCTGATTAGGAAATTGAGCGTCAGTATATTGGAAAAGAGAATCTTTATTATCGTCAGAAACTACATCCCCGGTTGTATTTACATCAGTCGACTGCGTATTGCGCCTAAGGTTGATGACCAAAGGTGGAGGATTCTGGTTTAGAGTGATCACTAGGGGATCCTTTCCTCCTACCGATTTG
The DNA here is from genome assembly GCA_036927795.1 of Iris macrosiphon. NCBI lineage: Eukaryota > Viridiplantae > Streptophyta > Magnoliopsida > Asparagales > Iridaceae > Iris > Iris macrosiphon. The sequence continues at coordinate 102,953,961 of JAYESA010000001.1, read as the reverse complement.
GTTTTGTCCAAGTGGATAGCCATGGGTTTCATGACTATCGGACCGGTAGTCTGCCCTTTCACCTAGATTGACAGAGGTTGCTCAGTAGATGGTTCTCCTGGCTCCCGGTGGGATTCTTCTTCCGCCTTACCCGATACCTCCTCCATGTAGTCTTAGGTGTACAACATAGAATCAGAATAGTAGGACTCAACTCCTTTAAAAGTATTGAGATCAGCAAACTCTGTCTTCACTGTTCCTTGGGAGTCTACATATTTGAAGCATTGATGTAGAGTGGAAGGAATAATATTGTGATCGTGAATCCATGGTCTGCCCAATAGAATGTTGTAAGACTCCTCTGAATCAATAACTTAGCATGTAACCACTGATCTAAGATCACCAATCTGGATCCTCAGACGAATCTTCCCCAACGGCTTGCTTTTTCTGGCATTGAAGCCCACGATTGTAGTTGTAGTGTAAGCCAGTTCGCTTGTAGGAATCCTCAACGGTCGTAGCAGACTGTGAGGGATAATGCTGATCGACGATCCCGAATCTATATGAATCCGGTCTACTTCCATGGAGCCGACATATCCGGTGTAATAAAGAGGCCTATCATGCTTGTTATGTTTCAATAACATGTCCTCTTGAGTGAAAGTGATGTTAGGGACCACTTCCATCATACTATGGCATTGAGGACATGCCACAGGCTCTTTATCTAGGGACTTGAGCTGAGTCAAGCATACATCCGCCTGTATTAAAGCTTGACTCAAGGCTTGACGAGTGTCTTTGGATAGCCTAAGTAGCTCAAAGATGGACAATCTGGCTGGAGTATTAGCCAATTGAGCTAAGATATCGAAGTTATATGGTTTCTCTAGACCTTTATTTTGAATATTCTTCAAAGGTTTATCAAAATGAACCTCTCTTTGCTTGCTTTTGTCCGCCGAAGTTGGTTTAGAAGGACCTACCTCTGATATGACAGGTTCAGGCTCCGAAGGTTTGGCAGCCGAAGTGTCTGCCGTTGCTTCTTCCTGATTTCCTCTATAGTCCTTGAGGTAGGCTTTCCCTGACCGGGTTCCGGTAGCTAAAGCCTCTTCTTCTGATGTTGGGGATATTGCAACCATATGGCATAGTTTGTATCTGGAGTTCTTTTTAGACTTAGCCTTAGCAGCTTGAGTCTCTTCCTCAATCTCTGACACCAGATCAGGATGAACCCACATGATCTTACCACGCTTGGTAGTTAGGGGTACCAGGTCATGATTTTGACCCCTAGTCGGAGGGAGATTAACAATGTTCATCATTGCCCGTGGAATAGGTACTACACCATTCGGAACTTCCTGAGGTGGCAGATTGCTAAATTGGAGAGAGATCATGTTGGCAGTGACCGTCTTCTCGCTATTACGCAGAGTGATGGCCTTAGCGTCGATCAACTCCGGGATATTTCTTTTTAATACATAACATGCCTTTGTGGGGTGATGTATGTATCTGTGGAAAATGCAGTACTTAGGGTTATTGGTACTGCCAACTTCATTACGCCGCTTTACTTCGGGGAGAGTAAGCTTGCCACTTTTGACTAGACAATCGAATATGCTCAGAATGTCGTCATCGTCAAAATAATATTCTTCAATGGGTCTGGAAGTCCCAGGTTTCGTCTGCGTAGTTGCCAGAGTATTTGGCCTGGACGTGTTGATCGCCTGAGCTTCCTTTCCTTTGGAACCACGAGTATGGTCGCTATTGGAGGATGACCGTTTCCCTTTGTCAGAGGTAGAGATCATGATCCCATTGTCATGCGCCTTCCGACTGTTATCTTTGGCGACTACCGCTGAGAAGATAAACGAGGGCCAATCATGGAACTGATATGGTTCCGTGAATACTGAGATCAATGGGAGAAGGTTCTTCCTGCAAATGTCCACCAAGACAAAATCTGGAACTCCGGGAGGCATCTGCAAAGTAGCCTGACAAAAATGTTCAATAAACGTACGAACGTTCTCTTTATCCTTCTGCTTCACTTCGATGAGCAATGACATAGACATATCCATTACTCCCTCGTAGAATTGAGCGAAGAACAGAGTCTTGAAATCTTCAAAAGAGATAATGCAGTTGTCCGCAAGACTACGGTACCATTGATAGGCTACGCCAGACAGACAGCCTTTAAACACTCGAGTAACAAGGGCATCATTCCCTTGCAACAACACCGTCATCATGCTGAAGTAGTTCATGTACTGGCTTGGTGACATCTTTCCCTCAAACAAAACCATAGCCTGTGGTTTTTATTTTGGGATGAAAGGGATCTCGTACTAGATAGCTGGGTATGGCTGGTTGACTCCCAATTTCTTGAGCTGATCCTTATGCTTCAAGGCATCAAATTGGGCTTTTAATTCCCGAGCTGCTTGCATCGCATATTCAGTTGGGAAAGGGACTGCAGAGAGGTTAGAGGTCAGTTGTATTGTGACTCCAACAGGAGGTAATACGTTCTCTGGGTTGAGAGATTGAGGAGCAGCTGATTCTTGATTTTAAACAAACTCCTGACTTAATGGTATATCTACCCCCACCCATAGTTGAGTCGGAGAAACAGGTGTAGCTGTGTGTTGAGTCACCAACATTTGGTGCAGACTCTCCATCAAGGTCTGCATCTCTTTGAGTGATGCTTCTAATATAGCGACACGTTGTTCCGTACTTCCTGATGGGAAAGCTTCTTCATGTTCATCTCCAATGGCATAAACTCCCACTTCTCTGGATGTCACTGAGGGATTCGTATAGATATCTGTAGAGATTGAATCTATACTGTCAGTATCACATTCAGGAAACTGGCGACCCCCAGTATCGGAATCGAAAGAATATAAAGCCGATTGTCGCGACCTCGAGCCAGTGTTTCGAAAGACACCTACTTCGATATTCTCAAGGAGTCTGTCAAATCTCCTTTGGCTTGGAGTTCTAGAGGGATGATGTCTTAAACTTGACCTTCCTCTAGGAATATGTGAAGCCATGTTTACTGATGCGAATGTCGGCTCTTCTTCCTGTAAGGACAAAGAGTAGTTCAACCGATCAAAAACTGACCGTTTTGCCTTAGAACAGTAGTAGTTAACTACAACTTTATGACTATTACAATAATGCTCCCTACTGGGTATAATAGACATATTAGAAGATCTCCTGTATTTGCACTTATGGATCAAGAAATCACGTAAATCAGGGTAGTTGACAGAAGAAGAAGGAGAAGGCTTATTCTGCCTTTTTATATCAGTTGAGATATGGAGATTAGGAATCATAACTCTCTCTCTGCCATATGAATACAACAGTTCAGCCATGTGAGTAGCATACTATCCATCATCCTTCTGAGGAGCGTATTCTCTCGTGAAACGGGTCTTCTTTATGCGGACGAGCTTATCCTGGCGTAATCTGGAGCTTTGCACAGACTCGCATAAAACAGGAGAAGTCTTCAAACGGTCTCCAGCGTCACGCGTAATTTCAAGAGTGGGCGACTTCTTCTCTTGGTGGCGTACAATCCTAGAGATCGGGAGATTTGCCACTCATTTTCCCTTGATGTGATCCAAGGGTCCATCTGCCTCCTTATAGATGGAAGATGTATTTTTACGCTCAGGGCGCGTTTGAAATTTCTGAATTGGTACTGAGGCCTTGTCAGAAATTATATCAGCAATGTCAGAGACGGAAGACGGAGTTTTACGCACAGGGCGTGTTTGAAATTTCTGAATTAGCATTGAGGCCTCATCAAAAATTAAGTCTGCCATGTCAGAAACGGGTGACAAAGTTTTACGTGCAGGGCGTATTTGATATTTCTGAATTGGCGCTGAGGCCTCGTCAGAAATTAAGTCTGCCACGTCAGAGACGGGAGACAATTTTACGCGCAAGGCGTATTTGAAATTTTTGAATTGGCGCTGAGGCCTTGTCAAAAATTATGTTTGCCATGTCAGAGATGGGAGATGGAGTTTTACGCACAGAGCGTATAGGTTGTGATGTCACAACCTTGTTGGTCGGAGAGAGAGAGCCTACAGGAAGGGTAGAGGATGTCCGGGGCATCCATACTTTATGCAACTTCCTGTTGTCCTGGACAGAGAGGGAATGAGAGCCACCCCCTGCGCAAAGCATGTCTTCATGATCAGATTGGTCGAATTTGATGACCAAAGTCTTCTTCTTTGCTCCAACGGATACAGCATCGTGTTGAATATTGACTTTCTCGTCAGAATAGAAAGTAGTCCCCAGCAGAGTCGCCATCTTGTGTTTGATGATAAACAAAAAAAATAAAACTAGGTTTATACGAAACTCTTTCTTTGTTTGCAAACAAGAAAAGGAAGTACAACTAATCCTATACGAAGATATTAAGTACAAAAAAATAATTCTGGGGAAATATTGCTATAAGAGTCTGATTTGCGGTCGATCACTTTGTCCCTTGGACCATATGATGATGATGAAGTACTGTAGAAGAAGAAGAAGCTTCAAAGACTGCAGGAGGGATTGAACTCTCATTGCCAAAGTTGTCAATCAACACTCTCTGTATGAGCTATCTTTCTGATTTCTCTGATCTCTTTGATCCTGACCGATCTTGACCTCTCTCTCGACCGCTTGAACCTTGTTCTCCTGTGGCCGGAAATCTTTATTTATAGAGCTCGGTCACAATAACTGACTAGTTAGGGTAAAAACTCTAGCGGAGAGAGTTGCACCTTTTACGCGGCGATTATAATAACTGCTACCCACGTCTGAATAATCTCCTGAATCTGCGTGTGATGCGTGTCCTATTATGAGGTAACGCGTATAACTGCTTCGAAGATCATGGCATGCAAGCCACGTAGGTAACTGCCCCTCGCGTAGAGATGGTTGGCATAAAAGCCAAATAATTGTCTCGTTTAGCGTAAAAGCTAAATAATTATCTTGTTGGCGTAAAAGCCAAATAGCTGTCCTATTGGCGTAAAAGCCAAGTAGCTGTCTTGATGCTGCATAGGTAGGTAACCAGCGTAAACTAGCCAATTATCCTTCCTTGACTGAGGTCTTGAGTGTATTCTGGGCCAAATAGCCTTATCACGCACCTTTGCAAATATAGCCTGAGTTGGCATATTTTGAGGAGATAGCATACATCGTGCTCCTATAGTTGAAAAAAGCCTGAGTTGGCGTATTTCGAGGAGAGAGCATACGACATGCTCCTATAGTTGAAAATAGCCTGGTTGGCGTAAAATGCAGGGATGGTGATGTGAACGTATTAGCCCTAATTTTAGCTCTCCCAGTCATTAAAAGTAGAACCCAATCTCGTGCATTAAATGCGGAGATCTGCCCCCATCTCGCGCATTAACTGCAGAGACGTGCCTCGAGTTCTGTATAAAGAATAACTTTTGACGTGGCGTCTGGTTTTGTCTCATCTTGAGCGTAAAAGCTCATGTCTTCCTGTGTAGAATAGGCATCGTATTCCTTGAATGCATAAACAACGTCTTATATCAGGAATTATGTCACTAAACGATAATCTAGGTCTTTGTGCAGAATCATCATTACAGTTGTCCTCTCGATCGTCGTGCAGTACTTTTTGTCAGGAGTCAGGTTTATTGTTTTGTCTAACAGGTTCATTCGAGGAATACGAAGAGTTCCTCGTACAAGTTCACGCTGCATTAAAAGTTGACATATTTTACGCCGAAGTGGCGATGTAGCAACCTTTTTATGCCAGAGCAGTCTAGAAGTACTGTTTTACGCGGGTTATTTTGGAGCTCTGTTTTACGCTGTATAGCGTTGAAGCTCTATTGTACGCGGGCTTCATGCATGTTGGGGCTTTTTACGCGTATAATTCTCCAGCGTATTTTTTATGCTTCTACTGTGTCGTGCATGGCTATTATTATTCTAGTAAGACCATAGGATGGAAAGGGTAGTTGACATGTCTTCTAAGTATTTCCCCTCCCCACGAGTATAACATGGATTCTGAACCAGTCACAAAGAAATCACAATAATCCAGAAAAGTCACGTATCTCATAATAAGAATTCATCATACTAATTTGTGTAACAAGTGTCAAGAATCAAATAATCAGTACTAAGCATGCATTATAGAGACTATAAAGCACTGATAGTGATCATGGAAATGTATTCGCCTGTGGTCCTTAGCTGTGGTTGGATCAGGTCCCAATTCAGAGTCCAAATCCTACGTATGATTTGTTACCATGTCAAGAGATAAGTTATTTTAATTTATTTAATTCTAGAATAATTACTCTAAAATCCTATTTTATTTTATTATTCTAATTTTTAGGTTAATTCCTAAATTTTGTCCAAAGGAACTAAATTTTATCCACTCGGGACTCATGGCACGTAAATCAAAATAATCTGTTGGCCAAAAAGTCAACTGATGCAAACTTGACTTTCATATATGGTTTCCTGTAGATTTCAGTGTCACAAAATCGTATTGTGCAACGGTGGTTGATTGCTAACCTAGAAGTTCTACAGAATTAAAACATAGAAATAGTACTAATTAAATTATATGAAAAACATATGTCAATGATCTCGACATTAGCTTTCCTAAACTTCAAACAATTCATGATTCAGGTTCTTGGTTATCCCGAAATCGTGAAAATACCGAGATACGTCTATTTTCGAATATGTTGTGCTCAACGAATTTTCCAGAATTTAGTATTTTGAATTTCGTAAAAAAATTTACATATTCAGAAAACTAACCTCAATACGGTTCTAACACAGGAAACTGGGCCATGTTGGAGTGTGGAGCTATGAGTAATGGCTTCTGGAAGAAGAAGGAAACCCTAGATGACAATTCTCCAAAATTGGCTAAAATAAAACCCTAGAAATTATAACTTTAATACTATATATACAGAGGAGAGAGAATGAGCCACGGCTAAAGGGGGACACGTGGCGTCCATCCAGGCACTCCCACCCAGATCGGACGGCAAGCGTTTAGCCTGTCATGACCCTCACCCGTTTTTTGGATACGAGTACATGGCCAAGCCTAGACTACGCCACAACATCGGCGGTAGTGTGCTGTCTATGATAACAATGGTCCATCAATCCAAATAGATAATATTTAATCACAAATTTAAATCTATTGCTCATTCACAATATTTACATAGTTTTACTAGATTCTCAATTTATAATTAAATTATAACTCGGGAACAAACCCGCTAAACAATAAATCTAAAGAAATTATGAAACTATCTAAATTCTAATATTGGCCTCGACAAGCATCTCGACCTCCAACAAAATCCAATGAGCAAGTTAGCAAGTCACCTAAAAATATTTATCCAGTCAGGATGGAACGAGTACAATCCAATAGTAGTCCAGTTATTTGACAAGTACTATGAATAATAAATAGTTATGAAATACTTGATATGAATATAATAATGGAATAGGGTACATCATAGAGGAACAGCTAAATAAAGAAATAATGAAAGACAAGAAATAAGAACAGAGAAGCATGTATAGACAGACAGATATGTGAACTAGGAAACCTGTCATGCAAGTGTACAATCAACAAGTATAGATTAATCTAGAATGACTGCATCTAACTAGTGTTTTGAAATACCAAGTTGACATGTGAACGGCTAGGGGGTAATATCTGGCAAATTACACGTGTCATGTGTGGCTGCTATTATTCCAGAAAGACCATGGGATGGAAAGGGTAGTTCACACGTCTCCTAGGTATTTCCCCGCCCGACTAGTACTTATAGATCCAAGTCTAGACACGAATAATCTCAATAGTCCAGAAGATGTCAACAGGCCAGAAAATACATTAGTCCAGTAACTCGTTAGTCCAGAAAAATCAATAGGCCTGAAAATACGTCTCACGAAAATGAATCCATACAATACCAATCTGTGTATCCATCGTGTCAGGAATCAGGTAAAACAATACTATAAACGTGCATCATTGAAAATATCAAATAATAGAAACTATCAGAGAATATACTCGCATGTGGTCCTTAGCTGGTATGAACCAGAATCTAAGTCAAAGTCCAAATAACCTATGTATTACAAATTTAACATGTCAAAAGATATTTTATTTTAATTTATTTAATTCTGGAATAATTACTCTAAAATCATATTTTAATCTTATTATTCTTATTTTTAGGTCAAATCCTAATTTTGTCCAAAAGAACCTATATTTTATCAACTCGAGACTCAAGGCACGCAAATCGAGGTGATCTGCTGACTGAAAAGTCAACCAACACAAACTTGACTTTCATGCATGGTTTCCTGTAGATTTCAGCATAAAAAACATACTAGAATTTACTGCTGGTCCGAATTCAATTTCGTTTCGGAATTATGGCACATACAAATTTTGTATCGTGCACCGATGGTTAAATTCTAACCTATAAATTCTACAGAATTAATATTATAGAAATATATCGAACTAAATTTTGGTAAAAACATATGTCAATTAACTCGATATTAGCTTTCCGAAACTTCAAACAGTTTGTGATTCTGATTCCTGCTTCTCCCGAAATTGCAAAACCACCGAGACTCATCTATTTTCGGACATGCTGTGCTCTACAAATTTTCCAGAATTTAATACTCATAATTTTGTAAAATAATTTATTTATTCAGAAAGCTAATCTCAATACGGTTCTAACGCAAGAAACTGGACATCGTTTGAAGTCCAGAGCTATGAGTAATGGCTCCTAGAAGATGAAGGAAACCCTAGATGATATCTCCTCAAATCTCTCTCTCTCTAAAATAATGGGATAATTAATGTTATTATAATATATATATATACATATAGATGACACATGTCAGAATCTGGTTAGATGGTTTTGGTTATATTATTTATTTTTTATTTACCTTTATGAAAATATTATTTAAGTCATTTTAAATCTAAATAACTCAAAATAAATATTAAAATTAATCATAAAAATCTGGAAAAATTACAAAAAATATATTTTGAACCAAAAAACACTAGAAAAATACTTTAGGAAATTTTATATTCATATATTTACTACTATAATTAGGAGAAGCTCTAAACATTAGTTTTACCCATTTAACTAAAAATAAATATTAAATTATTCCAAAAATTCTGAAATAATTCCAAAAATTATATAATAATATTATAAACCCTAGAAAATAACGTGGGTCCATTATATATTCCTGGGCTTGCACAATAAATTCTATAACTCCTAAAAATTAGTTATTAGCATAAATAACTCCCAATAAATACTAAAAATACTCAGAAAGTTAAATATTCGTTGTTAGTTTAATGATTGGTAGATATGTAGCTATTTAGTGATAAGTATATATATCCCTTATGCATTCTAGTTAGTTATGTATATATATGTTTTGAATGTTAGTAGTAGATATGTGTACATGTGTATACATATTAGTAGTTAGTGATTAGTTTGGTAGTTGGTATTTAATATTCATGTTAGTATATATTAGGAACTATATTGGGTTGATATATTCATGTCTTAGTATATGTAGCTAGTGGGTAGCTACTATATAATAGAATCACATTTACCTTGAGATACTATGGTAAGTGTCAATGTATTGAGGATATTCAGGGTATTTTGGTTCGAGTATCAAAATGGGTATTTAGTGGTGCGATATCGAGTTGGTTCAAAACCAAGGTATCCATTTAGAAATTATATTCGGACTAGTATATATATTATTGATTGAATATGCATATATGATTTCCATGTCTCTTGTTTGTGTATCCTAAGATACGGTATCGTAGTGTGTTCTTAGTATCTTAGATTTAGCTAGTGTGTCCTAGTTTCATAATATTTGGACCCAATACCCTAGAGATAGACTTATGCAACCTATAAATAGATAGTTTGACCAAGGTTGACCAGTTTTACTTAGAGTTGACCTAGTTTGACTATTTTGACTAAGAAATAGCTCTTTAACCTAGATGTTGACTAGTTTAACTTATTTTTATTCTAAAATCTTGTATTGATGTTAAATTCTATATTTAGGTCTTCGAGGCACCGTACCAGACATCAGTGATACTATTTATCGAATTTCAGGCGAGTACATTCTCTGATAGTTTCTTATTTATAATATCCTCTATGTTTATTGTATCTAGTATAGATATCCATGATTTCTTGATACATCGGTTATACGGATTGGTATATCCTGATCTCGTCATGAGATATTATTCCTTCGTGTATATAGTGTATCTTGTGCAAACCTTGTTTCATTATTCTTCTTGTACATGTACAAATACTGATTCTCGGGGAGACTTGCTACCTTCCTAGAGAATCTATTGCCATAGCGTACCATGGTTGGATCTGCTATACCAGTCGGGTTTGGGGAGTATGTAGTGTAGGTATCTAATCATACCCTCCTTGTATCAAGTTTTTTTCATTGAATAGTGTTAATCATACACTGTCACTACCACTTTTCCAGATAGGGGCATTTGTATAAATTTACTATTTTGAATAATTATGTGTTTAATTAATCTGCTGAGTTGTAAAACTATTTATATATTGTTAGTGATTTTGGGTTTAGGTCAAACCCTAGAACTCATTAGGACAAACCCTAATGACTAAACTCTAATTTGAAACCCAATTCTAGTAACCCTAGAATTCTAATTTTAGGGTGAACCCTCAAACTCTAGACTGACTAAACCTTAGTAATTAGGTTCTACAGGACCTAACCTGGGGGGGTTTAACCTAAAACTATTTATTGGAAACCCTAACCTAGTTTAATATAAAAGGGAGTCTCTCTCAAAGCCATCCTTCATGTAGAAAGAAGAAACCCTAGCCTCCATCAAGAAAGCCATCTCCCCCACCCCAAATTCGGAATTAAAACCCTAGGATTCCATCTTCCTCCTCCAAAGCAAGGGAAGAAAGGAACTTGGGTCAAGGAGCCTTGGGGAAGAAGAAATTCCACTTGGAGAACCCATCTCTATAGGTAAAACCCTATTTTTAATTCTTTTATTTCTGTTTTCTGATGATTAATGCCCATTAGGAACCCACCCTTGCTGTTAGATTTTGGTTTTAGGGTTTATACATGGAGATCTAGGTGAAACTAGGGTTTTGTGTTCAATAGGTTATTTTTTCCCAAATTTCAGGAACCCTAATCCTAGGGGTTTGCATGTAGACACGATTACATCTCCGACGTGTAGTTTAGATCTCGATCCTTAAGGTTTTGGTTGAGGATTCGTGGATTCTTATGTAAATCAGTTTTTCTGCACTTCCTGTGTTTGATGAAATGTTTATTAGGGTTTACTTATCTAGGTATTCTAATTTCTGCATGTTTGGGTATACCCAGATAAAATTTCATAGGCGTATAGATAGGCTGTGAGTTAGGGGTTCCCTGTGCATAGTCGGGTTTTAGAGTTGTGTGTCTTTGGGTTTCCATGGTGCACATTCGAAACAGGGATTTTGTGTGTGTCAGTGTATCCTAGAACCAGTGTGTAGATTACCTATGTGTCTGTGGTTCTCTAACCATGTATAACTTAGTGTCAGATTACCTATGTGTAGCATGCCAGTGTGAGTTAATTGTGTCCCAATTAGAAATCTGTGTGTAGGTATATGTGTGTGCAGTGGATTGGTGTTGTGTGAGTGAGTGAAAAATTCTGAGAGAAGGGAGAGAGAGCAGTGAACCCAAACCTGTGTCCTTGTGTAGTAGTGTTCTGTGTCTCAGTAGAACTGTGTACATACCTTGAGTTCTGATACTCCTTATGTATCTTGAACCCTATGACTTATCAGTTATTATTTTGATATCTGTTTTGTGTACCAGCAAGGTGTATAGTCTGTGTCAGTTTAGATTTGGTGGAGGATGCTTACCTATTGAACCTGCCAGTAACCATAGGCTTCTCAAATGCCTGTGTAAATCTGAACCATTTCAGACTGTGACTGTGTGTATTTCCCAGGTAAATATGTGTGCAACTGTGTATCAGATATGGAGGAAATGAGTTAGGGCCTGTGTGTGAGTCCAGTGGGGGGACTGTAAGTATAGTGTGTAGTGAGGAACTTGAGAGTTCACTGTGTGTCTTAGCATTCCCTATTCACTGTAATGTATCAGCAGTGAGGAGGGGGACACTAGTATCAGTGAATTATTGTGTACTGGAGAATTAATGTATCAGTGTGGAGTTGGGGAAGTGAGTTCAGTGTTTAGTTCTGTGTATAATAGAACTTATGTGTCAGTGTGCTTCAGGTGTGTATCAGTAGAACAGAGTGCAAAACCAGTGTGTGCATCCCTGTGCCTACTAGTGTCCATGTATCTGTGAGCAGTGAGGGTAAGTATCCCAAAACCTGTGTATATCAGTATCCAGATATGGGTGTGTGTGTATGTGTGAACCAGTGAGATTGACTGTGTGCTGTGTACCTATACTGTGAGAATTGTGTGTGAGTATAGGACAGTGTGTGTGCCAACCTGGGAAGTGCTGTGCTGTGTACATATGTGTGTGTGTGTCCCAAAATCTTAGTGAACCTGAGAGTGTGTGTGGACTGAGAACTCTCAGTAATACCTACAGCATCATTACCTATGTGTGCTTTAGGATTAGTAATTTGAGTGTAGGTGTGTAAACCATTGTCTCTGTGCAGAATCATGTAGCAGTGGCTCAGGGAGGTAGTTCTCAGGTAGCAGTATTTGGAAGAAAGAGGGGGGGAGAAATTTGTGTATCAGTAATAATCATTGAGGTAAGTTAGAAATCAGTGTGCAGTGTAGGTTTTTAGTATCAGTGAGAGGTAGGATTTGGGTATCAAATTAGTTAAGGACAGTAAGTTCCACTGTGTGTACCTAGTTGTCCTACCAGTAGCCTTATGTTGTCTCAAAGGTCAGGCCATACATGTATGAAGTCTGAAATTTCAGACTGAAAACTGTGATGTGCAGTGTTGTGTTTTACCTTGAGTATTTGAGTTTAGTTGGGTTGATGAGAGGGTAGCTAATATGTACAACACCTATAGTTATATAACTAAGGTAAAATAAGTTGAATACTATACTATTACTAAAATAGAACAAATTATAAATACTAGCTAATATAGGTGGACACCCTAGTATCAATGGCATATAGTATATAATAGTAGCTAGTATTAAACTAGATACCTTGGTATGATAGAGGAGTTAACTAGTTTAGTTAGGTTTCATACAAAGGAACTATTATGGTATAAATGGACAAGTTAACCTAGTATTGACCAGTAGGTTTTAGTATGACCTAGAGGCCTCATAGTTAAATTAGTTAAACATATTTATTTCCTTAATTCAGTATCTAACATTTATACTCCACAATTAGGTCATTGTGATCCCACTTTGGACATCGATCCTCACACTCTGCTCAGGACCACAGGCGAGTACATTCTCTGACAGTTTTCATTGTTGATTATTTCTATAATGCAGTTGTATTACATACTTGATTCCGACACTATGGATACACGGGTTAGCACCCTAGATCCCCATCATGAGGAGTCGTGATTGGAATCCATCGTGCTAGCTTGGGGATGGAGAACTATTAGTAGATTATGTGATCATATCCAAATCCTTTACATGCATCATAGCTCACCCCACTTCTCAGGTTGGGTGCGGCCTGACCATCTTACATGCATCATAGCTGTTATATATAATTAACCTGACCACTACATGCATCATAGCTAACCATATGGTTAGTCTGACCTACAAGAATCATAGTTAATCATATATAACCAGCCTGATCAAGTCCCAAGCCGATCACATAATAAATTGATAATTCAAACACTTAGCTAGATGTCTATTTTATTCAGATTCACTTGTTCTAGCATTCACTATTTATTGTTCATTGCTAGATGCTCTATTGCCTATTTCTATTTTCTCCAGTACTTTACATTTACAGCATTTGTTTCCATCTTGTATTTCTTACACTGTTTATAGTCTTTGTCAATTTAATGAAACTGTTGTTAGTGCTTGTGCTTTGCTCCAATCTTGACTGGATAACATTTTTCAGAGGACCTGGAGGATCTGTCACTACCACTTTACCATATAAGGGTATTTCTGTAATTTAGCTATTTTAAATAATTATGAATTTAAATTAATTGCTGAGTTTTGTAACTAATTATATTTATTAGTGATATTTGGTTTAAGGTAGAAACCCTAGAACTCATTAGGACAGACCCTAGTGAGTCAACCCTAATGTGTAAACCCTATTCTAGCAAAACCCTAGAATTTTAAGATTAGGGTGAACTCTCAAAACCCTAGACTGACTTAACCTGAGTCTATTAGGTCCTACATGACTTAACATAAAGGTTTAAACCTAAAGCTGTGCAAGGAAACCCTAGAACTAGGTTTATATATAAAGGAAGCTTCTCACAAAGCCATCCTTCATATAGACAGGAGAAACCCTAGCCTCCACAAGAGAAACCATCTCCCCTCTCCAAAAATTCGAAACCCTAACCCTAGGTTCCATTCTCTCCTCCTCCAAAGCAAGGAAATCAGGAAACTTGGGTCAAGGAAACTCGGAAAGGAAGAACTTTCATAAAAGAACCTTCCCTGCAGGTAAAACTCTAGTTTTATTCCTTTAATTTCTGTTTTTTGATGGTAATGGCCATTAGGAACCCCAAATCTGTGTGTAGTTCAATTTTTAGGGTTTTTGGATTAGGTTTTGGTGACCAACATAGTTTTCCCTAATTTTCGTGAACCCTAACCCTAGGGGTTGCATGTAGATTTAATTCATCACCTACATGAAGGTTAGATCTCGATTTCTTAGGGTTTTGATTAAGGATTTATGGGGTTGTATGTAAATCGGCTTTCTGCCCTTCCTGTGTTTGATGAAATGTCTATTAGGGTTTACTTATATAGGTATTCTAATTTCTGTATAATTGATGTAGGAATCTATATGTATATATATGTATTGTGTGTTGGGGGCATTCATTTGTACATTAAGATTTGGGGAAGAACAGGGTGCAGTCGGGCAACTTGTGCCTGTGCACAGTCAAGGGGGGGGGGCAGAATTCTCTGTTCAGTCGGGTTGGGGAATTCTGGGTTAGATTTCAGGGTGTATCAGTATACATGGGCATGTTGTTGTGTGTGTCTCACATAAGGTTAGATGTATCCTGTGTGTACAGTGCCTGTGAGTGCAGAGTGTATCAGTAATCTAGGTGTGTTGCTGTGCAGATTTCAGTGGGGTACTGTGTGTTTCAGTATAGATTTCAGCCTGTGTACCTACTGGGGGAAAACTGTGTGAGTATAGAACTGTGTGTTGTGTAGCTAGGTTAGTTGGGTAAGATATGAGTTTAATGCCTGTGTGTTAGGACTTTGTGTTAACTGTGTAGATGATAACTTGAGGTGTAGTTAACTGTGGGTTAGATACCTGAGTGTACCTATGTATATCAATGTGACCCTGTTTTAGTTGTGTCTTAGTATAGTGTATTAGTGTTGAGTCTTGTGTTCAGTATATATTGCAGTGTGGTGTATGAGAATTCCCAGGTGTGTGTGGTACATATGTTTTAATTTCTGTGTGCAGTGTCTTAGTGTTTAGTGTCTCAGTTGAGAACCTGTGTGTTCAGTGTAGCAGTTATGTGTGTGTGCTGGTGAGTTGAGGTAAGCTAGGAACTTCAGTGTGAATGAGTGTGTGTGTGTGCTAGCACTGAATGTGTTCAGTATTTGAACTGTGTCAGTGTGTGTAAGTGTATCAAGGAGAGTTGGGTGCTATGTGCCTGAGTTCACAGTTAAATTGATACCTGTGTGGACCTAGATAGGTATGTGTGCAGAATTTATACCTGTGTGTAGGTAATTATGAGGCAGTATGTGCCTGAGTACAGAATTCTGTGTGTATGTATTACCAGTGAGGTGAGTGAAACCAGTGTCTGTGTTTTGGAAAGTGTTAGGGTAAGTTCAGTTTGATACCTGTGTGTTACCTATGCAGGTGTAGCAATCTCAGTTGTGTCTGTACAAGGTGAATGATATTGAATGTATCAGTGTGGAGTTTAGAGTATCAGTAAGGTAAGGTGGTTTGGGATATTGGGTTGAACCTTGGTGTCAGCTAAGGTATATACTCAGTATATATATATGTAAGTTAATTACATACTGATAGCATATAGTGTAAGAAATAGTAACTAGTCAGCAAAATACCAATATACCACACTATATGAGTTATATATAATGATAATACCTAGTATAATGAATAGTAGCTAGTATTAGTAGTATTACTAAATATAATCTAATATTAGTAAGTATAGAACATATAATATAGTGTATTAACTAGTATTAGTGAACAATAGCTAGTGTGAACCTAGAAGCAAGGTATTGACTAGTTTTGACCAAAAACCTAGAGTTGACTTAGTTGGACCTAGTATTGACCAGTAAACCTTAGACATGACCTAGAAACCTCGTTTTTAAAATTGTTAAGCATGTTATTCTTTTAATTCATTAATTAACATTGAATTTCCATAAATAGGTCATTGTGATTCCATTTTGGACCTCGATCCTCACATTTTGCTCAGGACCACAGGCGAGTACATTCTCTGACAGTTTTCATGGTTGATTACTTCTATAAATTGTAGTGTATTACATACTTGATTCCGACACTATGGATACACGGGTTAGCACCCTAGATCCCCATCATGAGGAGTCGTGATTGGAATCCATCGTGCTAGCTGGGGGATGGGGAACTATTAGTAGATTATGTGATCATATCCACACTTACCATGCATCATAGCTCACCCCACATCTCACGTCGGGTGCGGCCTGACCATCATCATGCCTCATAGCTGTTATATATGATTAGCCTGACCATTATCATGCATCATAGCTAACCATATGGTTAGCCTGACCTTCAAGAATCATAGCTAATCATATATAACCAGCCTGATCTAGTCCCAAGCCGATCACATAATAAACTAATATTTCAAACACTTAGTTAGATGTTTATCTTTATTCAGATTACTTGTTCTAGCATTCACTATTTATTGTTCATTGCTAGATGCTCTAATTGTCTATTTCATTTTCTCCTGTACTTCTCATTTTCAGCATTTATTTCCATCTTGTATCTCTTACACTGTTTATAGATTTTGTCAATTTAATGAAACTGCTGTTAGTGCTTGTGCTTCGCTCCAATCCTGACTGGATAACAACATTTTCAGAGAACCTGGAGGACTTTTGCCCTACTCATTACGGTCCAGGAATAGAGGGGGATTTCACCCCAGAAATCCCAGAGGAGGTGCCTATCCTAGAGGAGAACTTGCCTGCCCATGCTTAGATTATTTTTCTGCATTTATTGTTTTAGACTGAGACTGAGACTGAGATGTATTTATTTTATTTTTGTGACTTTGTGAGGTCATTCAGACCCAGGATTTGAGTTGGACTTCTTGTGTTTGGTTTAAATAGAACTCTTTTCAATTCTCATCGTGCCATTATTCTTATAGCTGTGATTGAGTATATTATAGAACTGTGGTTTATTTTATCATTGTCCTCCGTACGGAGTTGAGATTATTTTGACAGGATATATTATGTTTAGACCTAGACAGCGTTCTACCGCCGATGCTGCGGCGTAGGCTGGACGTACCCACGACTCATGCCCAAATTCCGGGTGCGGGTCGTGACACGTTTTTAGTGGTGGCCCATGCAGGTCTAGTCATAGTCTTAGACTGTTTTAGGAAATAGGAATTAGGCCAAGGATATGCTCAATCACAATTAGGGAATTCTGATTCTTATGATACTATTCTTAATGATTTATTCCTTTAGAAATTTTTCTGTCCTTCCTTGATATCGTACCTATTGCCTTAATTAAATCTTTCGATCTGTCTTCAGGATGCCGCCAAGAAGATCCCAGAGACTTGGAGCAGCAGATTCAGAGAGGTCTGCCACCTCTCGTGCTGCCGGACAGACATCAGCAGCACCTCCTACATCTCCAGTACATGTGGGAGTGTCTGCAGCATTCGGGGGTCCTCCACCACCAGTTCAGAGGGTCCCCACAGCTACGACGGCACCACCACCTCCACCACCACCAGCTCAGCACCCAGGAGGTGTGCCCGTCGATGGGGCACAGATGTTCGCCTTGATTCAGGGCATGGTCGACGCCCAGAGGACGTCGGCAGAGGCCCAGAGAGTGCAGGCTGAGGCACATCAGGCCCAGACAGAGATGATGAGGGTGAACATGGAGAACGCTCATCAAGTGGCTCTCCAGGCTGTGGAGAGAGTTACTCAGCAGCAGCAGCGTCCTGATCAGCAACAACAGAGGCCGGGCACCATTGTGGACTTCAAGAGGATGATGCCTCGGGAGTTCAAGGGGACAGAAGGGATACTTTATGCCGATGACTGGCTAGAGGACATCGAGAGGAACTTGCGTTTGGCGCAGATTCCAGAGGCGCTCCAGATCGAAGCCGCTGGCAGCCAGATGTTCGATATTGCCTTGACATGGTTTCGCACGAAGCCGAGACTTTTGCGCAGGGGACTCACTTGGGAAGCTTTCAAGGAGCTCTTCAAGGAGAAGTTCTTTCCTGACGTTGCCCTGGGAGCTTTGGAGAGTCAGTTCCATGACTTAGCTCAGGGGAGCTCGTCCGTCGATGAGTATGCCGCGGAGTTTTTCTGCCTGAGCCGCTTCGCGCCATCGATGATTAGAGATCCGGGGGACAGGGCCCGGAAATTCAGAAAGGGGCTGACAAGGGAGATCAAGTCTCGCACGTCGGGACGTCGCACAGCTACCTACGAGGGCATATTGATGGATGCCCAAGTAGCCGAGGACGACTTGGGTCTCAGGCCCAAGAGGGGACGCGATGGTTCCGGAGGAGCAAACAGTAGTACGGGACCGGGCAAGCGTCCACACTTTCAGTAGCAACAGCAGAGACCCTTTCAGCAGCATCAGGTACCAGCCCGAGGACAGGTCCAGCAGCAGCAACAGAGACAGAACCAGCCCGCCATCCAGTGTGCGTACTGCGGGAAGATGGGACATACTAGAGATATCTGCAGGAAGAGATTGGGCTCATGTCTATCCTGTGGATCAACGACACACCAGCTGAAGGATTGCCCTACCTTTCGTCCAGGTCAGGGTGGAGCAGCCGCCCAGAGAGGATCAGACAGGGTGCCTACCGCACCAGGAGGCCAACAACAGAGGGGACCACTTCCACCACAACATCAGAAGTTCGCCCAGCATCAGCAGCAGAGAGGTGCACCCCAGGGGCGAGCATACGCCATGGCAGTCGAGGAGATCGAGCCAGCAGGAGACTTGATCACAGGTTCGGTTCTTCTCGATTGTATTCCCGCATTTACCTTATTCGATTCTGGCGCTTCCCATAGTTTTGTGTCTGTATCATATGCACTTCGATATCATTTAAACACAGAACCATTAGCTAGGACTTGCAAGATCACGACTGGTGGAGGTATTATCCTAGTCCGTGATCACTGCAAGGACCGGAGAGTGTCAGTAGGAGGCCGAGACTTGAGCGTGAGTTTACTCGTCATGCCACTTCCGGGGTACGATATTGTGCTCGGAATGGACTGGTTGAGTAGGCATCATGCTACCATAGATTGTTATAGAGGCAGAGTATTGTTTAGACCACCAGGAGAGCCGGAGTTCGAGGTCGTCAGAGGAACAGCGGAACAGAGCAGGAGCACATTTTGCGGAGCCAGGACGGAAGAAGAGGAGTTGCCACATCCTCTGATAGCGGAGTTCCTGGATGTATTTCCAGAAGAGTTGCCAGGCTTGCCGCCAGACAGAGATGTTGAATTCTCTATAGACTTGGTCCCAGGAGCGGAGCCCATTTCACAACATGTCTATAGAGTCAACAACAGCGAGCTGGCAGAACTGAAGAAGCAAGTTGAGGAGCTGCAGGACAAAGGCTTCATCAAATCCAGTTCATCACCATGGGGAGCTCCGGTATTGTTCGTACCAAAGAAGGACGGCACGGTGCGCATGTGCATTGATTATAGAGCTTTGAACAATATCACTATCAAGAACAAGTACCCGCTGCCGAGGATAGATGATCTTTTCGATCAGTTGAGCGGGGCGAGGGTGTTTTCGAAGATTGATTTGAGGTCAGGCTATCACCAGGTGAAGGTGAAGAAAGAAGACACGCCGAAGACAGCTTTTCGGACCAGATACGTCCAGTTTGAGTTCATGGTGATGCCATTTGGTTTAACCAATGCACCGGCAGTATTCATGAACTTGATAAACAAGGTGTTCCACCAGTACCTTGACAAGTTCGTAGTGGTGTTCATTGACGATATTCTTGTGTATTCCAAGACACCGGAGGAGCACGAAGAGCACCTGAGATTGGTCTTAGAGACTCTCAGGAGGGAGAAGCTGTACGGGAAACTCTCTAAGTGTGAATTCTTCCTTGACAAGGTCGAATTTCTTGGGCATGTGGTATCGGGTGACGGAATCTCGGTTAACCCACAGAAGATCGAGGCAGTAGAGTCGTGGGCTACCCCCTGTTCGGTAGCTGAGATCAGGAGTTTTCTCGGGTTAGCAGGATACTACAGGAGGTTTGTACAAGACTTCTCCAAGATTGCAGCGCCAATGACCAGACTGACTAGGAAGGATGTGGATTTTGTTTGGACGGAGGAGTGCCAGGCCGCATTTGATGAACTAAAGAAGAGGTTGACAACAGCTCCAATTTTGACGTTGCCAGCAGGGACAGGTGGTTTCACCATCTACAGTGATGCTTCAGGGAAGGGTCTGGGATGTGTTCTTCAGCAGCACGGGAAGGTAATTGCCTATGCTTCCAGGCAGTTACGCCCTCATGAAAAGAATTATCCCACCCACGACTTAGAGTTGGCAGCAGTTATCTTCGCTCTAAAGCTGTGGAAACATTACTTGTACGGAGAGCGTGTGGAGATCTTCACAGACCACAAGAGCTTGAAGTACGTGTTCACACAGAAGGAGCTGAACATGAGACAGAGGAGGTGGTTGGAGTTGATGAAGGACTTTGACATCTCATTGCAGTACCATCCAGGGAAGGCTAACGTAGTCGCCGATGCCTTGAGCAGGTATCCGATGGCTATGTACTTGACGACAGATAGGCATTTGTTGGCTGATCTGGAAAGCTTGGAGATTGAGGTGTTAGTTCCCGGTACTGAGATCCAGATGTGGGGATTACAGATACAGTCCGAACTGATGGACAGGATCAGAGCTACGCAGTACGATGATGAGACTCTGAGGAGTATCAGAGCACAGGTTCAGATGGGATTGTCGGACGACTTCACTATCGCAGATGATGGTTCTCTACGGCACGGCACGAGGATATGTGTGCCTAGCGGGGAGCTGCGCGAGGAGGTTTTGCAGGAGGCACACCGCTCTCAGTACTCGATGCATCCCGGTGCCAACAAGATGTATCGGGACTTGAGAGAGCACGTATGGTGGTATGGAATGAAGCGCGAGGTAGCACGCTTCGTATCTCGGTGTCTAGTGTGCCAGCAGGTAAAGGCAGACCGGCAGAGGCCAGGAGGTTTGCTTCAACCTTTACCGATTCCAGAATGGAAATGGGAGCACGTGACCATGGATTTCGTCTCAGGGCTTCCACGTTCTCCAGGAGGGAAGGACGCGATTTGGGTCATCGTGGACAGGTTGACCAAATCAGCCCATTTCTTACCTTTCAAGGTGGGCACGTCGACAGAAAAGCTAGCAGAGATGTACGTGCGACAGATTGTTAGGCTTCATGGAGTTCCGGTAAGCATCGTCTCGGATCGGGATAGTCATTTCACTTCCCACTTCTGGAGGAGTCTGCAGGCTAGCTTGGGCACTCAGCTCAAGTTCAGTACCGCGTATCACCCCCAGACAGACGGGCAGTTTGAAAGGACTATTCAGACTCTCGAGGATATGCTACGCACTTGCGTTTTAGATCTCGGAGGTTCTTGGGAGGATCATCTGCACCTGGTAGAGTTCGCTTACAACAACAGCTACCAGGCCAGCATCGAGATGTCACCATTTGAGGCTCTTTATGGACGGAGGTGTCGTACACCGCTATCGTGGGACGACGTTGGAGAGAGAGCCTTGCTAGGACCAGAAATGGTCGTGGATGCAGCAGAAAAGGTGAAACTCATCAGAGACAGACTGCGAGTGGCGCAGGACAGACAACGGCATTGGGCCGACAGCCACCGTAGACCCCTTGAGTTTCAGGTATAGATTGTTGTTTTCTGGCTTATGTTTGTTTGTTTGTTTAGACTGCGTATTGAAACTGTTTTTGTGTTAGGTTGGCGATCTGGTATTCCTACGGATTTCTCCGACGCGTGGAACGATTCGTTTTGGCAGAGGCGGGAAGCTTAGCCCACGCTACATCGGACCCTTCGGTATTCTTGCGAAGATAGGTGCAGTGGCGTATAGACTAGACTTGCCGCCTGCATTAGAGGGAGTGCATGATGTGTTCCACGTGTCGCAGCTGAGACGGTACGTGGCAGACCCTAGTCACGTACTTGATCACTCGGAGATTGAGGTTGGTCCGACGCTCAGCTACCCTGAGCAGCCCGTGGAGATCTTGGACCGCAGAGAGAAGGTGTTGCGGAACCAAACTATTCCCTTGGTTCGTGTTGCATGGAGACATCACTCTCCAGGGGAGTCGACCTGGGAGAGAGAGGACGAAATGCGCGAGCAATACCCTTATCTCTTCTAGACTTGAGGTATATTTCCTTTTCTGATTTCATCCTTGTTGTAGTTTAGTCCAATTTCGAGGACGAAATTTCTTTTAGGAGGGTAGACTTGTCACTACCACTTTACCATATAAGGGTATTTCTGTAATTTAGCTATTTTAAATAATTATGAATTTAAATTAATTGCTGAGTTTTGTAACTAATTATATTTATTAGTGATATTTGGTTTAAGGTAGAAACCCTAGAACTCATTAGGACAGACCCTAGTGAGTCAACCCTAATGTGTAAACCCTATTCTAGCAAAACCCTAGAATTTTAAGATTAGGGTGAACCCTCAAAACCCTAGACTGACTTAACCTGAGTCTATTAGGTCCTACATGACTTAACATAAAGGTTTAAACCTAAAGCTGTGCAAGGAAACCCTAGAACTAGGTTTATATATAAAGGAAGCTTCTCACAAAGCCATCCTTCATATAGACAGGAGAAACCCTAGCCTCCACAAGAGAAACCATCTCCCCTCTCCAAAAATTCGAAACCCTAACCCTAGGTTCCATTCTCTCCTCCTCCAAAGCAAGGAAATCAGGAAACTTGGGTCAAGGAAACTCGGGAAGGAAGAACTTTCATAGAAGAACCTTCCCTGCAGGTAAAACTCTAGTTTTATTCCTTTAATTTCTGTTTTTTGATGGTAATGGCCATTAGGAACCCCAAATCTGTGTGTAGTTCGATTTTTAGGGTTTTTGGATTAGGTTTTGATGACCAACATAGTTTTCCCTAATTTTCGTGAACCCTAACCCTAGGGGTTGCATGTAGATTTAATTCATCACCTACATGAAGGTTAGATCTCGATTTCTTAGGGTTTTAATTGAGGATTTATGGGGTTGTATGTAAATCGGCTTTCTGCCCTTCCTGTGTTTGATGAAATGTCTATTAGGGTTTACTTATATAGGTATTCTAATTTCTGTATAATTGATGTAGGAATCTATATGTATATATATGTATTGTGTGTTGGGGGCATTCATTTGTACATTAAGATTTGGGGAAGAACAGGGTGCAGTCGGGCAACTTGTGCCTGTGCACAGTCAAGGGGGGGGGGCAGAATTCTCTGTTCAGTCGGGTTGGGGAATTCTGGGTTAGATTTCAGGGTGTATCAGTATACATGGGCATGTTGTTGTGTGTGTCTCACATAAGGTTAGATGTATCCTGTGTGTACAGTGCCTGTAAGTGCAGAGTGTATCAGTAATCTAGGTGTGTTGCTGTGCAGATTTCAGTGGGGTACTGTGTGTTTCAGTATAGATTTCAGCCTGTGTACCTACTGGGGGAAAACTGTGTGAGTATAGAACTGTGTGTTGTGTAGCTAGGTTAGTTGGGTAAGATATGAGTTTAATGCCTGTGTGTTAGGACTTTGTGTTAACTGTGTAGATGATAACTTGAGGTATAGTTAACTGTGGGTTAGATACCTGAGTGTACCTATGTATATAAATGTGACCCTGTTTTAGTTGTGTCTTAGTGTAGTGTATTAGTGTTGAGTCTTGTGTTCAGTATATATTGCAGTATGGTGTATGAGAATTCCCAGGTGTGTGTGGTACATATGTTTTAATTTCTGTGTGCAGTGTCTTAGTGTTTAGTGTCTCAGTTGAGAACCTGTGTGTTCAGTGTAGCAGTTATGTGTGTGTGCTGGTGAGTTGAGGTAAGCTAGGAACTTCAGTGTGAATGAGTGTGTATGTGTGCTAGCACTGAATGTGTTCAGTATTTGAACTGTGTCAGTGTGTGTAAGTGTATCAAGGAGAGTTGGGTGCTATGTGCCTGAGTTCACAGTTAAATTGATACCTGTGTGGACCTAGATAGGTATGTGTGCAGAATTTATACCTGTGTGTAGGTAATTATGAGGCAGTATGTGCCTGAGTACAGAATTCTGTGTGTATGTATTACCAGTGAGGTGAGTGAAACCAGTGTCTGTGTTTTGGAAAGTGTTAGGGTAAGTTCAGTTTGATACCTGTGTGTTACCTGTGCAGGTGTAGCAATCTCAGTTGTGTCTGTACAAGGTGAATGATATTGAATGTATCAGTGTGGAGTTTAGAGTATCAGTAAGGTAAGGTGGTTTGGGATATTGGGTTGAACCTTGGTGTCAGCTAAGGTATATACTCAGTATATATATATGTAAGTTAATTACATACTGATAGCATATAGTGTAAGAAATAGTAACTAGTCAGCAAAATACCAATATACCACACTATATGAGTTATATATAATGATAATACCTAGTATAATGAATAGTAGCTAGTATTAGTAGTATTACTAAATATAATCTAATATTAGTAAGTATAGAACATATAATATAGTGTATTAACTAGTATTAGTGAACAATAGCTAGTGTGAACCTAGAAGCAAGGTATTGACTAGTTTTGACCAAAAACCTAGAGTTGACTTAGTTGGACCTAGTATTGACCAGTAAACCTTAGACATGACCTAGAAACCTCGTTTTTAAAATTGTTAAGCATGTTATTCTTTTAATTCATTAATTAACATTGAATTTCCATAAATAGGTCATTGTGATTCCATTTTGGATCTCGATCCTCACATTTTGCTCAGGACCACAGGCGAGTACATTCTCTGACAGTTTTCATGGTTGATTACTTCTATAAATTGTAGTGTATTACATACTTGATTCCGACACTATGGATACACGGGTTAGCACCCTAGATCCCCATCATGAGGAGTCGTGATTGGAATCCATCGTGCTAGCTGGGGGATGGGGAACTATTAGTAGATTATGTGATCATATCCACACTTACCATGCATCATAGCTCACCCCACATCTCACGTCGGGTGCGGCCTGACCATCATCATGCCTCATAGCTGTTATATATGATTAGCCTGACCATTATCATGCATCATAGCTAACCATATGGTTAGCCTGACCTTCAAGAATCATAGCTAATCATATATAACCAGCCTGATCTAGTCCCAAGCCGATCACATAATAAACTAATATTTCAAACACTTAGTTAGATGTTTATCTTTATTCAGATTACTTGTTCTAGCATTCACTATTTATTGTTCATTGCTAGATGCTCTAATTGTCTATTTCATTTTCTCCTGTACTTCTCATTTTCAGCATTTATTTCCATCTTGTATCTCTTACACTGTTTATAGATTTTGTCAATTTAATGAAACTGCTGTTAGTGCTTGTGCTTCGCTCCAATCCTGACTGGATAACAACATTTTCAGAGAACCTGGAGGACTTTTGCCCTACTCATTACGGTCCAGGAATAGAGGGGGATTTCACCCCAGAAATCCCAGAGGAGGTGCCTATCCTAGAGGAGAACTTGCCTGCCCATGCTTAGATTATTTTTCTGCATTTATTGTTTTAGACTGAGACTGAGACTGAGATGTATTTATTTTTTTTTGTGACTTTGTGAGGTCATTCAGACCCAAGATTTGAGTTGGACTTCTTGTGTTTGGTTTAAATAGAACTCTTTTCAATTCTCATCGTGCCATTATTCTTATAGCTGTGATTGAGTATATTATAGAACTGTGGTTTATTTTATCATTATCCTCCGTACGGAGTTGAGATTATTTTGACAGGATATATTATGTTTAGACCTAGACAGCGTTCTACCGCCGATGCTGCGGCGTAGGCTGGACGTACCCACGACTCATGCCCAAATTCCGGGTGCGGGTTGTGACAGGATCTTTGCCCCACTCATTACGGCCCAGGATTAGAGGGTGATTTCACTCCAGAAACTCCAGAGGAGTTGCCTAGCCTAGAGGAGAATTTACCTGGCTGTTCTTAGATTATTTTCTGTATTTATTGTTTTAGACTGAGACTGAGTTGTATTTATTATTTTATGACTTTGTGAGGTCATTTAGACCCAGGATTTGAGTTGGATTATTGTGGGTGTTTTTATTTGAACTCTTTTTTATTCCCATCGTGCCATTATTTCTTATAGCTTGTGATTGAGTATATTATAGAACTGTGGATTATTTATCATTGTCCTCCGTGCGGAGTTGAGACTATTGACAGGATATATTATATGTTGAGACCTAGACAGCGTTCTACCGCCGATGCTGCGACGTAGGCTGGACGTACCCACGACTCATGCCCAAATTTTGGGTGCGGGTCATGACATACACCGCATGTATGATTAGCTAGGCCATAAATCTTGTATCAAATTTTTAAGCCGTTATATATTAAGCTGGTACTCACTCACTTAGTCATTAGTATTCTTGTTCATTGCCATATTGTTCATTCTTGTATTTATTTCCAGTATTTTCTTTATTGTATATCTCTTGTATCTATTGTTGCATCTAGTATATTCACATATATTTACTGTTATATAGTTTATATCATTGATTAGAACTGCTGTTAGAGATGTACTCTACTCCTTTCCTGACTGGATATATTTTTCTCTGATAATACTAAGGAGTGGTACCCTTCTCATTACGGGCCTCAGGATATTGTGGGCTTCGAGTCAGAGACCCTGGCTCAGGAGGGACTCATCCTGACTGAGACAGAGGACCTGGGACTTATAGTATCTTAGCTATTCTCATGTACTAGATTTTTTATCAGCTTATTATTTAGTATTTCTTCAGACTCATTGATGTTATTATTTTGACTCATGAGTTGTATATTGACTATTCTATTCTTTTATCATATTCTTACTCATTTCCATCTTAGATCTGTATTTGAGTATATTAATATTTATGGGGGTATATTATAAAGATTAGATAGATTACCCAAACAACGTTCTATCGCCGATTCTATGGCATCGGCTGGGCGTTGTTCCCGACTTGCATCCCTATACCGGGTGTGGGTCGTGACACATTTTTAGTGGTGTCCCATGCAGGTCTCTTCGAGGTCGCAATTAGTGCAATTCGTAGTGGTGCTCTGAATTAAGTGCTATTACGAGCCTGTTTTAGGATATAGGATATAGGCTATAGGCTGAGAATACTCAATCACATCTAGGAAAATTTCTTTTGATTCATTCAACTATTCTTCATTGATATTGATATTTGATTTTTAAATTGTCCTTCCTTTGTGTATCTTACAACATGTACCATATTGATTCTTTTTTTCACTTTGTCTCAGGATTCCGCCTAAGACTAGATCACAGCAAGGGAGAGCAGCTTTTAAGAGGTCTATGACATCCCGAGGACCTATACTAGTCACTTCTCTGGTAATTGGAGTGTCAGCTAATTTCAGAGGTCCACCTCCAACTCAAAGGACTGTGCCAGATGTATCTGAGGGACTTCCACCTCCACCTTCCGTGCCGACAGATGCGACACAAATGTTTACACTATTTCGTAAGATATTGGAGGCACAGAGGGCTCAGTCTGAGGCACACCAGAGACAGACCGACGTCTTACGACAGGGAATAGAGAGTGCTCATCAGCTTGCTCATACCGTAGTAGAGAGAGGAGTTTCGGTCCAGCAGCAAGTTGCTCCTCAGGTTGCTCAACTTCGGCCAAGCAACATTCAGGATTTTAAGAAGCTGGAGCCTAGAGTCTTCAAGGGAACGGAGGACATTGTCTATGCTGATGATTGGCTCTAGGACATTGAGCGTCTTATGAGGGTGTTCCATCTTTCTGAGGATCTGAAGGTTGAAGCAGTAGGACTTCAACTGTTCGACGTCGCCCGCACTTGGTTCAGAAATAGCTAATTTTTGTTGATGCAGGACAGTCTTGGGAGGTGTTCAAGGACCTCTTCAAGAAGAAGTTCTTCGTTCGGGCTGACAGGTTAGACTTGGGAAGGCAGTTTGAGAGCCTCATTCAAGGAAGCATGTCTGTGGAGGAATATGCTGCAAAGTTCGGCAGGATGAGCCTATTTGCGGAGTATTTGGTGAGAGAGCTGGAGGTTCGAGCTATTAATTTTTGAGAGGGTCTAAATTGGAAAGTGAAGATCCTTATTTTGTGTTTTTATGAGACCTACTCGGAGATACTTGCGGAGGTACGCAAGGTTGAGTGGGAGTTGCGTTTGAAGCCCAAGAGAGATCATAATTTTTTTTGGGGGCAAACAATAGTGCAGTATCTGCCAAGCATCCTTATTTCCAATCCAGGCCTTTTCAGCAGCCGCAGTAGCACCAGACTCCAGCTAGGGTACCATTTCACCAGGAACCACAATAGCAGAGACAATTATAGCAAGCTTTCTGCCACTATTGCAAGAATCCCGACCATATTTGGAAAGTTTGCAAGAGGAGGCTGGGAGTTTGTTTGTATTGTTTTACAGAAGGGCTCCAGCTCCGAAGACACAGGCGAGACCACCTACAGTACAGCCGAAGGGACCATCGCTTTCGACCCAGCAGCAGCATTATGTCCAGTATCAGCATCAGGAAGGTGCACATCAGGGATAGCGTTTGCTATGACCGTCGAGGAGGACGAGCCCACCGGAGATATCATCACAGGTTCTGTTCTTCTTGATTCCATTCTAGCTTTAGCTTTGTTTGATAGTGGTGATTTCTATAGTTTTGTATCTGTTTCTTTTGCTCTGAAGCATGGTTTGGTAGCTGAGTCTTTGCTTAGGACTTGCAAGATCATGACTGGGGGAGGCATTATCCTGGTTAATGATACTTACAAGGATCGAAGAGTTACTCTGGGAGGCTGGGAGTTAAGTGTGTGTCTACTTGTAATGCCACTTCTGAGCAACGATATTGTACTCGAGATAAATTGGTTGAGTAGGCACTATGCTAGTATAGATTATAGAGGAGGTAGAGTTTTGTTTGGTCTGCCAGGAGAGCCAGAGTTTGAGTTTTCTAGAAGAGCTGCAGAGCAGGAAGAAGGCATTATTTATGGAGCTATAGTGAAAGACAAGGAGTTGTCGCATCCGTTGATAGCAGAGTTCATGGATGTGTTTTCTGGGGAATTGCCAGGATTGCCGCCAGATCGATATATTAAATTCTTTATAGACTTGGTGCCTGGCGCAGAATAAATTTCACATCATATCTATAGAGTAAACAACAACGAGTTGGTCAAGCTAAAGAAGCAGGTAGACAAATTACAGGATAAAGGGTTTATCAGATCGATTTCTTTACCATGGGGAGCCCCGGAATTATTTGTACCGAAGAATGATGGATCGGTGCACATGTGCATTGATTATAGGACATTGAATAATCTCACTATCAAGAATAAGTACCCTTTGCCACAGATTGATAACTTATTCGATCTGTTGAGTGGTGCCAAGGTATTTTCTAGGATAGATTTGAGATCAGGCTACCACCAGGTAAAAGTAAAGCTGAAGGACATATTGAAGTCTACTTTGAGGACTCGGTATGGTCAGTATGAGTTTATGGTGATGTAATTTGGATTCACTAATGCCTCAGTGGTATTTATGAATTTGATGAACAAGGTGTTCCATCAGTACCTTGACAAGTTTGTGCTGGTGTTCATCAATGACATACTCATATACTCGAAGACACCAGAGGAGCATGAGGAGCATTTACGGATTATGTTGGTTATGCTGAAGAAGGAGAAGCTGTATGGGAAGTTGTCCAAGTATGAGTTCTTCCTGGACAAGGTGGAGTTCTTGGGATATGTTGTGACTGGTGAGGGAATTTCAGTGGATCCGAAGAAGATTGCAGAAGTGGAGTCTTGGAAGACTCCGAGTTCAATAGTAGAGATTAGTAGTTTCTTGGGCTTGGCAGGCTACTACAGGAATTTTGTACAGGATTTTTTGAGAATTGCCGAGCTAATGACCAAACTCACCAGGAAGGATGTAGAGTTTATTTAGACGGAGGAGTGCCATGTTGCTTTTGAGAAATTAAAGAAGAGGTTAACGTCTGCTCCTATTTTGATGTTGCCATCGGGGTCTGGAGGTTTCACTATTTATAGTGATGCATCGGGAAAAGGTTTGGGTTGTGTTCTTCAGCAGATTGGGAAAGTAATTGCCGATGAATCCAGAAAATTGCGTCCTCATGAGAAGAATTATCCTACCCATGATTTGGAGTTGGCAGCAGTCATGTTTGCCCTGAAGTTGTGGAAACAGAATTTGTTCAGAGAGCGTGTGGAGATCTTTATAGGCCACAAGAGCTTGAAGTACATTTTCACGCAGAAGGAATTGAACATGAGGCAGTGTCGGTGGTTGGAACTGATAAAGGATATTGACATATCCTTGTAGTATCATTCTGGAAAAGCTAACGTAGTTGCCGATGCCTTGAGCAGGTATCCGGTAGCTATGTTTTTGACGCATGATCGATATTTATTAGAGGACTTTGAGAGCTTGAGCATTGAAGTGATAGTTCCTGGTTTTGCTATGCATATGTGGGGGTTGCAGATTCACTCAGAGTTGGTAGACAGGATTAAGGTAGCACGGTATGAGGATGTATCTCTGAGGAGCATCAGAGCTCAGGTAATAGCAGTTTGGAGGATGATTTCACCATTGCTGAGGATGGATCTTTGCAGGAAGTATCGTCTGGATGATCCAACAGTCCTATAGACATATCATAAAATAATAAAATATTGTATCAGATATTACACTAGTCACACGATCAAAACAAACTGAACTCGGGACTACGCTAGGTATGTTACTGGTCAACTAGGGTCAGTGTGCGTCAAGTTGCACAGGCGTCGGGTTTGTAATTGTTGTGCAATCAGACAGTCGATGATACGGGCCTTGCCAGTACGTCAGTGTACATGGCAGTCTGCTAACAGTTCACAGGGTCACAAGGTCATGTGTAGTTACGGGTATTCGTATTTACACTCGGGTTACCTAGTAGAGATACATATATGAATATACATATTATACTCATAATATATATACCAAAATAATATTTATACTATATACAGGTATATATATACCAGTACGAATATATTAACATATATCATATATATGGATATATTAATATATATATATTGAATACATATATATAAATAGAGAAATATACTAAATACATGTATATGCATATTCGTATACGAATCATACTAATACAACATACATATATGCACACATATGTACATACGTACACGTGTACGTGTACGCGAGAAAAGGAAGCCGTACCTGTGCGCATGCACGACGACGGCAAAGACGACGAAGATAATGATGACGTCAATGATGGTGTCGATGACGACGACGCTGCTATGGTGTGCGGATGATGATGGTGGTGGTACTGTACGGTGGTGATGGGTGGTGGAGAAGGGTGGCACCGGTGGGCTCGGGTTGGAGGTTGAAGACGACGGCGAGGATATTGATGGATGAACTCGAGGGTAGCTGCCGGAGTTGGAGGAGCTTGGCGGGGAGGACAGCGGTGTGCTGCTCCGGGGAACTGCTCGGAGGAGACGGCGATGAACGAGGACGGCAGTGGGTCGATGAACTCCGGCGAGTTCAGTCGAAGGCGGTAGGGAGGATGACCGGGATGGCGGCTCGGCTTCCGGCGAGGATGGCGTGGCCGTGGGGTTTAGTTCCAGCAGGGAGAAATCATGGTAGTGGAGATGTTTGCAGCGGAAGAGCTCGGTGGCTCGAGATAGTAGTGTAGCAGCAGTAGCAGCCGGCGGAGGGGTGATCCGGGGCTGTCGAACGGAGGAGATCGGGTTGAAGCAGCCGGGGTTGTGATGGCGTGGACTCGGGGAGATGGAGGTCGGGGGAGGTGGCAGCGGGTGGCCGAACTGATGATGGTAGTGGTGGCTCGTGGAGGGACGGGCTCGGGGGTGATAAAGTCGGGTTGATGGAGGATTCGGCAATGGTGGAGGCGGCGGCCTTGTTGGGATGGTCGTAGACGAGGCGGTCCTGGAGGTTCAGCTGGCCGAAAAAGGAAGGAGCTCGGGGTTGGAGATGGTGGTGGAGACTCGGGAACTCAGGTCGGGCTGAAGGGGGAGTGGCCGGAGAGAAGAGCTCGGGCGGGTGGAGCTCAGGTTGAAGCAGCCAGGGTTGTGATCGGAGTAGGGGGGCAGAGTTTGGCCGGGTGAATGCCGAGGGAGGTGACTGGGTGAAGAAGATGGTGGTGTAATGGTTTTCCTTTGAAGAAGAAAGAGAAGAAGAAGAAAGGAAGAAGAAGAAGAAGAAGAAGAAAGGAAAATTCCTACGGTTGAGTGAGGAGTGACGAGAGAGGAGAGAGAAGATGGGGGCTTCCCTAGGTTTGGGGATTAGGACATGTTGGGAAGGGTGAGGTAATGTGACATTTTATAGGAAGGATGATGGGAGGTGTGTGGTGATGATGAGTCCCCTTTTGAATGAATGGTCAGGATTGATCATGAGGAAATTACTCATATAAGAGAGGGGTTGGGTTGACTAGTCAATATTAGGGCTTCTCCATTGGTTTGAACCAATGGGGTATTGACACATAATACAATATTTGCAAATTAGCCCCCTTAAATTTGGGTATTTGCACAGACACATAAAATGATGAAAAATTGGTGGGAAAAATTGGTGTTTGGTATTTTGTAGGGTGAGGGAGTGTTGTGTGTTTGGTATGGGCTTAATTAGTGGGGTATTTGGATTAAGTCGGGATTAAACGGGATTAGTCAAAATGGTATCCCCAATTTATTAGAAATAAATGCAAGCGGTGTTCTAAAATTAATTAGAAATACATGGGGCCAAAATTAGGTTGGGACACAAATATCATTAGTGAAGAAAACTCAGAACAAAATATTATCCTAATTTAGGTTGTACGAAAATGGGTTGAGGTTGTATCCAATATTGATTGGAACGCACAACGATACAAAGTCGAATTTTATTTAGAAATTAAATAAACGTCCGCGATGAATATTGTACAACTAAAATAAAGCACAAGAGAGCATAACTACGAGTTACAAAAAGGTCAGAATGGAAGGCGGACACGTCTAGGGCAAGGTTATGAAATTTGTTGGAAGGCAAAAGCTAGGATAGCGCCCCAAATATCGAAGCAATGGTAAGGCGCAACAATTAAATAAAATTACGGTAATAATTACAACCTCAAATAATTAAGTTCTAAATAATGCAAATTAATTCATAACCCTATAATTCGGTCAGGTATTCATCTAGTTGGCTTTTAGGTTAAGTCTACCAGCTCAAATATTAATGAACACTGTATATATATAATATATATAAATATATATCTCATGCAATTATTTAAATTAAATACACGCAATATTAATAATATGCAAAAAGTAAAAAATACTCCTATTTTTAGAATATGGTAGTGACAAACTATGCTCTCTTGTGCTACATTTTAGTCACACAATATTCGTCATGGACGTTTATATTTAATTCTATAATAATTCTAACTTTGTATCCTTGTGCGTTCCAATCGAAATTGGAGACACAATCTTGACCCATTTCGTGCAACCCAAATTATGATAAAATTCTACTCCGAGCCCTCTATGTCCATGACACTTGCGTCCCACCTAATTTTATCCCCATGTACTTCCACTTAATTCAAGAACATCGTGCGCACTAAATTTAATTAATTTAATCCAATTTCTGTCTTCGTGCAATTTTCTAATTGTTGGACGTTTTTATGCAAAAGCACATAGAGATGTCCACACCATTGGATAATACATGAAGAAAACTCGTTTTCCCCTTCACATGAATTTTTTTATAATTTTTGGAATGTGCAAATGGGCCAACATCGTCCCTTTATTTAAACCTACACTTGTATTTAAATAATACAAATTCTAGCCCTCCAAACATCCCCATGCCAAGCCCAAGGCCTAATTCCAAGAGATGTTGACCAAGTCAAACATTTTTAGGTCAACCCAACACCATGTATAAATAATCCTTTCCTATTTTCTTTTCACAAATACAAACCCAATACCCATCCCTATACAACTGTTCATCCCCATCTTCCCCGAGCCGTCCCTACCTACACCGCCACCGGAGAACTCGTCGGCGTAGCCCGTCACCACCGCACTCGACCCAGCCGCTGAACACCTCCTCCCCACGACCTCCCCCTCTCCCTCCGGCCACCTCCTCCCTTACCAGCTGGCCTCGCCTCGATCCAGACCCGACTCCCCTTTCTCCTCCTCGTCGCCTCGACCAGCACCGCTGTACACCCCAAGCCGCTATGCGGACCCATACTCGACTGAACCACCGCAATCGACTCCTCCGCCACCCCTCGCCTAAAGCCTGACCCTCTCCCCCACTTTTTCAATTTCCTTTCCCCTGAACTTTCTTGTCCACCACGACGCAGCCCACAGTGGCACCGCCCTTCTTTCCTGTCCTCCTCCTCTTCCTCCCCTCGACTTCACCACGGCCAACACCACTACACCACCAGCACCGTGACCACCTCCCCTTCCCTCTTTCCGACCTCCTCCTTCCAGCATCTCTAATCATCCCAACCACCAGCACCTTGCCGTGACCCACCGGCCCAGCCGAGCATAGCCCGCCTTCTCCTCCTGCCTGAGCTCCTCCGGCAGACCCATCGTCATCACCACCAGTATC
Source organism: Iris macrosiphon (assembly GCA_036927795.1). Classification (NCBI taxonomy): domain Eukaryota; kingdom Viridiplantae; phylum Streptophyta; class Magnoliopsida; order Asparagales; family Iridaceae; genus Iris; species Iris macrosiphon. The sequence continues at coordinate 102,919,223 of JAYESA010000001.1, read as the reverse complement.
ACCATTCCCATCATCATCATCCTCATCTCTTCATCATCTCTATTGTCATCACCATCTCTTCCTTATCATCATCATCGCAAACAATGTCGTCATCACCCTCGTCGTCCTCGTCATCATCATCCTAGTCATCATCGTCCTCGTCATCATCTTCGTCATCTCCATCACCCACATCATCTTCCTCGTCACCTTCATCACCTTCATCATCGTCATCACCTTCTTCGTCCTCGTCATCATCGTAGTCAACCACATCGTCGTCATCAGCATTTCCGTGCATGTACCCCGAGGTACGAATGTGTTTCCCCTTTTATATTTGTATGTGTGTGTATATGTATTATATACGTATCCCTAGTATATGTTAATATATATAGTATAAATCCAATTAGTGTATATACAATATATATATTACATACATATTTAATTAGCATATATACATGTATATATATGGTATATGTATTTAATTGGGGTATACATGTATTATAAGTATTAATGATATATGCTAGATAATAATAATATATATTTATATATTTACTAGGTGACCCGAGTGTAACCACGGATATCCCGTAGTTACGTTGACCTATGACCATGTAATCCTATTAGCAAACTGCTATTATGTACACTAACATACTGGCGAGCCCCGTATCATTTGACTGTCTGTCTTGCACAGTAATTACAGATGCGACACCCGTGCGATTAGGCGCACACTTGACCCTAGTTGACCAATGACATACCTAGCTATGCCCTATATTCAAGGTATTTATGATTGTGTACGTGCTAGTGTAATGACTGATATTGTTTTATATTATATTATATGTATATAGGACATATCGGATTGTTCTGCACGACTTCAGGAGCAGGTTATTGGTAGTTCGCAGCTTCTTGCCAGGCAAGTATACCTTGCCTTTGTTGTACTATTTAAATTCAGTTATATATTTAGTTGCATGTTTATCATTTTAGATTATATAAATGTACGCGTCAGAGAGATACTCGGGTGCAGTCAACGAATGCATTGACGTTAGGACTTGTGTCTGACCTAGTGTCTAGTGGACCCACCTAAAGTTGTGGAGTTATTGGTATAACTCTCTAGGCATTGACACATTTATTACATGTGTTGTGAGTCTTATGTATGGTACGAACTTGCGTATGCGGTTGGCTACCTGTACACGTAGGTCGTGCGACAGATAGGGTATAACTGCTAATAGTGATGCATGTTAGAGACTTAGCAGTTATTAGAAGTCGGAGCATAGACTATTGTAGTTCGACGGTCCAATCCTTGTCCTTGTTTGGTTGTGAGATTGGACTATCATTCTAACGATAGACTATGAGCCAGAGTTACGACACAGATGCTTGCACTCCGTATCGGTGTAGTAGCTACTGCGTGTTATGGATATAACACGCATAGATCATTGGTCAGGAAGAACTACTAGTGGGCTTATGGGACACCCACTTCCTTTATTCAAATGCCTCACTCGACAGAGTAATATGGACGTTATATACTATTCAGATGCCCCGTTCCTCGGAGCGATATGGACATTATTATATTATATTACGCCCTGGTATGGGGGCATATGTGGCATATACTAGCCAGTTGTCACGATTGGTGAATTACGTCAGCATATGTCTAGCCTACACTTTCCCATATACCCAAAGTTGCCCTCAAGGTGCATTTCACTTAGATGTATAGCGCACCCCTTTTATTTATTCAGTATTTACTTTATGGCATGCTTCAATGTATCTTGTTATGTCCCTCTGAGGACCTAGTCCCTTTCTAGGTGTAGATGTTCATGAGTATTCGTAGGAACGCAGATCCGGACTGGCTACTCATATTGCGATGAGGTCTCCCCTTCGAGTCTCATGATTATTAGTGGTGTACTTAAATTATTGTATTTTGCTTTTATATATATTCTACTTTGGCAGTGGATTTGTTTCCATCCGACTATCATCTTTAGATACTTTATAATGAGATCTAGTGTCATAGATATTGGTTATTCGTTTATATTGATTTTTGCGCATGAGATTTAGATTATACCCTGTGACTTATGATAGTTTTACCACTTGTGAATTGTTATTCATAATACAACGTACGCATGTGTTGTGGTTTCCATATATTGGAGTTGCTATACACATGCGGCTAGCATGGTTACGTGTCCTAGTCCTGCGTATTTTGGGACTGGGACATGACAGTACAACATGAATTTTGAACCAGTCATGAAGAAATAATAATAATCCAGAAGAGTCACGTATCTCATAATAAGAATCCATCATACTAATTCGTGTAACAAGTGTTAACAATCAAATAAGCAATACTAAGCATGCATTATAGAGACTATCAAGTACTTAAAGTAATTACGAAAAAGTACTCGCCTGTGGTCCTTAGCTATGGTTGGATCAGGTCCCAATTCAGAGTACAAATCTTACGTATGATATATTACCATGTCAAGAGATAAGTTATTTTAATTTATTTAATTTTGGAATAATAATCTAAATCCTATTTTAATCTTATTATTCTGATTTTTAGGTTAATTCCTAAATTTTGTCCAAAGGAACTGAATTTTATCAACTCGAGACTCATGGCAAGCAAATCGAGGCGATCTGTTGACCAAAAAGTCAACTGATGCAAACTTGACTTTCATGTATGGTTTCCTGTAGATTTTACCATCACAAATTTGCTAGAATTTATGGCTCATCCGGATTCAAATTCATTTGGAAATTATTGTACATACAAAATTGCATTATGTAATGGTGGTTAATTGCTAACCTAGAAGGTCTACTGAATTAACAGCACAAAAATATTTCGAAATAAATTCTAGTAAAACCATATGTCAATGATCTCAATGTTAGCTTTCTGAAACTTTAAACAGTTCATGATTCAGATTCCTTATTCTCCTAAAATCATAAAAACGTCGAGATACATCCATTTTCAGACATGCTTTGCTCTATGAATTTTCCAAAATTTAATATTTAGAATTTCGTAAAACAATTTACATATTCAAAAAACTAACCTCAATATGGTTCAAACACAAGAAACTAGGCCATGTTTGGAGTCCAGAGCTATGAGTAATGTCTTCTGAAAGATAAAGGAAACCAAAGATGACAATTCTCCAAAATCGGCCAAAAGAAAACCCTAGAAATTATAACTTTAATACTATATATATATCGAGGAGAGAGAACGAGATATGTCTAAAGGGGAACACGTAGATTCCATCCAGGCACTTCCGCCTAGATCAGACGGCCAGCGTTCAGCCCGGCTTGGCTCGATTGAGTTTGAGTTAGATTAGGACTCGGCTCGGACCAATTTCTCCCTCACCCACACCCACGGATCACTGACAGGCGAGCCCAGCACTGTTGGCTGTGGGAGGCTGACGGGCGGGCCCTTATTGGCTGACTGGGCAGGATAATTACTTTTATGGGTTTTCTTTTTTAGAAAATAGTTTTTAATTTAGTTTTGTATAATTTACTCAAAATAAATACTAAAAATAATCAAAAAATTCTACAAAATATATTTGATTATTCAAAACATAAAATAAAAGTTTTGGATATTTTTAATTAAGTTTGACCCTAACATAAATTGTTGAATGTCCTAGAAAATTAGTGTTACTAGTTTTTAATTAATCAAAAATTGTGGAAGAATCTCAATGGCCCCAAATTAACCTAATAACAACATTTAAGCTAGAATTTTAGAATACGGAGGTTACAAGTCTACCCTCATAAAAAAATTTGTCCTCAAAAGTTAATACAAAGCAAATATAAGAAGAAAATTATCTCATAGTACAAAAAGATAGGATAACGGAGGCTTGGTCCAACCTCAAGCTCTGAATGATCTAATACATGGCTAGGATTTGCCACGTATCACCTCAGTTGGGACACATGGAACATGTTGTGTACTCCTTCCAATGTAGGCGGTAAAGCTAGTCGATAGGCTACTGCCCCGACCTTCTCCAGAACATCGAAAGGTCCGACGAATCTTGGACTAAGCTCTCCATCTCCACCGAAATGAATCGTACCACGTGTAGGAGAGATCCTCAAGAATACTAAGTCGCCAACCTATGCCAAAATAGTAACTTAGCGCATAGCCTAAGAACCTAATCGATATTTAAATAATCAAATCGATAATTTACATTCTAGCGGTCTCCTGTGGCTATCGGCCCACTGCTTCTGTCTGTCCTAAGCCATACGAAGTCTCTCTCTAATCTGCTTCACTTTTTTTTCAGCATCAACTACCATTTATGGTCCCAAAAGTACTTCCACTCCTACATCATCCCAAGATAATAGAGTCTGGCATCTCCTACCATACAAAGCCTCAAAAGAAGATATCTCGATACTGGACTGGTAGCTATTATTGTATTAAAACTCTACCAGGAGAAGATAATACTCCCATGAGCCCCTAGAATCTAGTACATATGTCTGAGCATTTCCTCGAGCGTCTGAATAGTCTTCTCTAACTGTCCATCCGTCTGAGGGTGGTAAGCAGTGCTAAATTTGAGTTGGGTATCCATGCTAGCCTATAAACTCCTCCAAATGTGGGACGTAAATCTACTATCCTGATCGGACACGATGCTTACTGGAACTCCATGTAGCCTGACTATTGTCTCACATATAAATCGGTGAGCTTCTCCGTGGGCAATCCCACTTTGAAAGACAAAAAGTGGGATGATTTGTTCAACCTGTCAACAATGACCCAAATTGCGTCCTTTCCGCAGCAATACCTTGACCAACTCTAGGCCCAACAAAAGCAAGCCCTACGGCCAATCCAGCAGCAATAACGGAAGCGGTATCATGTTCTAGGCGAAAATACTCAAACTTTACACCATTCCTGAGAACTTGCATTGATGTTATAGAAATGCCCTGGTGGAGTGCATGGAAATTCGGAAACAAAATCCATCGTGATATACTCCCATTTTCACTCAGGAATCGATAGTGGCTGTAGCAATCCTCCTTGTCTCTGCCTCTCAGCTTTGACCTGCTGGCACACTAAACATCTGGATACAAAATATGCTACCTCTTGCTTCATCCTATACCACCACACGTGTTCCATCAGGTCCTTATACATCTTTTTAGGTCCCGGATGTATAAAATATTGAGATTTATGAGCCTCCTACATGATCTCTTTCCGCAGATCCCCACTAGGCACATATAATCTAGTTTCGTGCCTTAGTGATCCATCATCAGCATTAGAGAAGTCATCCGTCAATCCTGCCTGCATCCTGGTACTGTGTCTCTCGGATCTTCTTCACCAACCCTGACTGAATCTGCATGCCCATCATCTGTGTCTCGACTCCTGGAAAAATAAACTCGATGCCCAGGCTATCCAAGTCTGCTAATAAGTAGCAATTCGTTGTCAAGTACATCGCTACTGGATATCTGCTCAAGGCATCGACAACTATGTTAGCATTTCCTGGATGATATTGTAGTGATATATCAAAATCCTTCATCAGTTCTAGCCACATGCGCTGCCTCATATTCAGCTCTTTCTATGTAAAGATGTACTTCAAGCTCTTATGGTCAGTATATATTTTTACATGCTCTCCGTAAAAATAATGTCTCCACGGCTTTAGAGCGAATATCGTCGCTGCTAATTCTAAGCCATGAATGTGATAGTCTCTCATGTAGCCATAACTGTCTAGAAGAATATGCCACCACCTTCTTGTTCTTCTCTATAACACATCCCAAGTCCTTCTCCAAAGCATCGCTATAAATGACAATTCTACCTGTCCCTGATGGTACCGTCAAAATAGGCGATGTGGTCAATCCCTTCTTAAGCTCATTAAATGCAACCTGACATTCTTTGGTCCACATGAACTGTACATCCTTCCGAGTGAGTCTAGTCAATTATTCTGCAATCCAAAAAAATCCTTCACAAATTTCCTGTAATACCAGGCAAATCCTAAGAAGCTTCTGATCTCTATAACATAACTTGGAGTGGTCCAAGACTCTATAGCAGCAATCTTCTTTGGATCCACCAAAATTTTGTCTTCAGTCACCCCAAGCCCAAGGAATTCTACCTTATCTAGGAAAACTCAAATTTTGAGAGTTTTCTATAGAGCTTCTCCAGTCACCCTATGCCTAAGGGTCTCTAGCACAATCCTTAGATGCTTCTCATGCTCTTCCGGTATCTTCGAATAGACAAGGATATCATCTATGAACACTACTATGAACTTGTCAAGGTACTGGTGGAATACCTTGTTCATCAAGTTCTTGAAGATTGCATGGGCATTAGTCAACCCAAATGGCATCACCATAAACTCATATTGGACATATCTTATCCGAAATATAGTTTTCGGAATATCTTCCTTCCTCACCTTCAACTAATGATAGCCTGACCTCAAATCAATCTTCGGAAATACTCTCGTACTGCTCAACTGATCAAAAAGATTGTCTATTCTTGGTAGTGGGTATTTATTTTCGATGGTGAAATTATTCAGAGCCCTGTAATTAATGCACATTCGCACTGACTCATATTTCTTTGGTACTAATAAGACCGGGGCTCCCCAAGGTGAGGAACTCGATCTAATGAAACCCTTGTCTAGCAATTCATCAACCAGCTTCTTCAGTTCTGCCAGCTCATTATTGTTGATCTTGTAGACCTGTTGCGACACCGGCTCTGCCCTAGGTACTAAGTCAATAGAAAATTCAAGATCTCTGTCCGGTGGCAATCCTGGTAGCTCCTCAGAAAATACGTCTAAAAACTCTGCAATAATAGGGTGTAGCAAGTCCTTCTCTACTACCATGGCTCCACAAATAATTCTATCACTCTACTCAACTTCTCCCCTAATAAAATCAAATTTTGGCTCTCCTGGAGTGCAGAATAGTACACGTCCTCCACGATAGTATATGTTAGCATTGTACAAACTCAACCAATCCATTCCAAAGACAATGTAAAAACTCGAAAGTAGAATTACGAGTAAACTAGAATCCAAATTATGGCCTCCCAAGGTAACACGAAGCCCCTTTCAAGTATCAATAACTAGGATAGTGCCTCCACCAGTCGTGATCTTGTAACTTCGACTCAAGGGTTCTATTACTAAACTATGCTTAAGCACAAAGGGTACAGATATGAAGCTATGCGATACGGATGGTGTGGGGAAAGCACCATTGGATCTGGAACCACGCACTTTAGTCTTGGGTGTCATTCTGAAAGTTTGAAAATAACAAGAATCTAATTGATATGGCACAAGATAAGGAAGTATTCAAGAAGGACAATCAACTATGAAAGTGGTTTGTTTGCTCGAAAGAAAATAATAAGTGTTAGCAAGTTGAATATATGGGATCCCTAGTTGTGATTGAGTATCTTTCTATTCCTAGTATGTATATCCTATAGTAGGCTCACAGTCTTACATCTAACTTGAGTACCACTATGAGTTCACAACATTGTGTGAAACCAGACCTGTATGGGCCACCACTAAAAAATGTGTCACGACCCACACCCTGGATTTGGGCAAGAGTTATGGGTACGTCCAGCCTACATCGCAGTGTTAGCAGTAGAATATTATACTATAAGCCACATGTATAATCTATAACTCACAATATATATTTATCTCCATACTATACTCAATAACAGGCACTTGTTTAAATGAAAATACTAAGATAATAATAAAATAATAGTCTTGATGCGGGCCAAAGGAGTCTCTCCAAAACTAAATATCCAAAGTACAATATTCAAAATACTTTAGAAAAATTATCGAAGAATAATCCGGTCCAAAATAACTAACAACAATCAACTACTCTACTAAACTACTCTATTTCAGACGGTATTTGAGCTGCTAACTCTCCATGATCCTCCGGAAGGGCAAGATCAGGCTCTATTATATTTCAAGGATACGGTCCATAATATGTAGGGATTGCATCATTATTGTAGTCACCTAAAATTTGGTTATACAGTCAGGAAAGGAACGAGTATATCACAGTGATAATAGTTCCAACACCTGGTAGAAGCTATAAGACAATAAATAGTAAAGAATATATGATAACAACAAAACTAAAATCTCAAAAAGAAAACTAGAATAACTAAATGCTATAGTCCTGTCATGGCAAAGATGTAGTAAAATAACTCAAAGCAATAAGAAAATAACTGTAATGTATAGAAGAACAGATAGGAACAACTATTCTATGGGATTTAAAATACCTTCTTGATATGTGAATGACTAAGGGGTAAAATTTGACAAACCACACGTGTCTGTTTGATGATAAATGAAAGAAATGAAAGTAGGTTTATACGAAACCCTTTCTTTGTTTACAAACAAGAAAAAGAAGTACAACTAATCCTATACGAGGATATTAAGTACAAAAAATAATTCTGGAGAAATATTGCTATAGGAGTCTGATCTGCGGTCGATTACTTTGTCCCTTGGACCACACGATGATGAAGAAGTGTTGTAGAAGAAGAAGAAGCTTCAAAGAATGAAGGAGGGATTGAACTCTCGTTGCCAAAGTTGTCAATCAACACTCTCTATATGAGCTCTCTTTCTGATCTCTCTGATCTCTTTGATCCTGACCGATCTTGACCTCTCTCTCGACCTCTTGACCCTTGTTCTCTTATGGCCGAAAATCTTTATTTATAAAGCTCGGTCACAGTAACTGACTAGTCGGCGTAGAAATTAAACAGCGGAGCGAGTTGTACCTTTTATGCGGCGGTTACAATAACAGATACCTACGTTTGAATGATCTCCTAAATCTGCGTGTGATGCATGTTCCATTATGAGGTAACGCGTATAACTACTTCAAAGATCACGGCATTCAAGCCACGTAGGTAACTGCCCCTCTCGTAGAGATGGTTGGCATAAAAGCCAAATAATTGTCTCGTTTGGCGTAAAAGCCAAATAGTTATCTTATTGGTGTAAAAGCCAAATAGCTTTCCTGTTGGCGTAAAAGCCAATTAGCTGTCTTGATGGCATAAAAGCCCAGTAGCTGTCTTGATGGCGTAAAAGCCAAGTAGCTGTCTTAATGGCGTAAAAGCCAAGTAGTTGTCTTGATGCTGCATAGGTAGGTAACCAGCGTAAACTAGCCAATTATCCTTCCTTGATTGAGGTCTTGAGCATATTCTGGGCCAAATAGCCTTATCACGCACCTTTGCAAATATAGCCTGAGTTGGCGTATTTCGAGGATATAGCATACAGCGTGCTCCTATAGTTGAAAATAGCCTGAGTTGGCGTATTTCGAGGAGATAGCGTACGGCGTGTTCCTATAGTTGAAAATAGCCTAGTTGGCGTAAAATACAGCGATGGTGATGTGGACGTATTAGCCCTAATTTTAGCTCTTCCAGTCATTAAAAGTAGAACCAAATCTCGTGCATTAAATACGGAGATCTACCCCCATCTCGCGCATTAACTGCAGAGACGTGCCTCGAGTTCTGTACGAAGAACAACTTTTGATGTGGCGTCTGCTTGTGTAGAATAGGCAGCATTTTTCTTGAATGCATAAACAACGTCTTATATCAGGAATTATGTCACTAAACGACAGTCTGGGTTTCTGTGCAGAATTATCATTACACCCGTCCTCTCGATCGTCGTGCAGTACTCTTTGTCAGGAGTCAGGTTCACTGTTTTGTCTAACAGGTTCATTCGAGGAATACGAAGAGTTCCTTGTACAACTTTATGCTGTATTAAAAGCAGACATATTTTACGCTGAAGTGGCGATGTAGCAACCTTTTTATGCCAAAGCAGTCTGGAAGTACTGTTTTATGCAGGTTTTTTAGAGCTCTATTTTACGCTGTATAGCGTTGAAGCTCTGCTGTACGCGGGCTTCATGCATATTGGGGCTTTTTACGCGTATAATTCTCCAGCATATTTTTCATGCTTCTACAAGGCCCCCTTCAAAGTTTTCAAATTCCTCGTAATTTGAAATACTTTGAATGAAGCATAAAACGGTCAAATTTGACTCGTTCCGCGAGGCTGATTTCTCGGCAAATTTTTAGAAATTTGTTGGAATTTGGTATGTTCTCTTCTGCCTATATAAAGACAAGCGAGTGAACCTGTTTTTCCACACTTCCATCACCAAAAAGACATATTTGCCGAGATTCATCGGGTTGACCTGAGAAAGAAGAAGATCATGTTCTTCCAGCATATAAGAAGCTGTAAAAGAAGGCATCTTCGAGCAAATATTCTCTGCAACGATGGATCATGGAAGGATATCATAGCTTCCTTTGCTCGGGATAATCAGCAATTTCATATGGCGATTCGTCTAGGAGAGAGGAAGGGTCTCATCAAACCACACAGCTTGCTAGCTATATTTCTCCCATTATGAAGCTGGACGAAGGTAGGCAGTTTGGCCCTGTCTTCCAGTATTGTGTTGGGTCTGAATCCCTAATACAATTCTAGGGCGTGGCTGCCATGGTGCATGGAGGATGGGCTTGAATAATTGATACATGCCAAATTTTGTATCCTCCTGCCATTAATCATTTTCTTATTCATCGGCCGCAGAAGCCGATGAAGTGCCGTAGAAGAAGAAAAAAGATCTACACCAATATGAGAACCTGGCACAATAGATTCTCAGTGTGATCTTAAATAAAAATGAGAAACCCTTTGTAGAAAAAGGATTTCCATCATATGTAATCATGAAAATAAAAAATCCTTTGTAAACTGGATTTTCATCATATGTAATCATGATTAATAGATTTGTCTTCTTTTACGCCTTGCTGATTCGCCATATTTGTTGTGTGCAACTTCGATATGTCTGAATAATTTTATGCTGACTCTGATAAATGATTATCCGATCAAGTCCCGACTTTTATGCGTAACGGAAGATGCGTAAAAAGCTCTTTAGCATTCAAGTCGTCTTGAAGATCCAATTGTCATGATGTTTTAGGACGAGGAGTCGCATAAAAATTTTGAACTGTCACCTCTCTGATGCGAAGCCTTTCGATTTTGAACATCATCTTCAAGAATGGTTTCCTCGAAAATCCCTCGAAATAGGGCGAGAAATATCCGCCGAACAGGCCATACTTGAACTTTAGATGTATGAGATCCTGGATAGACTTCGAATAAACTTCCAATGGCCCAAGAAAGAAAAGTCTTCTTCAAATGTTGACCTTTGTGCGTTTCAGACACTTGGAATGTTTTGTAGCCAAAAGGAGTATTTTTTACGTAAACCCTTACAACTAGCCTTCTCGAGTGTAAGACCCAAATTGTACATATATACGCGTACGCTGTCCTGCGTAGTTTTAATATATACGAAAAATCATAGATCCGTAGCACCTGTATCTTCTGAGCGTAGAATCGATGACCTCATTGAAGATGCAGGGGCTTCAGATTATGTTCTCGATGAGGAGATAGGGGTTATCCTGCAGGCACTAAAGCCTACAGTTATATGAGGCATTATCGCAAGCCTCTGTCAAGGGAAGCTCAACTGGCTGGCTTCCTCTCTGTCTGGTTAGCCGATGGGTAGTGCCTGGCATCGCGTCTGCGGATCGCATTCATCGCAATACCTTATGGCCCGCAGTGCGTTTGGTGTTTGGAGCAAGAATGGGCTTGCTCCCTGCCATGGTATGCCGGATACAAGCTGGCCTGAGGGCCATTACTGATGGGTTGCTTGTAGATAATACCCAATGTGAAGGATTTCCCAGAGTGGAGTTACCATTCCTATATTTGATAGGATGGTTAATCCTTCACAATACCATGGTGACGTCTCCCGGATCTGCCGGCGGTTCGGGAAATAATTTCTTGTTGAATTATAAGAATTCCCTATGGAATGTGACCAGCGTCATCGATTTTCGGCGAGAATAAAATTTTGCCCATGGTTGGAAGCTCTTCTGCATCGTCCCCCCTGTACATATCAATCAACAGTGGACGAAACTTCAGGATGTAGGCCAAGGGAGGACTATTCTTTCTCCTGAAGCCTTTTACTGGTTGGTCTGCATTTGGCCTTCCCACTTGATGTACATAAGTGAGGACCACTGCTACTTGGAGCCCTATCTGCCTAGCCGGTTCTAGGCAATTTGGGTATGACCAATTGCACATAGGGAATGCAATCACCAGCTTCAAGTTCAAAGGTGGACTTATCGATGGAGCCAGAGGATGGCGGTACTTCATCATGGGTTATACCAGAGCATTCTTTGTTGTGCCCACGACTTCTCTCTCCATGGAGTTGCGCATCTTTCACTCGTACGCGCAGTTTTATGGGTCCATTAATACCTTCCATTGTAATTTTGATGTGCATGAAAGTTTCAGATTGCCCTCCCGAAAGTCCACTGGAAGAGAAGAGATCCCATCCATCTCCTCTGATGAAGGTGAAGACACTGCCGGTACAGATAATTTCTTGTTGATAATACCGAGAGGCGTAATAGCTCCGCCAGCAGAGCCTCTCATCATCTCAAATAAGTGAAGGGCTTCCACTCTAAAAGAGCCTTCCCCCTGCAAGAAGAAGAAGACTGTCGGAGGCCCTAAAAGGACTTCCACCAAGGGGGCCCCTAGGAGTGAGCATGTTGTTTTCCCAGGTGGGGATGATTCTTTGATCAGAGGTCCTTCGCCTTTTATAGAGGGAACCTCCACAGTTTCGACTGGCAGTGCCGGAGATTCTTTGCTCGCGGTTGCTGCTGCTACCATCGTTATTGGTAGTACTTCGAGATCGCCTCCGAGAATGAGCGTATTTAAAATCACTATACCTTTATCAATACCAATAATGGGAATAACCCCTCCTTCGTCTGTAAATATTTCCAGCGAGATTCTTCCCGATGAACCGAGAGTGGATCTGGGTGACGAATGGGATGATTACCCTCAGACGTCATTTGGTGCACCCTCTTCTCCAGGTATGACAGCTTGCTTAGCATTATTAAGAAATAATTTAGCTGTACAGTCTGCAGACACAACATACATACCATCGGCCATGGGTAAATATTGTCTTCACGCTTCTTTCAAAAAAATTAACATCAAATTGATATTAACTTTTTCTCATCTTATTCGCAGGAGAAGACATCTTGGGGGAGGGCGGAGTTGACACAACTTCTGACTTTGTTGCGGACCCAGCAGATGAAACGGCGGTGTCCGACGTTGAAGGAGCAGGCTTTGACGCTGCCGATCTTTCATCCGCAACATTCTCGAATGTCATCCCGCCAGTAGCAGTTCAAACAATATCAGAGGAGGATGAGCCCATTGTCTCGACTGTGCCTCCTTCGTCGAGCATGCCAGCAACTTCGACCATTGTTGGCACCTCTTTTTTTGTCGCGCCATTTATTGAAGCAACGACTGTGGCAACATCCTATGCAGTCATTCCTGAAGGGAGATTTATCAGTATTGCAGCTACTCCAGCGTGCATCCGATCTTTGCTGCGCTAGTTGAACAATATACTAGCATATTCTGCCGTACTTTGACTGAACTGATATCCATTATGCTGGAGAAGAACCTAAGATTTGATGCTCTGAAGACGTCCTCCAAGCTCACCATAGCGTCGATTAGACATTTCAATGACGCTGAAAGAGCTGATGCGTTGGAGCAAATAGTTAATGGTTTAGAATAACCTACTAACGAATATTTGCAACTATCTCGAGGCAGCATTGATAATCTGGTTCAGGCTGAGTATGACTCCCTAACTTCGAAACTTGCTCAGCAGATAGAATTGCTAAATAAATCCATCCAAGGACAACAGCAAGAGATGGATAAAGAGCAAGCAGTCTTGGTGGAGGTTATTCCTCAGCTAACTAAGTGCCGGGCCAAACATGAGGAAAATGAAGTGAGGGTTCGAGAATTAGAAGCTGAACTCGCTCAGGCAAGGGAGAGGCTTCTCAAGACATCGGTAGTTCATGATGTGTTTGAGGGCCAAGTGAAGACAGCTCAGCAGAACTTGGCACATGCGGGTGTCATCCACGCAAGTTATGTTAATGCTTTGTCTGAACTATCTTCCTTGAACAATGAGGAGGCATGGCTGGAAAGGGGTCGCGATAACATCTTGAACTCCTGGAATTAGAGGATGGCTACTTTGGCGCGACAGATTCGCGATTTAACTGCTCCTCCCCAATGATGTACCTTTTTGCTTCTTCTATAATTTGCTATTCCCAGAGATAATAAAGATACTTATTCTGACTTTGTGGACCTATCATTTTGGAATATAAATGATAGGCTAGGATGAAAGTGATATCAGAGGTAATATGGACGTGATATCCTTTCGGTAAGTTTTAGTTGATCAAATCAATTCAGAGGTTATATGGACATAATAGAATATGATCCAACTAAATTTGTATACAAAACACTATCAGAGGTAATATGGACGTGATAGGTTTTGACGTTTCAAATTAGTTAAACATATATATTCAGAGGTCATAAGAATATGATAGAATATGATCCAACCAGTCTTTGTATGTAGTATCGTCAGAATGAGATCTTTACCATACTCCGTTTAAGTGAGGGTGATTAAGCATAGTATCTCTTCAGGAATTTGCCATTGATAGGAGCCATTATCAGATCTCCATTAGGCTTGGCTAATCTGTAAGCGCCGTTTGAAAACGTCGTTTCAATCACATAAGGGACCTCCCATTTGTGCTGGAATTTACCCTTACTTTTGTACGTAATGATCATTGGCCTCTTCACAGCTAAAACTAGCTCGCCAACTTTGAACACTCTTTCCTTCACTTTTTGATTAAAAGCTCTGGAAATGCGTGCCTGATAGAACTCAATGCACTGTTTAGCTTGAAGGCGTTTCTCGTCAAATCCTTCTAGCTCTTGAAGCCTTAATTGATCATTCTTTTCCTGAGTCAACTGATTAGCCACTGCTATTCTGAGAGATGGAATTTTGATTTCGATGGGGAGAACTGCTTCACAACCATAGACTAATGAGAATTGGGTGCAACCCGTTAGTGTTCGTACCATTGTGCGGTATGCCTAGAGACATTCTCCTAGCTTCTCGTTCCAATCTTTTTTGTTCGAAGAGACAAACTTCTTTAAGAGTTTGATGATAGTTTTGTTGAAGGCTTCTGCCAAACCATTAGCAACAGGATTATATGCTATTGAGGCCATATTTTGTATCCGATTCTTATCACAAAATTAGTGAAATGCTTGGCTGATAAATTGTGGCCCGTTGTCATGAATTATCCTTCGGGGTATCCCAAAGGGATAAATGATATGATGCTTAATAAAGCTGATCATGTTGGATGTCTTTACCTCAGTAAGAGGGATCGCCTTCGCCCATTTAGAGAAATAATCGGTGATAGCCAATATGAACCGATGTTCTCTAGAAGACGACGGGTAAATAGGACCGATGATATCCATACCCCATGCTTCAAAGGGCCATGATGCAATAGTAGGATGTAAATACTCAGAAGGCTGATGTATAAAATCGTATGAACCTGACAGGCTTTGTATTGTCTTGCATATTTTACGGCATCTACAATCATGGTAGGCCAGTAGTAGCCCATCCTCCTGATACGATCATGTAACTTACGACCGGGTTGATGTGTTCCATATACACCGTCATGAGCTTCTCGGATAACCCGCTCTGCATCATCATCAGAGAGACACCATAACAATAGTCCATCGTATATTTGGCGATATAGACTTTGTGAAGAAGCATCAAAATAGAAGCGTAGTGATCGTCTTTTGATAGACACTGCTTCTTTAGAATCCTCTGGCAAGATTTCGTATGATGCGAAGTCTATAAAGGGACTTCTCCAATCCCTCTTAGAAGGAATCGTGTTTATAGCATAGCAGCGTTCTATGTAAAAATTATTTTTCACACAGAATAAATCTCTGTTAAGAAGGATCACCGAATTTTGCCTTCTTATAGGAATAGGCAGATCTGCAGCTAGACTAGCTAGAGCTTCAGCTTCCAAATTTTGAGATCGAGGCACATGCTCTAGGAAGAGTCCTTTAAAAGACACGGCTATCTCGATCATTTTTTGGTGATAAGGAATGAGATCTGGATTGCGGACTTCATATATTCCTCTGACCTGATTGACGATCAGCTGGGAATCACCAAAAGCTTCCAGGTGTTCGACATCCAATTTTTTAGAGACTTGAAGCCCGATTAGCAGGGCATTATACTCTTCCACATTATTAGAGCAAGGTTAGCTAAGAGAATATGCTCGATAGATGACGAGTTTATCAGGAGTTACCAGATTAATTCTTACCCCTGAGACCATATTTCCTTTGGAAACAGTCCTGGAGGCACCATCGAAGAATAGCTGCCAAGTATCACCTTCCATTGCCGAATTATATTCTGCAACTTCGTCGAGAATATTCTCGTATAGTTTGGAGGTTTCCGGAATTGGATGGGCAGCTAAGAAATCAGCCAAGGCTTGACCTTTTATGGACTTCTGAGGGACGTACACCATATTATACGGTGTTAGTAACATCGCCCAAGTCGCGAGGCGGGAATTAAGAACACTCGGCTTACTCATCAATACCCGAAGATGATTGATTCTGGAGATGATATGAATAGTTTGGCCCGTCATCTACTGTCGCGTCTTCTGAATGGCAAACATTAAGGCCAAGCATTCTTTTTCTACTGGATTGTACCGGTGTTCAGCTCCGACCATCATCCTGCTTAGATAGTAGATAGCCTATTCAAGACCCTCATTATTCTTCTTTGCGAGAAGAGCCCCTAAAGAATGATCCATTGCTCGAACATACAGCAAAAATGGTCTTCCTATGACGGGAGGCACCAGAACTGGAGGATTAGTGAGATAGCATTTTATATCATTAAACGCTTGCTGACAGGCTTCGTCCCATATGAATGACACACCTTTCTTCAGTAGACGAGAAAAAGGTTGATATCTTTTGGAGAGGTTGGATATGAATCTTCTGATATAAGCTAGACGACCTTGAAATCCCTTGAGTTCTCTCATATTATGGGGCGGTCGCATTTCCAGGATAGCTTTTACTTTATCAGGGTCAACTTGAATGCCTTTAGCGGTAATGACAAATCCCAGGAATTTGCCACTGGATACGCCGAGAAAGGACTTTATAGGGTTCATTTTGAGTTGATGTTGGCGCATCAACTCGAACACTGTCTTCAAGTCTTGGATGTGAATATCCTTGAGGCGGATTTTGACAGCGATATCATCTACGTAACATTCTACCATTTTGTGTAGATGCTCATGGAATATGTTACTCATAGCTCACTAATATGTAGCCCTGGCATTCTTCAATCCAAAAGGCATGACTGTGTAGCAATATACCCCAGTGGTGTATGGAAGGCAGTATGGTTCTCATCTTCAAGATTCATCTTAATTTGATTATATCCTGAGAATCCATCCACGAAAGACACTCAAAACCGCACGTATTGTCGATCATGACGCCTTTGATGGGAAGAGGGAACCCATCCTTGGGGTAGGCCGCATTTAGATCTCGAAAGTCGATGCAAATACGAACTTTCTCGCTTTTCTTCATGACCGGGACAACATTGGCGACCCAATCAGGATATTGTTCTTCCCGGATGAACCCACAGGCTACCAATTTCTTGATTTTAGCTTCAATGGCATCCATCATATCCGGGCTGAACCGGCATTGATGTTGCTTTACAGGCTTTGAATTGGGCATTATATTGAGCTTATGGGTAGCCACTTTTGGATCCCGACCTGGCATATCCTCATAATTCCACGCAAAGACATCGATATATTCTTTTATCAGCTGGATTATTTCTTTCTTTTTTTTTCGGAATGATTGTTACTGATAAATATCGGCTTTGGTGAAGACTCATCCCCAACATCGACTTGGATAACTTTATCTTCAGTGGGAGGTTCTCTCTGCTCGAACCAGAGTTCCCATTGTGTATCTATTTGCTGTGCCCAAGATTCATCTTCAAACGGTTCAGATTCTTGTTACTCTGCTTCGAGAGAATCTGTTAATACCGTTTTTACTGACAATACTCGTTCGAGATCATCATATAATTAGGAGGACAACAAACCATCCTGACAAGAGGAAATGGTCTCCCTGTTTGACTCAGAGTTGTTCGAAGTTGCAAGAGACGTGGTATACCCTAACCCAAAATGAGTTTGTTGACAGTAGGGATCACCATGCAACAACATTCGCCTTCCTTTTCTATAGTTGAGGCCTGGCTCCGACTTCAAGTCATAACCCATGCTTTGTATAATCTTCAAAGCCTGTGGGCTATATCTGTGAACCTGCATTTTCTTAGCATCAGACTCATGAGAATCTTCTTGTACAATCAGTCTATTCCGCATGCAACCGAAGACTATTAGATGCTGATTGTTGCAAGTAGGCGGGATAATAAAGATAGAATCTTCATGTGGTCCATATGTCATGATGACATTAGATTTTGACGCTACTTCCCACATATACGGATGATAGTTAGTCTATAGCTTCCAAGAATTTTTGTTCTATGGGCTCTATATCGTTATGAGGGGAGGATTCCTGATTAGGAAATTAAGCGTCAGTATATTGGAAAAAAGAATCTTTATTATCGTCAAAAACCACATCCCCGGTTGTATTTACATCAGTCGACTGCGTATTGCGCCTAAGGTTGATGACCAAAGGTGGAGGCTTCTGGTTTAGAGTGATCACTAGGGGATCCTTTCCTCCTCCCAATTTGGTTTTGTCCAAGTGGATAGCCATGGGTTTCATGACTTTCGGACGGGTAGTTCGCCCTTTCACCTAGATTGACAAAGGTTGCTCAGTAGATGGTTCTCCTGGCTCCTGGTGGAATTCTTCCTCCACCTTGCCCGATACCTCCTCCATGTAGTCTTGGGTGTATAAAATAGAATAGTAGGACTCAAATCCTTTGAAAGGATTGAGATCAGCAAACTCTGTCTTCACTGTCCCTTGGGAGTCTACATATTTGAAGCATTGATGTAGAGTAGAAGGAACAATATTATGATCGTGAATCCATGGTCTGCCCAATAGAATATTGTAAGATACCTCTGAATCAATAACGTAGCATGTAGCCACTGATCTAAGATTACCAATCTGGATCCTCAGACGAATCTTCCCCAACGGCTTGCTTTTCCTGGCATTGAAGCCCACGATTGTAGTGGTAGTGTAAGCCAGTTCGCTTGTAGGATTCCTCAACGGTCGTAGCAGACTATGAGGGATAATGCTGATCGACGATCCTGGATCTATATAAATTCGGTCTACTTCCATGGAGCCGACATATCCGGTGTAATAAAGAGGCCTGTCATGCTTGTTATGTTTCAATAACATGTCCTCTTGAGTGAAAGTGATGTTAGGGACCACTTCCATCATACTATGGCATTGAGGACATGCCACAGGCTCTTTATCTAGGGACTTGAGCTGAGTCAAGCATACATCCGCCTGTATTAATGCTTGACTCAAGGCTTGACGAGTGTCTTTGGATAGCCTAAGTAGCTCAAAGATGGACAATCTGGCTGGAGTATTAGCCAACTGAGCTAAGATATCGAAGTTATATAGTTTCTCTAAACCTTTGTTTTGAATATTCTTTAAAGGTTTATCAAAACGAACTCTCTTTGCTTGCTTTTGTCCGCCGAAGTTGGTTTAGAAGTACCTACCTCTGATATGACAGGTTCAGGATCCGGTGGTTTGGCAACCGAAGTGTCTACCGTTGCTTCTTTCTGATTTCCTCCATAGTCCTTGAGGTAGGCTTTCCCTGACCTGGTTCCGGTAGCTAAAGCCTCTTCTTCTGATGTCGGGGATATTGCAACCATATGGCATGGTTTGCATCTGGAGTTCTTTTTAGACTTAGCCTTAGCAGTTTGAGTCTCTTCCTCAATCTCTAACACCAGATCAGGATGAACCCACATGATCTCACCACGCTTGGTAGTTAGGGGTACCAGGTCATGATTTTGACCACTAGTCGGAGGGAGATTAACAATGATCATCATCGCCCGTTGAATAGGTACTACACCATCCGGGACTTCCTGAGGTGGCAGATTGCTAAATTGGAGAGAGATCATATTGGCAGTGACCGTCTTCTCGCTATTACGCAGAGTGATGGCCTCGGCATCGATCAACTCCTGGATTTTCCTTTTTAATACATAACATGCCTTTGTGGGGTGATGTATGTATCTGTGAAAAATACAGTACTTAGGGTTATTGGTATTGCCGACTTCATTAGGCCGCTTTACTTCGGGGATAGTAATCTTGCCACTTTTGACTAGACAATCGAATATGCTCAGAATGTCGTCATCGTCAAAAGAATATTCTTCAATGGGTCTGGAAGTCCTAGGTTTCGTCTGCGTAGTTGCCAGAGTATTTGGCCTGGACATGTTGATCGCCAGAGCTTTCTTTCCTTTGGAACCATGAATATGGTCGCTATTGGAGGATGATCATTTCCCTTTGTCAGAGGTAGAGATCATGATCCCATTGTCACGCGCCTTCCGACTGTTATCTTTGGCGACTACCGCTGAGATGATAAACGAGGGCCAATCATGGAACTGATATGGTCCCGTGAATACTGAGATCAATGGGAGAAGGTTCTTCCTGCAAATGTCCACCAAGGCGGAATCTGGAACTCCGGGAGGCATCTGCAAAGTAGCCTGACAAAAATGTTCAATAAACGTACGAACGTTCTCTTTATCCTTCTGCTTCACTTTGATGAGCAATGACATAGACATGTCCATTACTCCCTCGTAAAATCGAGCGAAGAACAGAGTCTTGAAATCTTCAAAAGAGGTAATGCAGTTGTCCGCAAGACTACGGTACCATTGATAGGCTACGCCAGACAGACAGCCTTTAAACACTCGAGTAAGAAGGGCATCATTCCCTTGCAACAACACCGTCATCATGCTGAAGTAGTTCATGTACTGGCTTGGTGACGTGTTTCCCTCAAACAAAACCATAGCCTGTGGTTTGTATTTTGGGGGGAAAGGGATCTCGTCCTAGATAGCTGGGTATGGCTGGTTGATTCCCAATTTCTTGAGCTGATCCTTATGCTTCAAGGCATCAAATTAGGCTTTTAATTCCTGAACTGCTTGCATCGGATATTCAGTTGGGAAAGGGACCACAGAGAGGTAAGAGGTCAGTTGTATTGTGACTCCAACAGGAGGTAATACGTTCTCTGGATTGAGAGATTGAGGAGCAGCTGATTCTTGATTTTGAATAGACTCCTGACTTGATGGTATATCTACCCCCACCCGTAGTTGAGTCGGAGGAACAGGTGCAACTGTATGTTGAGTCACCAATATTTGGTGCATACTCTCCATCAAGGTCTGCATCTCTTTCAGTGATGCTTCTAATATAGCGACACGTTATTCCGTACTTCCTGATGGGGAAGCTTCTTCATGTTTATCTCCAATGGCATAAACTCCCACTTCTCTGGATGTCACTGAGGGATTCGTATAGATCTCTGTAAAGATTGAATCTATACTGTCAGTATCACATTCAGGAAACTGGCGACCACCAGTATCCGAATCGAAAGAATATGAAGTCGATTGTCGCGACCTAGAGCGAGTGTTTCGAAAGACACCTGCTTCGATATTCTCAAGGAGTCTGTCAAATCTCCTTTGGCTTGGAGTTCTAGAGGGATGACGTCTTGAACTTGACCTTCCTCTAGGAATGTTTGAAGCCATGTTTACTGATGCGAATGTCGGCTCTTCTTCCTGTAAGGACAAAGAGTAGTTCAACCGGTCAAAAACTGACCGTTTTCCCTTAGAACAGTATTCTCTCGTGAAACGGGTCTTCTTTATGCGGACGAGCTTATCCTGGCGTAATCTGGAGCTTTGCACAGACTCGCGTAAAACAGTAGAAGTCTTCAAACGGTCTCCAGCGTCACGCATAATTTCAAGAGTGAGTGACTTCTTCTCTTGGTGGCGTACAATCCCAGAGATCGGGAGATTCGCCACTCATTTTCCCTTGATGTGATCCAATGGTCTATCTGCCTCCATATAGATGGAAGATGCATTTTTACGCTCAGGGCGCATTTGAAATTTCTGAATTGGCACTGAGGCCTGGTCAAAAATTATATCTGCAACGTTCGAGACGGAAGACGGAGTTTTACGCACAGGGCGCGTTTGAAATTTCTGAATTGCCGCTGAGGCCTCGTCAGAAATTAAGTCTGCCACGTCAGAGACTGGAGACGAAGTTTTACGCGCAGGGCGTATTTGAAATTTCTGAATTGGCGCTGAGGCCTCGTCAGAAATTAAGTCTGCTACTGTCACTACCACATTTCCAGATAAGGGCATTTGTGTAATTTTACTATTCTGAATAATTATGTATTTAATTAATCTGCTGAGTTTTTAAAACTATTTATATGTTGTTAGTTGTGTTTGGTTTAGGTCAAACCCTAGAACTCATTAGGACTATAACCCTAAGGACTAAACCCTAGTTTGAAACCCAATTTCTAGACAAACCCTAGAATTTCAATTTTAGGGTTGAACCTCAAACCCTAGAATGACTAAACCTGAGTTAATTAGGTTCTTCATGACCTAAAATGGGAGTTTAACCTAATCCTATTCATTTAGAAACCCTAACCTAGCTTTTAATATAAAAGGAAGCAACCCTCAACCTTTTCTCCTTCATGAAGAAAGGAAACCCTAGCCTCCATTAGAAAAACCACTTCCCCACCCCAAATTCGGAATCAAACCCTAGGATTCCATCTTCCTCCTCCAAAGAAAAGGGAAGCAAGGAGCTTGGGTCAAGGAACCTTGGGGAAGAAGAACTTTCATAGGAAAACCATCTCCATATAGGTAAAACCCTATTTTTATTCAATTATATTCTGTTTTCTGTTGATTATTGCCATTAGGAAACCCCCTTTGTTGTATGGATCTCGGTTTCGTAGGTCCTACATGAAGACCTAGAAGGAATTAGGACTTGGGTGTACCTATGGGTGTTTTTCCCAATTTTGTGAACCCTAACCCTAAGGGTTTGCTAGTGAACCGATTTTATCCCCATTGTATGGTTAAATCTCGATTTTTAGGGTTTGTTTTGGGGGCATTCATTGTACAGTAGGAATTTGGGGGAAACTGTGTGCAAAGTCGGGTTTCCTTCGGTCTCAGAATGTATAGGTGGTATGTGTCGGGTTGACTAGAATACCTTGGAAGTGATACTGTGTGTAGGTTGTGTTTGAGAATAGTTCAATGAGTAAGAAGCTGTGTTTGTTTGGCCTGGGTTGTAGGTATTTAATTCCCATTTGAGAGTGTATCCCTGAGTTCAGGGGGTGTTTATTCTCAGAAATCTTGTGTGCAGTCGGGTAGTATGTGTCCATGTGTAGCTGTATGTATCTGTGTATGAGAAACCAGTATGCCTATATAAATGTGTAATTGTGTATGATAAACCAGTGTGACTGAGTGATGCAGTATGAATATCAGTGTGAGTTTTAGCCTGTGTGTTCTGTATAGGGGTGTCCACAGTTGAGTTGAGTTGGGTAGCAGTAAAATTCCTGATGCCAATGGGTGTGGTTGTGTGAGTGACGGTAGCAGGAATCATAGGGAGACCTGAGTAGCTAACAGCAAGGTAGGGAGTTATATCTCAGATATCAGAGGAAGTGTCATAAGATTATCTTAAGTATATAAAATTTATAAGCATTGAGTATGGAGATATGTCTCGATGTGTATGGACTTGTGTAGTAATCTGTGTATGTGAAATTGGAAGTTGAGATTTGGTGTCAGTATGCAACCAGTATACTCAGTGTGTACTGTGTGTATTTGATACCTGTGAACACAGTGAGGTATCAGTTGGATTATGTATTTCCTGTGTGTTCAGTGTACTGTGTAGATACCTATATGTGTGTATGTGTGAAACTGTGTGTGTATCAGTTTCAGTCTGTGTATGTGTTTTGAGGTGAGTTAGAAACAGTGTGTGAGTGAGGTGCATTTGGTTTCAGTTCTTGAACTGTGTTGAGTAACTTGTGTGTTCTTATATCAGAGTGTCTAGGTATTAGGTGTGTCTGTGTTTATTGGTGTGTATAGCAGTGATACCTGTGTCTGTGTGTCTAGGTGTGTTTAAGTATTATTAGTGTCAGTGTGGAGTGAGTTTTTTCTGTGTGTGTGTATCTTTATATGAACCTGTAGTAGTGTGTATCTGTAGCAGTGAACAGATCAGTGTAAGTTATTGGTAGTGAGCTCAGTTGAGGCTAAAGAATTGGTAGTTCGTGTGCACTAGAGTGCACACAAGTGTTGACAATGTAATATCTCGATTTAAATACCTGATACACAGGTAAGTATCAAATGGGAGATGATTCACTGCATTAGGGGAGATGCATTGTCAGTTATAAGTATGGTGTAGAGGATTTTTGTACTGCAACAGAAAGTTGCATGGCAACAACTGATATTGTTGTTACACTTATAGCATCAGCAGTAGCAACTGCCTTAGGCTCAGGCAGGATTGCCTTGGGTAGACTGGAGCAGGCTTTAACCATTGCACAGTTGCATATGGTACCAGTTTGGATTGGCTTGCTATTAACTCAGTCACAGCAAGTCTGCAAGTTTGATATCAGGCTTTGCAGCTGTTGTATCAGCTGAGCACTTATATCTGAAATTATATATGGATAGTATTATTGATACTTGGGTATGTGCACATGTGTGTATGGGTTGTAACAGTTAACAGTAGCAGTTAAGGTAATTGGGGTTAGTAGCCAATATTGAGGCAAGGTATATGTTAAGGGTTGTATTAAGATACAAACTAGAATATATATTTATAGGAGTTGTTATACACAAATAACATATAGTATATAATAGTAGCTAGTATTATACTAGATACCTTAGAATGGTATAGAATTTGACTAGTGAACCTAGTTAACCTAGTCTAGACTTAGCTATGACCTAAAAACCCCATCTTTTATTTAATTAAACATGTTATTTCCTTAATTCAGTATCTGACATTATATTCCACAAATAGGTCATTGTGATCCCACTTTGGACATCGATCCTCACATTTTGCTCAGGACCACAGGCGAGTACATTCTCTGACAGTTTTTATTTTGTTGATTACTTCTATAATCTAGTTGTATTACATACTTGATTCCGACACTATGGATACACGGGTTAGCACTCTAGATCCCCATCATGAGGAGTCATGATTGGAATCCATCGTGCTAGCTGGGGGATGGGAACTATTAGTAGATTATGTGATCATATCTAACCATCTACATGCATCATAGCTCACCCCACTTCTCACGTCGAGTGCGGCCTGACCATTTACATGCATCATAGCTGTTATATATGATTAGCCTGACCACTACATTCATCATAGATGACCATAGGGTTAGCCTGATCTACAAGAATTATAGCTAATCATATATAACCAGCCTGATCTAGTCCCAAGCCGATCACATAATAAACTGATATTTCAAACACTTAGCTAGATGTCTATTCTTTATTCAGATTCACTTGTTCTAGCATTCACTGTTTATTGTTCATTGCTAGATGCTCTATTGCCTATTTCATTTCTCCAGTACTTTATATTTCCAACATGTATTTTCATCTTGTATTTCTTACACTGTTTATAGTTTTTGTCAATTTAATGAAACTGCTGTTAGTGCTTGTGCTTCGCTCCAATCTTGACTGGATAACATTTTTCAGAGGACCTGGAGAACTATTGCCCCACTCATTACGGCCCAGGATTAGAGGGAGATTTCACTCCGGAAATCCCAGAGGAGTTGCCTATCCTAGAGGAGATCTTACCTGCCAATACTTAGATTACTTTTTCTGTATTTATTGTTTCAGACTGAGACTGAGTTGTATTTATTATTTTGTGACGTTGTGAGGTCATCTAGACCCAGGACTTGTGTTGCACTTTTGTGATTGGTTTATATAGAACTCTTTTCCATTCTCTTCGTGCCATTATTTCTTATAGCTTGTGATTGAGTATATTTATAGAACTATGGATTATTATCATTGTCCTCCGTACGGAGTTGAGACTATTGACAGGATATATATATTATGTTGAGACCTAGACAGCGTTCTATCGCCGATGCTGCTGCGTAGGCTGGACGTACCCACGACTCATGCCTAAATTTCGGGTGCGGGTCGTGACAGCTACGTCAGAGACGGGAGACAAAGTTTTACGCCCATGGCGCATTTGAAATTTCTGAACTAGCGCTGAGGCCTTGTCAAAAATTATTTCTGCCATGTCAGAGACGGGAGACAGAGTTTTACGCACAGAGCGTATAGGTTGTGATGTCCCAACCTTGTTGGTCGAAGAGAGAGAGCCTGCAGGAAGGGTAGAGGATGTCCGGGGCATCCATACTTTATGCAACTTCCTGTTGTCCTGGACAGAGAGGGAATGAGAGCCACCCCCTGCGCAAAGCATGTCTTCATAAGCAGATTGGTCGAATTGGACGACCAAAGTCTTCTTCGTTGCTCCAACGGATACAGCATCGTGTTGAACAATGACTTTCTCGTCAGAAGAGAAAGTAGTCCCCAGCAGAGTCGCCATCTTGTGTTTGATGATAAACAAAAGAAATAAAACTAGGTTTATACGAAACCCTTTCTTTGTTTACAAACAACAAAAGTAAGTACAACTAATCCTATACGAGGATATTAAGTACAAAAAAATAATTCTGGCAAAATATTGCTATAGGAGTCTGATCTGCGGTCGATCACTTTGTCCCTTGGACCATATGATGACGATGAAGTACTGTAGAAGAAGAAGAAGCTTCAAAGACTGCAGGAGGGATTACTCTCGTTGCCAAAGTTGTCAATCAACACTCTCTGTATAAGCTATCTTTCTGATCTCTCTGATCTCTTTGATCCTGACCGATCTTGACCTCTCTCTCGACCGCTTGACCCTTGTTCTCCTGTGGCCGAAAATCTTTATTTATAGAGCTCGGTCACAGTAATTGACTAGTCAGGGTAAAAACTCTAGCGGAGAGAGTTGCACCTTTTACGCGACGGTTATAATAACTGCTACCCACGTCTGAATAATCTCATGAATCTGCGTGTGACGTGTGTCCCATTATGAGGTAATGCGTATAACTGCTTCGATAATCACGGCATGCAAGCCACGTAGGTAACTGCCCCTCGCGTAGAGATGGTTGGCATAAAAGCCAAATAACTATCTCGTTTAGCGTAAAAGCCAAATATTTATGTTGTTGGCGTAAAAGCCAAATAGCTGTCCTGTTGGCGTAAAAGCCAAGTAGCTGTCTTGATGGCGTAAAAGCCAAGCCGCTGTCTTGATGCTGTATAGGTAGGTAACCAGCGTAAACTAGCCAATTATCCTTTCTTGACTGAGGTCTTGAGTGTATTCTGGGCCAAATAGCCTTATCACGCACCTTTGCAAATATAGCCTGAGTTGGCATATTTTAAGGAGATAGCATACATCGTGCTCCTATAGTTGAAAATAGCCTGAGTTGGCGTATTTCGAGGAGATAGCGTACGGCGTGCTCCTATAGTTAAAAATAGCCTGGTTGGCATAAAATGCAGGGATGGTGATGTGGGCGTATTAGCCCTAATTTTAGCTCTCCCAGTCATTAAAAGTAGAACCAAATCTCGTGCATTAAATACGGAGATCTGCCCCCATCTCGTGCATTAACTGCAGAGACGTGCCTCGAGTTCTGTATAAAGAACAACTTTTGACGTGGCGTCTGGTTTCGTCTCATCTTGAGCGTAAAAGCTCATGTCTGCCTATGTAGAACAGGCAGCGTATTCCTTGAATGCATAAACAACGTCTTATATCAGGAATTATGTCACTAAATGATAATCTAGGTCTTTGTGCAGAATCATCATTATAGCCGTCCTCTCGATCGTCGTGCAGTACTCTTTGTCAGGAGTCAGGTTTACTGTTTTGTCTAACAGGTTCATTCGAGGAATACGAAGAGTTCCTCGTACAACTTCACGCTGCATTAAAAGCAGACATATTTTACGCCGAAGTGGCGATGTAGCAACCTTTTTACGCCAAAGCAGTCTAGAAGTACTATTTTACGTGGGTTGTTTTAGAGCTCTGTTTTACACTGTATAGCGTTGAAGCTCTATTGTACGCGGGCTTCATGCATGTTGGGGCTTTTTACGCGTATAATTCCCTAGCGTATTTTTTATGCTTCTACAGTGTCGTGCATGGCTATTATTATTCTAGTAAGACCATAGGATGAAAAGGGTAGTTGACATGTCTACTAAGTATTTCCCCTCCTCACGAGTATAACATGGATTCTGAACCAGTCACAAAGAAATCACAATAATCCAGAAAAGTCACGTATCTCATAATAAGAATTCATCATACTAATTTGTGTAACAAGTGTCAAGAATCAAATAAACAATACTAAGCATTCATTATAGAGACTATAAAGCACTGATAGTGATCATGGAAATGTATTCGCCTGTGGTCCTTAGCTGTGGTTGGATCAGGTCCCAATTCAGAGTCCAAATCCTACGTATGATTTGTTACCAAGTTAAGAGATAAGTTATTTTAATTTATTTAATTCTAGAATAATTACTCTAAAATCCTATTTTATTTTATTATTTTAATTTTTAGGTTAATTCCTAAATTTTGTCCGAAGAAACTAAATTTTATCCACTCGGAACTCATGGCACGTAAATTAAAACGATCTGTTGGCCAAAAAGTCAGCTGATACAAACTTGACTTTCATATATGGTTTCCTGTAGATTTCAGTGTCACAAAATCGTATTGTGCAACGGTGGTTGATTGCTAATCTAGAAGTTCTACATAATTAACTACATAGAAATAGTATGAATTAAATTATAGGAAAAACATATGTCAATGATCTCGACATTAGCTTTCCTAAACTTCAAACAATTCATGATTCAGGTTCTTGGTTCTCCCGGAATCGTGAAAACACCGAGACACGTCTATTTTCGAATACGTTGTGCTCAACGAATTTTCCAGAATTTAGTATTTTGAATTTCGTAAAAAAATTTACATATTCAGAAAACTAACCTCAATACGGTTCTAACGCAGGAAACTGGGCCATGTTTAGAGTGTGGAGCTATGAGTAATGGCTTCTGGAAGAAGAAGGAAATCCTAGATGACAATTTTCCAAAATTGGCTAAAATAAAACCCTAGAAATTATAACTTTAATACTATATATACAGAGGAGAGAGAATGAGCCACGGCTAAAGGGGGACTCGTGGCGTCCATCCAGGCACTCCCGCCCAGATTGGACGGCAAGCGTTCAGCCTGTCACGACCCTCACCCGCTTTTCGGATACGAGTACATGGCCAAGCCTAGACTACGCCGCAGCATCGGCGGTAGTGTGCTGTCTATGATAAAAATGGTCCATCAATCCAAATAGATAATATTTAATCACAAATTTAAATCTATTGCCCATTCACAATATTTACATAGTTTTACTAGATTCTCAATTTAAAATTAAATTATAACTCGGGAACAAACCCGCTAAACATTAAATCGAAAGAAATTATGAAACTATCTAAATTCTAATATTGGCCTCGACAAGCATCTCGACCTCCAACAAAATCCAATGAGCAAGTTAGCAAGTCACCTAAAAATATTTATCCAGTCGGGATGGAACGAGTATAATCCAATAGCAGTCCAGTTAATTGACAAGTACTATGAACAATAAATAGTTATGAAATACTTGGTGTGAATATAATAATGGAATAGGGTACATCATAGAGGAACAACTAAATAAAGAAATAATGAAAGACAAGAAATAAGAACAGAGAAGCATGTATAGACAGACAGATATGTGAACTAGGAAACCTGTCATGCAAGTGTATAATCAACAAGTATAGATTAATCTAGAATGACTGCATCTAACTAGTGTTTTGAAATACCAAGTTGACATGTGAACGGCTAGGGGGAAATATCTGGCAAATCACACATGTCATGTGTGGCTGCTATTATTCCAGAAAGACTATGGGATGGAAAGGGTAGTTCACACGTCTCCTAGGTATTTCCCCGCCCGACTAGTACTTATGGATCCAAGTCTAGACACGAATAATCTCAATAGTCCAGAAGATGTCAACGGGCTAGAAAATACATTAGTCCAGTAACTCGTTAGTCCAGAAAAATCAATAGGCCTGAAAATACGTCTCACGAAAATGAATCCATACAATACCAATCTGTGTATCCATTGTGTCAGGAATCAGGTAAAACAATACTATAAACGTGCATCATTGAAAATATCAAATAATGGAAACTATCAGAGAATATACTCGCATGTGGTCCTTAGCTGGTATAAACCAGAATCTAAGTCACAGTCCAAATAACCTATGTATTACAAATTTACCATGTCAAAAGATATTTTATTTTAATTTATTTAATTCTGGAATAATTACTCTAAAATCCTATTTTAATCTTATTATTCTTATTTTTAGGTCAAATCCTAAATTTTTCCAAAAGAACCTAAATTTTATCAACTCGAGACTCAAGGCATGCAAATCGAGGTGATCTGCTGACTGAAAAGTCAACCGACACAAACTTGACTTTCATGCATGGTTTTCTATAGATTTCAGTATAAAAAACATACTAGAATTTACGGCTGGTCCGAATTCAATTTTGTTTCGGAATTATGGCACATACAAATTTTGTATCGTGCACCGATGGTTAAATTCTAACCTATAAATTCTACAGAATTAATATTATAGAAATATGTTGAACTAAATTTTGGTAAAAACATGTCAATTAACTCGATATTAGCTTTCTGAAACTTCAAACAGTTTATGATTCTGATTCCTGCTTCTCCCGGAATCGCAAAACCACCGAGACGCATCTATTTTCGGACATGCTGTGCTCTACGAATTTTCCAAAATTTAATACTCATAATTTTGTAAAACAATTTATATATTCAGAAAGCTAACCTCAATATGGTTCTAACGCAAGAAACTGGACCTCGTTTGAAGTCCGAAGCTATGAGTAATGGCTCCTAGAAGATGAAGAAAACCCAAGATGATATCTCCTCAAATCTCTCTCTCTCTAAAATAATAGGATAATTAAGGTTATTATAATATATATATATATATATATAGATGTTGGGCGGCTGAATGAAAAGTGATAGGATGACACGTGTCAGAATCTGATTAGATGGTTTTGGTTATATTATTTGTTTTTTTTTACCTTTATGAAAACATCATTTAAGTCATTATAAATCTAAATAACTCAAAATAAATATTAAAATTAATCATAAAAATCTGCAAAAATTACAGAAAATATATTTTGAACCCAAAAATGCTAGAAAAATACTTTAGGCAATTTTTATTCATATGTTTACTACTATAATTAGGAGAAGCTCTAAACATTAGTTTTACCCATTTAACTAAAAATAAATACTAAAATTATTACAAAAATTCTGAAATAATTTCAAAAAATATATAATAATATTATAAACCCTAAAAAATAACGTGGGTCCATTATATATTCCTGGGCTTGCACAATAAATTCTACAACTCCTAAAAATTAGTTATTAGCATAAATAACTCCCAATAAATACTAAAAATACTCAGAAAGTTAAATATTCGTTGTTAGTTTAATGATTGGTAGATATGTAGCTATTTAGTGATAAGTATATATATCTCTTATGCATTCTAGTTAGTTATGTATATATATGTTTTGAATGTTAGTAGTAGATATGTGTACATGTGTATACATATTAGTAGTTAGTGATTAGTTTGGTAGTTGGTATTTAATATTCATGTTAGTATATACTAGGAACTATATTGGGTTGATATATTCATGTCTTAGTATATGTAGCTAGTGGGTAGCTACTATATAATAGAATCACATTTACCTTGAGATACCATGGTAAGTGTCAATATATTGAGGATATTCAAGGTATTTTGGTTCGAGTATCAAAATGGGTATTTAGTGGTGCGATACCGAGTTGGTTGAAAACCAAGGTATCCATTTAGAAATTATAATTCGGACTAGTATATATATTATTGATTGAATATGCATATATGATTTCCATGTCTCTTGTTTGTGTATCCTAAGATATGGTATCGTAGTGTGTTCTTAGTATCTTAGATTTAGCTAGTGTGGCCTAGTTTCATAATATTTGGACCCAATACCCTAGAGATAGACTTATGCAACCTATAAATAGATAGTTTGACCAAGGTTGACCAGTTTGACTTAGAGTTGACCTAGTTTGACTATTTTGACTAAGAAATAGCTCTTTAACCTAGATGTTGACTAGTTTAACTTATTTTTATTCTAAAATTTTGTATTGATGTTAAATTCTATATTTAGGTCTTCGAGGCAAAGTACCAGACATCAGTGATACTATTCATCAGATTTCAGGCGAGTACATTCTCTGATAGTTTCTTATTTATAATATCCTTTATGTTTATTATATCTAGTATAGATATCCATGATTTCTTGACACGACGGTTATACGGATTGGTATATCCGGATCTCGTCATGAGATGTTATTCCTTCGTGTATATAGTGTATTTTGTGCAAACTTTGTTTCATTATTCTTCTTGTACATGTACAAACACTGATTCTCGGAGAGACTTGCTACCTTCCTAGAGAATCTATTGCCATAGCGTACCATGGTTGGATCTACTATACAAGTCGGGTTTGGGGAGTATGTAGTGTAGGTATCTAATCATACCCTCCTTTTATCAAGTATTTTTTATTGAATAGTGTTAATCATACACCGCATGTATGATTAGCTAGGCCATAAATCTTGTATCAAAATTTTAAGCCGATTATATATTAAGCTGGTACTCACTCACTTAGTCATTAGTATTCTTGTTTATTGCCATATTGTTCATTCTTGTATTTATTTCCAGTATTTACTTTATTGTATATCTCTTGTATCTATTGTTGCATCTTGTAAATTCACATATATTTACTGTTATATAGTTTATATAATTGATTAGAACTGCTGTTAGAGATGTACTCTACTCCTTTCCTGACTGGATATATTTTTCTCTAATAATACTGAGGAGTGGTACCCTTCTCATTACGGGCCTCAGGATATTGTGGGCTTCGAGTCAGAGACCCTGGCTCAGGAGGGAGTCATCCTGACTGAGACAGAGGACCCAGGACTTATAGTATCTTAGCTATTCTCATGTACTAGATTTTTTATCAGCTTATTGTTTAGTATTTCTTCAGACTCATTGATGTTATTATTTTGACTCATGAGTTGTATATTGACTATTCTATTCTTTTATCATATTCGTACTCATTTCCATCTTAGATCTGTATTTGAGTATATTGATATTTATGGGGGTATATTATAAAGATTAGATAGATTACCCAAACAATGTTTTATTGCCGATTCTATGGCATCGGCTGGGCGTTGTTCCCAACTTGCATCCCTACACCGGGTGTGGGTCGTAACACATTTTTAGTGGTGTCCCATGCAGGTCTCTTCGAGGGCGCAATTAGTGCAATTCGTAGTGGTGCTCTGAATTAAGTGCTATTACAAGCCTGTTTTAGGATATAGGCTATAGGCTGAGAATACTCAATTACATCTAGGAAAATTTCTTTTGATTCATTTAACTATTCTTCCTTGATATTGATATTTGATTTTTAAATTGTCCTTCCTTTGTGTATCTTACATCATGTGCCATATTGATTCTTTCTTTCACTTTGTCTCAGGATTCCGCCTAAGACTAGATCACAGCAAGGGAGAGCAGCTTTTAAGAGGTCTGTGACATCCCGAGGACCTACACCAGTCACTTCTCTGGTGATTGGAGTGTCAGCTAATTTCGGAGGTCCACCTCCAACTCAGAGGACTGTACCAGATGTATCTGAGGGACTTCCACCTCCACCTTCCATGCCGACAGATGTGACACAAATATTTACACTATTTCATAAGATATTGGAGGCACAGAGGGCTCAGTCTGAGGCACACTAGAGACACACCGACGTCTTACTACAGGGAATAGAGAGTGCTCATCAGCTTGCTCGTACCGTAGTAGAGAGAGGAGTTTCGGTCCAGCAGCAAGTTGCTCCTCAGGTTGCTCAACTTCGGCCAAGCAACATTCAGGACTTCAAGAAGCTGGAGCCTAGAGTCTTCAAGGGAACGGAGGACATCGTTTATGCTGATGATTGGCTCTAAGACATTGAGCGTCTTATGAGGGTGTCCCGTCTTTCTGAGGATCTGAAGGTTGAAGCAGTAAGACTTCAACTGTTCGACGTTGCCCGCACTTGGTTCAGGAATAGCCAATTTTTGTTGACGCATGACAGTCTTGGGAGGTGTTCAAGGACCTCTTCAAGAAGAAGTTCTTCGCTCGGGCTGACAGGTTAGACTTGGGAAGGCAGTTTGAGAGCCTCATTCAAGGAAGCATGTCTTAGGAGGAATATGCTGCAGAGTTCGGCAGGATGAGCCTATTTGCGGAGTATTTGGTGAGAGAGCTGGAGGTTCGAGCTATTCATTTTTGAGAGGGTCTAAATTGGGAAGCGAAGATCCTTATTTTGTCTTTTTATGAGACCTACTCGGAGATACTTGCGGAGGTCCGCAAGGTTGAGTGGGAGTTGCATTTGAAGCCCAAGAGAGATCACAAATTTTTTTGTGGGCAAACAACTGTGCAGTATCTGCCAAGCGTCCTTATTTCCAGTCCAGGCCTTTTCAGCAACCGCAGCAGCACCAGACTCCAGCTAGGGTGCCATTTCACCTGGAACCACAGTAGCAGAGACAGTTACAGCAAGCTTTCTGCCACTATTGCAAGAATCCTGGCCACATTTAGAAAGTTTACAAGAGCAGGCTGGGTGTTTGTTTGTATTGTGTTACAGAAGGGCATCAGCTGAGAGAGTGTCCTTTCAATCCTCGTCATGTAGTTCAGGAAGCAGCTCCAGCTCCAAGGACACAGGCGAGACCACCTACAGTACAGCCGAGGGGACCATCGCTTTCGACCCAGCAGCAGCATTATGTCCAGCATAAGAATCAGGGAGGTGCACATCAGGGATAAGCGTTTGCTATGACCGTCGAGGAAGACGAGCCCACCGAAGATGTCATCATAGGTTCTGTTCTTCTTGATTCAATTCTAGCTTTAGTTTTGTTTGATAGTGGTGATTTTTATAGTTTTGTATCTGTTTCTTTTGCTCTGAAGCATGGTTTGGTAGCTGAGTCTTTGCTTAGGACTTACAAGATCATGACCGGGGGAGGCATTATCCTGGTTAATGATATTTACAAGGATCGAAGAGTTACTCTGGGAGGCTGGGAGTTGAGTGTGTGTCTACTTGTAATGCCACTTCCGAGCTACGATATTGTACTTGAGATAGATTGGTTGAGTAGGCATTGTGCTAGTATAGATTGTAGAGGAGGTAGAGTTTTGTTTGGTCCGCCAGGAGAGCCAGAGTTTGAGTTTGCTAGAGGAGCTGCAGAGCAGGAAGAAGGCATTATTTGTGGCGCTATTGTGAAAGACAAGGAGTTGTCGCATCCGTTGATAGCAGAGTTCATGGATGTGTTTTCTAGGAAATTGCCAGGATTGCCGCCAGATCGATATATTAAATTCTTTATAGACTTGGTGCCTGGTGCAGAATAAATTTCACATTATATCTATACAGTAAACAACAACGAGTTGGTCAAACGGAAGAAGCAGGTGGACAAATTACAGGATAAGGGGTTTATCAGATCGAGTTCTTCATCATGGGGAGCCCCGGTATTGATTGTACCGAAGAATGATGGATCAGTGCACATGCACATTGATTATAGGACATTGAATAATCTCACTATTAAGAATAATTACCCTTTGCCATAGATTGATAACTTGTTCGATCTGTTGAGTGGTGCCAAGGTATTTTCTATGGTAGATTTGAGATCATGCTACCACCAGGTGAAAGTGAAGCTGAAGGACATTTTGAAGTCTACTTTGAGGACTCGGTATGGTCAGTATGAGTTTATGGTGATGTGATTTGGGTTGACTAATGCCTCAGTGGTATTTATGAATTTGATGAACAAGGTGTTCCATCAGTACCTTGACATGTTTGTGCTGGTGTTCATCGATGACATACTCATATACTCGAAGACACCAGAGGAGCATGAGGAGCATTTACGGATTTTGTTGGTTATGCTGAGGAAGAAGAAGCTGTATGGGAAGCTGTCCAAGTATGAGTTCTTCCTGGACATGGTGGAGTTCTTGGGATATGTTGTGACTGGTAAGGGAATTTTAGTGGATCCGAAGAAGATCGCAGAAGTGGAGTCTTGGAAGACTCCGAGTTCAATAGTAGAGATTAGTAGTTTCTTGGGCTCGGCAGGCTACTACAGGAATTTTGTACAGGATTTTTTGAGAATTGTCGAGCTAATGACCAAACTCACCAGGAAGGATGTAGAGTTTATTTAGACGGAGGAGTGCCATGTTGCTTTTGAGAAATTAAAAAAGAGGTTGACGTCTGCTCCTATTTTGATATTGCCATCGGGGTCTGGAGGTTTCACTATTTATAGTGATGCATTGGGGAAAGGTTTGGGTTATGTTCTTCAGCAGATTGGGAAAGTAATTGCCGATTAATCCAGGAAATTACGTCCTCATGAGAAGAATTATCCTACCCATGATTTGGAGTTGGCAGCAGTCAACTTTGCCATAAAGTTGTGGAAACATAATTTGTTCGGAGAGCATGTGGAGATCTTTATAGGCCACAAGAGCTTGAAGTACAGTTTTACGCAGAAGGAATTGAACATGAGGCAGCGTCGGTGGTTGGAACTGATGAAGGATATTGACATATCCTTGTAGTATCATTCTGAAAAAGCTAACGTAGTTGCCGATGCCTTGAGCAGGTATCCGGTAGCTATGTTCTTGACGCATGATCGATATTTATTGGAGGACTTGGAGAGCTTGAGCATTGAGGTGATAGTTCCTGGTTTTGCTATGCATATGTGGGGGTTGCAGATACACTCAGAGTTGACGGACAGGATTAAGGTAGCACGGTATGAGGATGTATCTCTGAGGAGCATCAGAGCTCAGGTAATAGCAAGTTTGGAGGATGATTTCACCATTGCTGAGGATGGATCTTTGTGGCATGGTGTTACATTATGTGTGTCTAGTGAGGAGCTACGTAAGAAGGTATTGCAGGAAGCGCATCGCTCTCAATATTTCATACATCCAGGTGCCAACAAGATGTATCATAATATGCGAGAGAGTGTGTAGTGGTATGGAATGAAAAGGGAAGTGGCACAGTTTGTATCCAGATGCTTAGTGTGCCAGCAGGTGAAAGCCGAGCGACTGAGGCCAGAAGGTTTACTTCAGCCATTACCCATTCTAGAGTGGAAGTGGGAGCACATTACTATAGATTTTGTGTCCGGACTTCCACGATCTCCAGGTGGGAAGGACCCAATTTGGGTCATCGTTGACAGGTTGACCAAGTCAGCCCAATTTTTGCCTTTTAAGGTGGGTTTGTTTACGGAGAAGCTGGCAGAGATATATGTGAGGTAGATCATCAGGATACATGGAGTTTCCGTCAGCATAGTCTCGGATCAGGATAGTCATTTCACTTCTTATTTCTAGAGGAGTTTGCAAGCGAGTTTGGGCACCCAGCTCAAGTTCAGTACTACATATCATCCCCAGACAGATGGATAGTCAGAGAGGACTATTCAGACTCTCGAGGATATGTTGTGAACTTGTGTACTTGATTTCGGGGGTTCTTGGGAGGACCATCTCCATTTGGTAGAGTTTGCTTACAACAACAGCGACAAGGCTAGTATAGAGATGTCATCATTTGATACTCTGTACGATTAGAGATTTTGTACTCCCTTGTCATAGGAAGATGTTGGAGAGAGAGTTTTTATAGGGACGAAAATGGTTATGGATGCAGCGGAGAATGTTAACCTGATCAGAGACAGACTTTGAGTGGCGCAGGACAGACAACGGCATTGGGCCGATAGCCACCAGAGACCTTTGGAGTTTGAGATATAGTTTTAGATTTTTGTTTTGTGCTTGATATTGGTTGTTTGTTATAGATTAAGTTCTTAAGGCTGTGTTTTGTTCTAGGTTGGTGGTTTGGTATTTCTGATGATTTCTCTGACACGAGGTACGATTCACTTCTGTGGAGGCGAGAAGCTTAGCCCACGATTCATCGGACCATTCACCATTCTAGAGATGGTCGGTACAGTTGCTTATAGACTAGACTTGCCATTTGCACTGGAGGGAGTACACAACGTATTTTACGTGTCGTAGTTGAGACAGTACGTGACATATCCTAGTCACATGTTAGATCACTCAGAGATAGAGGTGGGCCCTACTCTTAGCTATCCAGAGCAGCCAGTTGAGATTCTAGATCGAAGAGAGAAGGTGCTGGGAAACCAAACTATTCCCTTGCTACGCGTTGCATGGAGGCATCACTCTCCTGGGGAGTCTACATGGGAGAAAGAGGATAAAATGCGAGAGCGTTATCCATATTTGTTTGTGCCTTGAGGTATGTTCTGATATGTTATTTCTTAGTTATGTTCTATTCTTTTTGTTCTTTTTTGTTTATTTTCTGTGGGTAGTTTTCATCTTTGAATTTCGAGAACAAAATTATTTTAAGGAGGGTAGACTTATCACTACCACATTTTCTAGGAAAGGATATTTTAGTAATTTTATAATTAATTAAATATTATGTATGATGAATAATTATTTATAGACTTGTGTTAGTGGACCTAACTAGTTTAGTTTAGACTCATGGACCAATATTTGTAATTAGTTATAATTGAGCCCAATTAGAAGCCCATTCATTAGGAGGATGATTAGGTTAATTAAAATCATTAGACTAGAACATTTCCTCCTTAATTATTTTTTCATGAGAGGCTCCAAGGGGTATAATGGATATTACATAGTGACTTGGAGAGGGGGTCAAGTGGCCAACCTATAGAAAGAAGGGGAAAAAGTTTCTCTCTCCTCTTTTCGTTTCAAAACTAGATCTAGAATTTTCCTCAACCAAATTCTTTCATTCCCACATCAATTTTCTACCAAATTTTATCCCAATTCCTTCCCAAATTACCATTAGAGGCTAGTAGAGCAAGGATCTAGAAGGAGGAAGCAAGGATCTACAAAGAGGAGCTAGGATCCACAAGTTGGAGGCCAAATACATCAAATTTGGAGGTTGCATTGAAAATTCATCTCTCAATATATATAATTTATTTTTCCCTGTAATTAGGTTCTAAATATGAGATTTAACCATGAGAAACCACCCCATATGCATAGACTACCCATTGGAATTGGAATTATGTTCATAGGAGATCTATGGAGAAAGTTATGGTTCTTTTGTCTCAATTTTGGGGGAATTCCGAGATTGACACTTGTTGTGTTTGTCAATTGGTCATATAAACCAAATTGGCATATGTTTGCTTATTTGTGGATAGTGTCATGTCCATAATTGGATATGTGTGGGTAGTATCCCAATAATTTGGTGATACGTGTTGATTTAGGGATTTTTTTCTCCGACACGGAGACGTAGATATGTGTTTGACTCTTCGTATTGTTCATATATAGTAATTTAGAATTGTTCGTATCCTTCGGGGAATGTTTGGTTGTGTTGTAGACTAGTATCACAAGCGTATCATAGATCTAGTGTGATACGGGTGCGATACACTCCACGTGTTTGTTGTGTTGCATTCTAGAACCAATTTCCATTGTTCTTAGCTATTGTAATAGATGTATATATATATATATATATATATATATATATATATATATATATATATATATATATATTGTTATGTCTATATATCTAGTTATATGTACTAGTGCATTAGTATATATATGCATATGTGTTTATATATATATGTAGATATACAACTATATATATATATATATATATATATATATATATATATATATATATATATATATATATATATCTAATTGAATAGTATGATATATGTATATATGTAAGTGGAATATATATGTATATGTGTATATATATGTAGGGAATCTAGTAGTGTATATGTTTTATGTTCATATACATATATATGTAAATATGTATTTATATATATGTACTTATCTATATATGTGTGTATATATATACTTATATGTATAGTTAAGAGGAGTGTTATATAGATAAATTGATCTATATTGGTATCTATATGTACATAGGTGATGTGGTTAAGTGGTAATATATATATATATATATATATATATATATAGAGAGAGAGAGAGAGAGAGAGAGATGTAGAGGTTGTGTGTGTATAAGAGAGGGGGACTCGGACACAAAACAACGACAGAAACAGCGATAGCAACAGTCAACAGCGACAACAACAGCGATGAAAACAGCAACAACAACAGCCAACAGTGACAGCAGCAGCCAACTGCGATAGCAAAAACAACAAAAACAGCAACAACAGCAGCCAACAGCAGCCAACAGCGACAACAACAAGTGACAGTAACAGCAAAACAACGACAATAGCTGCAGCGTTTCAACAGAGTCTACGAGCAGCAACATCAACAGTATGTATAGTTACGTAGATGGGTAGTTAACTTGATAGTTAGTTAAATATACATTGTTAGTTTGATGATTGGTAGATATGTAGCTATTTAGTGATAAGTATATATATCTCTTATGCATTCTAGTTAATTATGTATATATATGTATATATGTTTTGAATGTTAGTAGTAGATATGTGTACATGTGTATACGTATTAGTAGTTAGTGATTAGTTTGGTAGTTGTTATTTAATATTCATGTTAGTATATACTAGAAACTATATTGGGTTGATATATACATGTCTTTGTATATGTAGCTAGTGGGGTAGCTACTATATATTAGAATAACATTTACCTTGAGATACCAAGGTAAGTGTCAAGGTACTGAGGATATTCAAGGTATTTGTGTTCGAGTAACAAAATGGGTATTTAGTTGTGTGATACCGAGTTGGTTCAAAATCAAGGTATCCATTTAGAAATTGTAATTAGGACTAGTATATATATTATTGATTGAATATGCATATATACTATTTTTATGTCTCTTGTTTGCGTATCCTGAGATATTGTATCTTAGTGTGTTCTTAGTATCTTAGTTTTAGCTAGTGTGGCCTAGTTTCATAATATATGGACCCAATATCCTAGAGATAGACTCATGCAACCTTGAAATAGGTAGTTTGACCAAGGTTGACCAGTTTGACTTAGAGTTGACCTAGTTTGACTATTTTGACTTAGAAATGGCTCTTTGACCTAGATGTTGACTAGTTTAACATATTTTCATTCTGAATTCTTGTATTGATAATAAATTCTATATCTAGGTCTTCGAGGCACCGTACCAGACATTGGGGATAATATTCATCAGTTTTCAGGCGAGTATATTCTCCAATAGTTTCTCATTTATAATATCCTCTATGTTCATTGTATTTAGTGTATATATCCATGATTTCTTGATACGACGATTATACGGATTGGTATATCCGGATCTCGTCATGATATGTTATTCCATGGTGTATATAGTGTATCTTGTGCATGCCTTATTTCATTCTTCTTCTTGTACACGTACAGATACTAATTCTCGGGGAGACTTGCTACCTTCCTAGAGAATCTATTGTCTTAGCATACCATGGTTGGATCTACTATACCAGTCGGGGTTGGAGAGTATGTAGTGTAGATATGTGAACATACCCTCCTTGTATCAAGTATTTTTCAGTGAATAGTATTAATCAAACACCGCATGTATGATTAGCCAGGCCATAAATCTTGTATCAAGTTTTCAAGCTGATTATATGTTATGATGGTACTCACTCACTTAGTCATAAGTATTTTTGTTCATTGACATATTGTTCATTCTTGTATTTATTTCTAGTATTTCCTTTATTGTATATCTCTTGTATCTATTGTTGCATCTTATATATTCACATCTATTTACTGTTACATAGTTTATATCATTGATTAGAACTGCTGTTAGAGATGTACTCTGCTGCTTTCCTGACTGGATATATTTTTCCCAAATGATACTGAGAAGTGGTACCCTACTCATTACGGGCCTCAAGATATTGTGGGCTTAGAGTCAGAGACCCTGGCTCAGGAGGGACTCATCCCGACTAAGACAGAGGACCCAGGACTTATAGTATCTTAGCTATTCTCTTATACTGTATTTGTCTCCAACTTATTATTTTGTATTTCTTCAGAATCATTGATGTTATTATCTTGACTCATGAGTTGTATGGTGACTATTCTATTATTTTATCATATTCGTGCTCATTTTTGTCTTAGATCTGTGTTAGAGTATAAAGATATTGTTGGTGGCATATTTTATAAATGAGATTCTGTGTCGTAGGCTGGGCTTTGTTCCCGACTTGCATTCCTACACCGAGTGTGGGTCATGACCTCAAGACATAGTTTGCTTAGAGCTAGAGATTGTGGCTTAAGAGGGACTCATCCCGGTTGAGATAGACGATACTTTACCAGTAACTTAGTTGATAGGCTTATATTGTACTGGATTTGTCTCCAGCTTTGACAGTTGATACTTTACTATATTTGGTGACTCATTGAGTATTATTTCTGTCCTATAAGTTGTATCTTGACTTTTCAGCTCTTTATATCATATTAGTGTGTTGTTCCATCTTATAGTTCTGTGATTGAGTATTCATATTTCATTAGTGGCATTATTTACCTTGATGATCATTATTGTTAGATAGTATAGTTTACCAAACAGCGTTCAATCGCCGATGTTGCGGCGTAGGCTGTGCGTTGATTACGTACTTGTGCCTCGACATCTGGTACGGGTCATGACATATTTTTAGTGGTGGCCCATGTAGGTTATCGAGGTCCTAATTAGTGCGATTTGTAGTGGTACTCTAATTTGAGTGTTATTACGAGCCTGTTTCAGGATATAGGATATAGTCTATAGGCTTAGAATACTCAATCACAAATAGAAAAAATTATATTGTTTATTTCAACTCTTCTTCCTTGATACTTGATAATTGAGCTTTACTTGTCCTTCTTTAAATACATTATATCTTATGCTATATTGATTCTTTTTTTTTGCTTTGCCTCAGGATGCCGCCTAAGGCTCGATCACAGCAGAGAGGTATTGCTTCTGAGAGATCTGTGACTTCCCGAGGACCTGCACCTGTTATTTCTTCGGTGATAGGCGTATCAGCTACGTTCGGGGGTCCACCTCCAGTACAGAGGGCTGTTCCAACTGTGTCTGAGGGACTTCCACCTACACCTCCCATGCCGACAGATGCAACTCAGGTGTTCATAATATTTCGTGAGATGATGGAGGCTCAGATGGCCCAGTAAGAGGCTCACTAGAGGTACACCGACGTATTGCGATAGGGTTTTGAGAGTGCTCATCATCTTGACCTTGACGTAATAGAGAGAGGAGATCTAATTCAGCAGTAGGTTGTTCCACAGGTTGCCCAGCTTTGGCCGGGTAATATCTAGGACTTCATGAAGCTGGAACCTCGGGTCATCAAAGGGATCGAGTCCATCGTCTACACTAATGATTGGCTTGAGGATATCGAGCATCTCATGAGGGAGTCCCATCTTATTAAGGATCTGACGGTTGAGGCAGTGGGACTTCAGCTGTTCGAGATTGCCTGCACATGGTTCAAG
This sequence comes from Iris macrosiphon, assembly GCA_036927795.1. Taxonomy (NCBI): domain Eukaryota; kingdom Viridiplantae; phylum Streptophyta; class Magnoliopsida; order Asparagales; family Iridaceae; genus Iris; species Iris macrosiphon. Next base: position 102,876,055 of record JAYESA010000001.1, on the reverse strand, counting down.
AATGAGCCACTTCTTGCTGAGGGGGATAGTCTTGGGAGGTATTTAGGAACTTCGTCAAAAGAAAGTTCTTTGCTCGGACGGATATATTGGACTTGGGGAGATAGTTTGAGGGCCTTACTCAGGAAAGGAAATATGTGGAAGATGTGACATAGAGTTTGGAAGGTTGAGCCAATTTGCGGAGTACTTTGTGAGGGAGCCAGAGGTTCGGGCTATCCGCTTCCGCGAGGGTCTGAACTGGGAAATAAAGATCCCCATTCCATCTTTCTATGAGACATATTCTAAGATACTTGCGGAGGCACGCAAGGTTGAGTGGAAGTTGAGCTTGAAGCCAAAGAGAGACTGCGATTCTTTTATGGGGGCTAGTAGCAGCACAGTTTCTAATAAGCGTCCTCGTCACTAGTCCAGGCCTTTTTAGCAGCCACAACTGTACCAGGCACCAGCTTGGATGTCGGTTCACCAGGTACTACAGCAACAACAAAAATACTCACAGTACGCTTTCTGCCACTATTGCAAGAAGCCCGACCATATCTGTGAAGTTTACAGGAGGAGGTTGGGAGTTTGTCTGTATTATGGCACAGAGGGGCATCAAATAAGCGATTTTCCTTCTAACCCTCTTTGTGCAGCTCAGGGAGCAGCTCCAGTTCAGAGAGCACATACGAGGCCACCTGCAGTACAGCCGAGGGGACCGCCGCTTTCGACCCAGCAGCAGCATTACGCCCAGCACCAGCATCAGGGAGTGTACATAAGGAACGAGCGTTTGGTATGACGTTCGAGGTGGCTGAGCCCACCGGATATGTCATTGCAGGTTCTATTCTCTTTGATTCTATTTTAGCTTTAGCATTGTTTGATTCGGGTGCTTTCCATAGTTTTGTATCTATTTTTTTTGCTCTTAAGCATCATTTGTTAGCTGATTCTTTGCTTAGGACTTACAAAAACATGACCGAGAGAGGCATTATCCTGGTTATAGATGTTTACAAGGATCGAATAGTTAATCTAGGAGGCTAAGAGCTGAGTGCGTGTCTACTTGTAATGCCACTTCCGAGTTATGACATTATACTCGGGATGGATTGGTTGAGTAGGCACCATGCTAGTATAGATTGCAGAGGAGGTAGAGTTTTGTTCAGTCCGCCAGAAGAGCCAGTGTTTGAGTTTGCTAGAGGCACTTTGGAGCAGGGAGAAGACATTATCTGTGGAGCAATGGTGGAAGACAAAGAGTTTTCGTATCCTTTGATAGCAAAATTCTTAGATGTATTTCCTGAGAAATTGCTAGGATTGCCGCCAGATCGAGATGTTGAGTTCTCTATAGACTTGGTGTCATGTAAAAGACAATTTAATAACATATCTATAGAGTGAACAATAATGAGCTGGTCGAGCTGAAGAAGCAAGTTGATGAACTATAGGATAAGGGGTTTATCAGATCCAATTCTTCACCGTAGGGAGCTCCGGTAATGTTCGTACCGAATAAGGATGGATCGGTGCCCATGTGAATCGATTACAGGGCAATAAATAATCTCATTATCAAGAATAAATACTCGTTGCCATCGATTGACGATCTATTCGATCAGTTAAGTGGCGCCAAGGTATTTTCCAAGATAGACTTGAGATCGGGCTATCACCCGGTGAAAGTTAAGCCGAAGGACTTTCTGAAGACTGCTTTTAGGACTTTGTATGCCCAGTATGTGTTCATGGTGATGCCGTTTGGGTTGACTAATGCCCTAGCGGTGTATATGAATTTGATAAACAAGGTGTTCCACCTGTACCTTGACAAGTTCGTGATGGTGTTCATCGATGACATTCATATATACTCGAAGACACCAGAAGAGCACGAGGAGCATCTGCAGATTATGTTAGATGTGGTGAGAAAGGAGAAGTTGTATGGGATGTTGTCCAAGTGTGAGTTCTTCCTGGCTAAGGTAGAGTTTTTAGGATATGCTGTGACTGATGATGGGATTTTAGTAGACCAGAAGAAGATCATAAGAGTGGAGTCTTTGAAGACCCCGAGTTCACTGGCAGAGATTAGGAGTTTCTTGGGTCTGGTAGGCAACTACAAAAAGTTTGTGCATAATTTTTAAAGGATTGCTGAGCCGATGACCAGACTCACCAGGAATGACACAAAGTTATTTGGACATAGGATTATTATGATGCTTTTGAGGAATTAAAGACGAGATTAATGTCTGCTCCTATTTTGACGTTGCCATCAGGGTCTGGAGGATTCACTATATATAGTGATGCATCAGAAAATTATATGGGTTGTGTTCTCCAGCAAAATGGGAAGGTGATTTCTTATGCATCCAGGTAATTGTGTCCTTATGAGAAGAACTATCCTATCCACGATTTGGAGTTGGCAGAGGTCATCTTTGTCTTGAAGTTGTGGAAACACTATCTGTACGGACAGCGTGTGAAGATCTTTACAGACCATAAAAGCTTGAAGTACATTTTCACTCAGAAGGAGTTGAACATAAGGCAGCGTCAGTGGCTGGAACTGATGAAGGATTTTGATATATCCTTACAGTATCATCTAGGGAAGGCCAATGCAGTTGCCGATGCCTTGAGCAGGTATCCGGTAGATATGTTTTTGATACAGGACCGATATTTGTTAGGTGATCTGGAGAGCTTAGGCATTGAGATTATAGTTTCTAGGATTGTAATACAGATATAAGGTTTGCAGATATATTCAGAGTTGATGGACATGATCAAGGCAGCCCAGTATGAGGATGTGTCCCTGAGGAGCATCAGAGCTCAGGTGAGAGGAGGATTGGAGGATGATTTTACCATTGTTAAGGATGGTTCTTTGTGGCACAGTAATAGACTGTGTGTGCCTAACGGGAATCTGCATGAGAAGATATTGCAAGAAGCACATCGCTCTCAGTATTACATGCTTCCAGGTGCCAACAAGATGTATCAGGATATGCGAGATAGTATGGGGTGGTATGGCATAAAAATGGAGGTGGCACGGTTTGTATCCAGATGCTTAGTGTGCCAGCAGTAGAAAGGTGAGAGGCAGAGGTTTGGCGGTTTACTACAACTATTACCCATACCAGAATGGAAGTGGAAGCATATTACTATATATTTTGGGTCCGAAAATCCATGATCTCCTAGAGGGAAAGACGCAATTTGGGTCATTGTTGACAGGTTGACAAAGTCGGCCCACTTTTTCTCTTTAAAGGTGGGTTTATCTACGGAGAAGTTGGCAGAGATATATATGAGATAGATCGTCAGGATACATGAGGTTCTGGTCAGCATAGACTCAGATTGGGATAGTCTTTTTACTTCTTATTTCTAGAGAAGTTTGTAGCCGAGCTTGGGCACCTAGCTCAAGTTTAGTACTGCATATCACCCCCAAACGGATGGGTATTCGAAGAGGACCATTCAGACACTCGAGGATATACTACACACCTGTGTACTAAATTTTAGGGGATATTGGGAGAACCATCTCCATTTGGTAGAGTATGTTTACAACAACAGCCACTAGGCCAGTATAGAGATATCACCATTTAAGGCTCTGTAAGGTCGGAGGTATCGTACTCCCTTATGTTGGGATGATGTTGGAGAGAGAGCCTCGTTTGGACCAGAGATGGTGGTGGATGTAGCGGAGAAGGTCAAACTAATTAGAGATAGACTTTGGGTGGGGTAGGACAACATCCGCATTGGGACGATAGCTACTGGAGACCCTTGGAGTTTATGGTATAAATTTATTTTTGTTTTGTGATTGATATTGATTGTTTGTTATAAATTAAGTTCTTAAGTTTTTTTTGTTCTAGGTTGGAGGTTTGGTGTTTCTAAGAATTTCTCCCATATGAGGCACGATTCGCTTCGGTGGAGGTGGAAAGCTTAGTCCGAGATTCATCTAACCCTTCAGAATTTTTGAGAGGGTCGGTGCAGTTGCCTACAGACTAGACTTGCCACCGGCATTAGAGGGAGTGCACAACTTGTTTCACGTTTCACAGTTGAGATGGTACATGGCGGATCCTAGTCACGTATTGGATCACTTGGAGATAGATTTGGGCCCTACTCTCAGCTATCCAGAGCAGCTAGTTACAATTCTGGATCAGAGAGAAGGTGCTAAGGAACTAGACTATTCCGTTGGTACCCATCACATGGAGGCATCACTCTCCGGGTGAGTCTACCTGGGAGAGGGAGGGTAAAATACGAGAGCGGTACACGTATCTTTTTATACCTTCAGGTATGTTCTTTATTGTTCTGTTTTGCTCTTCTAGGGATAGTTTTATTTTGAATTTCGAGGATAAAATTATTTTAAGGGGGTAGACACTACCATATTTTATATGAAAGGGTATTTTGGTCATTTCATAATTATTAATTTTTTTATGTTAAATATTTATTTATCGTATGATTTATTTATTGTTAAATATTATATTATATTTTTGGACTTGTGTTAATGGACCTAACTAGTTTAGAATTGACTCTTGGACCAACATTAATTTTAGTTAGACTTGAGCCCAATAACTAGCCCAATTCATTAGTTAGTGATTTAATTCGTCAAACCATTTGGAATATAACATTCCTTCCTTAATCATTTTCTTTATGACAAGCCTACAGGGATATATTAGATATTATACATTGCTGGAAGGCCAAGTAGGAGGGGGCCAGCCATAAGAGGAGGAATTCTCTCTCTCCTCTTTCCTTTTTTTATTTTAAATTAGATCTACAATTGTTATTGCCAAAATTCCCTCCCCTCTACCAAATCTTTACTAATCCCTTCCAATTACTTTCCTACCTCACCATTAGAAACTCTAAAAGGAAGGAGGAGTCAAGGATCTAGAAGAAGAATGAGATTGCACAAGTTGATGGCTCTTTGTATCCAATTGAAAACTTGTATTAGGAATCTATCTACCAATAGGTATAATTTAGATTTTGTCACAACCCGCACTCGGTGTAGGGGCACGAGTAGTGAATAATGCCCAGCCTACCCTATAACATCGGCGGTAGAACGTTGTTTGGGTAAACTATCTATCTAGCAATCAAGATATAATAATGCCACCAATAAAATATGAATACTCAATCACAGATATATAAGATGGAACAATCACACAAATAAGATATAAAGAACTGAAGAGTCAAATATAACTCATAAGACAAAATAATTTCCAATGAGTCATATAAAAAAATACTAATAACAAAATGCTGGAGACAAATCCAGTACAATTACATCTATCTACTGCGCTACGGGTACTGGGTCGTTTGTCTCAACCGTGATAAGGCCTTCATGAGACAAAGTCTCTGGCTCTAAGCCAACTATGTCCTAAGGCCCGTATTGAGTGGGATACCACTCCTCAATGTCATCTGAGAAAAATATATTCAGTCAGGAAAGGAGCAAAGTACATCTCTAATAGCAGTTCCAATAAATAATGTAAACTATGTAACAGTAAATAGAGCGAATATACAAGATACAATATACAGGTACAAGAGATATGCACAATAGGAATACTGAAATAAATACAAGAATGAGCATCATAGAAATGAGCAAGAAATATTACTACTAAGTGAGTGAGTACCAGCTTCAACATGTGATCGGCTTGGGAACTTGAACAAGGATTTTAGCTTGGTTAATCATATGTGCGGTGTATGATTAACACTATTCAAGGAACAAGACATGCACAAGGAGGGTATGATCATATATCTATACTAACACTCCCCGCCTCGATTGGTATAGTAGATCCAACTATGGTACGTTATGACAAGGAATTCACTGGGTAGGTAGCTAGTCTCCCTAAGAATCAATGTATGTACATGTACAAGAAGAAAAAGGAACAAGGCTTACACAAGATACACCATAAATACCAAGGAATAATATCTCATAAAAAGATCCGGATATACCAATCCGTGTAACCATCGTGTCAGAAAATCAAGTATATCTACACTAGATACAAGAAACATAGGGGATATCATAAATAAGAAATGATCAGAGAATATACTTGCCTGAAATCCGGTGAATAGTATTAAAGATGTCTGGAACGGTATCTCGGAGACCTAAATATGTTACATTACATCAATATAAGATTTTGGAATAAAAATAAGTTAAACTAGTCAAATTCTAGGTTATAAAGCCATTTCATAGTCAAAATAGTCAAACTAGGTCAACTTTAGGTCAAACTTGGTCAAACTAGCTATTTTTAGGTGGTATGAGTCCATCTCTTGGATATTGGGTCCATATACTATGTAACTAGGCTATACTAGCTATGTTAGGATACTAGAGTATCGACACTATACCGTATCATAAGATACGTAAATTATTAGATATGAAAATACAATAATATATATACACAAGATGAAAAATATATAGTATCCCTACTTAAACTAATGCTAAGTGGATATCTTGTCCTTGAACCAATACGATATCACAACAACACACCCCTCTTGATACACAAACCCAATACCTATACTAATTAATATAGTATCAATGTCTATACATATATAAATTATACAATACTATATACCATAACTTAACACCAATATACAACTAATACCTTAGTACTAACAATTACCTTAGTATTTTAATAGCTTAATACCCTTAACGAAAATATCATATATCTTAATGATTATCTAGCAACTTAGATCAAAATCTTAACTAGATCAACTAGCTATATGGAGTATACTAGCTAATACCTTACTATAAAAAATTACCTTAACTATAAACTAATAGTTATCTTGCCTTTCCCTAATATTTAACTCCTATACTCTAGGTATCATACACACAAGTTGATAATCAACCTTACTACACTTGATCACATATTAAATGAGTACTCCTACGCATTCCTTATCTCTTGGATACCCCTCCAATTGAGTACTGCAACTGCTACTATATACTTCTTATTGCTGCTTCTCACTACTACTTATTGCTGCTGCTGCATCTTATTGCTGCTTACTGCTGCTTCTTAATACTGCTGCTGCTGCTTATTATTGTTGTTGCTGCTGCTTATTGCTGATGTTGCTGCTTTTTATTTGGTCGACACCTCCCCCTAGCACACATACACACCTATACACATACACTCACTTATACACATACGTATATATATATATATATATATATATATATATATATATATATATATATATATGCTTACACTTATCAATACTAATGGTGCACATGAATTTCTTAATACTGTGAGTGATGCCTCCATACGAACGCATACCAAGGGAATAATCTGGTTCCTCAGCATCTTCTTTCTCCGATCCAGAATCTCAATTGGCTGCTCTAGATAAGTAAGAGTAGGGCCCACCTCTATCTTTGAGTGATTCAATACATGACTAGGATCCACCACGTACTGTCTCAACTATGACACATGAAACACGTTGTGCACTTCCTCCAATGCAGGTGGCAAGTCTAGTCTGTAAGCAATTGTACCGACCCTCTCAAGAATGTTGAAAGGTTCGATGAATTATAGAATAAGCTTCTCGCCTCCACCAAAATAAAGCGTGTCTCATGTCAGAGAAATTCTCAGAAATACCAAACCACCAACCTAGAATAAAATACAACCTTAAGAACTTAATATATAACCACAACCAATATATAGCACAAAACAAAAATCTAAAACTATTCCTCAAACTCCAAAGGTCTCCGGTGGCTATCGGCCTAATGCCACTGTCTGTCCTGCGCCACTCGAAGTCTGTATCTGATCAACTAAACCTTCTCCGCTGCATCCACAACCATCTCTGGCCCTAAAAAAGCTTTTTCTCTAACAATGTCCCATGACAAGGGAGTACGAAATCTCTGATCGTACAGAGTATCAAATGATGACATCTCTATACTAGCTTGGTAGTTGTTGTTGTAAACAAACTCTACCAAATGGAGATGGTCCTTCCAAGATCCCCCGAAAGCTAGTACATAGGTGCACAGCATATCCTCGAGAGTCTGAATGGTCCACTCTGACTTCCCATCCATCAGGGGATGATATACAGTACTGAACTTGAGCTGGGTGCCCAAACTCGCCTGCAAACTCCTCCATAAATGAGAAGTAAAACGACTATCCCGATCTGAGACTATGCTGACGGGACCCCATGTATCCTGACGATCTGTCTCACATACATCTCTGTCAGCTTCTCCGTAGATAACCCACCTTAAAAGGCAAAAAGTGGGCCAACTTGGTCAACCTGTCAACGATGACCCAAATCGTGTCTTTTTCTCTGGGAGACCATGGAAGTCTGGACCCAAAATCTATAGTAATATTCTTCTACATCCACTCTGGAATGGGTAATGGCTGAAGTAATCCATCTGGCCTCTGTCTCTCGGATTTCACCTGCTGGCCCACTAAGCATTTGGATACAAACTGTGCCACCTCTTTCTTCATGCCATACCACCATACACTCTCACATATCCTAATACATCTTGTTGGCACTTGGATACATACAATACTGAGAGCGATGCGCTTCTTACAATACCATCTCACGCAGCTCCCTACTAGGCATACTTAATCTAGCACCATGCTGCAAAGAACTATCCTCAGTAGTGGTAAAATTATTTTCCAATCCTGCTCTCACTTGAGCTCTGATGCTCCTCAGAGATATATCCTTATATTGGGCTGCCTTGATCGGGTCCATCAACTCTGAGTGTATCTGCAACCCCCATATCTGTATGGAAAAACCAAGGACTATCACCTCAATGCCCAAGCTTTCCAGATCCTCCAACAAATATCGATCCCACTTAAAAAATATAGCTACTGGATTCCTGCTCAAGGCATTAGCAACTATATTGGCTTTTCCTGGATGATACTGTAAAGATATATCAAAATCCTTCAACAGTTCCAGCCAGTGGCGTTGACTCATATTCAACTCCTTCTGAGTGAAAACGTACTTCAAGCTCTTGTGGTCTATGAAGATCTCCACACGCTCTCCATACAAATAGTGTTTTCATAACTTTATGGCAAAGATGCCTGTTGCCAACTCCAAATCATGGTTAGGATAGTTCTGGTCATGAGGACATAATTGCCTAGATGCATAGGCAATCAATTTTATATTCTGCTGAAGAACACAACCCAGTCCTTTCCCTGATGCATCAATATAAATAGTGAAACCTCCAGACCCTGATGGCAACGTCAAAATTGGAGCAGATGTCAACCTCGTCTTCAATTCCTCAAAAGAAACCTGGCACTCCCTTGTCCAAACAAACTCTGTATTTTTCTGGTGAGTCTAGTCATCGGCTCGACAATCATTAAAAAATCTTGCACAAACTTCATGTAGTAGCCTGTTAGACCCAAGAAACTTATGATATCTACCACTGAACCTGAGGTTGTCACGCCCTAGTCCCAAAATACCGAGGGACTAGACACGTGGCAATGGCCAGCAGCACGCACCGATGGACAAACCAAATTTAATGGATCCATCAGGGCATACTTAAGCTGTAAAATCAAGTCTACGACAACATGGCATAACTAATCTCATCCACACAAGATATAAAATATGATCCACAGAATAAATAAGGAATGTAAATCATCAGCTAGTCTCAACAAAGTGCTTCGGAGAACAACCTGATAAATATCTGATATGATGGTTCAACAGACCAGAATATAAATAACTAAAATAAATAAATACTGAGCATGAAACATGGATACTCAGGAAAAGTCTTCGGCTAACACCTCATCCTCGAATGAAGGTACAGCTCCTGGATCAGCTCCTGCTGCGGTCCCGTATACCTCGGGATAGATCTTGTCCTCAAATCCTGGGGACATAATCCATATTCAGGTCCTCAGGGGACATAACAAGGTACAGATAATAATACAAGCCAAAGTATAAGCAGTGCAGAGCATAATGAAATAAATAGGGCAAGTAAGTAACCATCTATGTGAAATGCAAGATGAGAGCAACACGAGTACACAGGCTGAGCCACTACAAGCTCTGTGTCGGGGAGCCGGTAGTGGTAATAACCGGTAGTGGGTCTAGCTCTGGTCCGAGAGTCTTCAACCTTGCAATAATAGTAGATATATATAAAATAGCAAGTAGCCTGTGTGTCTCTCCCCACCTAATGTAACCACGCATATCATGACCATAACGTCTCATGTCCATGTCAAGCGGGATCATAGCTAATGCAACAAGTCATAAAGTATCTATGAATATATATCTCTGTCAAGTCCTGTATCTTATACAGAATCACCACGAATATCTCAGAAAGATCCTGTCTCATGAATAGTGTCAAGTGTCCTGGGTCAAAGTGTACTTGGTAAGACAAGTACGAGAATATAAAGTGTCACGAATGTCCATCTCTAGATGACAGTACCCAACACCGCGTACAGTGTTGGCACCGGACTAATAATCGGACGCTAAGTACGTCACACGGTCCTAGGTTAAGTATGCACAACAATATAATGAAGCAAGGAAAATATGTAACAATATTGCAGAGTTTGGCAAGGAACACTTGTCTGGGGTTTGAATACCAACAGTCGTCCCTGTATCAGTGGATCCTGTGGGTACTCCTCCAAAAGCTATAATAAACATCACCAACCATCTCAAAAGATATCAAATAGCTAGAAATGCCTGTCCTTAAGTCCAATTTGGACATAAGGGCAAAATGACATTTTTGGGCCAAAGCGGGGTCCACGTGTGGGCCACATTGCACCGAAAAGCGTGTCAGGGTCAAAGGTCTCCAAATTCCTCAAAATTAGTGTCAACAAGTCAGGAACGATGATACGAGCCCAACGGAACTTCCAGAATTGGATTTCGATGAGCCGATCACCAAATCGTCCGTCAAGTGGAGCCAGTGGGGCCCACGATACGCGATTTTGCCAACGTTCTCAGAATCGAACCAAACTTGGGTCAAAGGACCAGCGTATTGCTATGAGTCCAATGGCGCAAGTTTCGTCTTGATCCGACATGTGTACACAAAGTTACAGCATATTCCAGAATGGACGGATACGGACGTTGTCGGCGGATACGCGTTGATTCCGGTGTGCACGCATATCCGAATCGACTTCTGCGAAATCCCACACATCCGTATCAACGTCGCGCATGTTTTGGTAAAGACCGCGTTCGACCAAGTTATCCCGTTTGGCGGGGCGTACTCATTTCAGGGTGAAACAGGGCATTGTTTTTCCTGTTTCTGGATCGCGGTTTGCACTCACCACAGGACGCGATGCACCGAGCGGGTTACGCGGGCACCGAGAGGGTTATACAGTCTACGCGTTGCAACTGACGGAATCAAAAACGGAGTTACGAGGTGAGAGGAAACGTTACCTGAACTGGGCTCCAAGAAGTCTAAATTCTCGTGTCCTGCTCGAACTCTTGTGTCCGTACGTCTGCTGTGCGTCCAGGCTAGGGTTTCGATCAAGACAGCGGCGGGGCTTCGCCGGAGGGAGTCGGGCTCGGGGTCGACGAGGACGGCGGCTCTGCACAGCTGGCCGGAGCGGGTTCACGCGGGCCGGAGGCTCGACGTCGGGACGAGCGGCTGGGTGGACTCAGGTGGAGCAGGGCTGGGTTGACTCGGGTGTAGCGGGGCTGGGTCGACGACGGGTCTGACCGAGGGCGTCCTGGCGGCAGCGGCTAGGTGGTGGAACTTAGGGGGACGGCGGCGTAGTCGAGCAGAGGGGGACATCGGCCGCGTGGGTCGGGGGAGGAAGGAGTCAACGAGCGTCCTGGCGGAGATGAGGTAGCCGGTGGTGGTCGGAGCTCGATGGGTCAGGGGCGAGGTCGCTGTGCGGCGGAGATGAGGGAAAGACGGGGCTGGGCACGGATGTCGAGGCGAGGATTAAATAGGCTACAGTAAATCCGGCAAGTTAGGGTTTCCAATTGGATTTCGTGTCCGGGTCGGGTTTGGCTCAGATCCGACCCGACCCGACCCAAGATGCTGGTTGGCTTGGTTCAATCAGTGGTTTGGTTTGGTTTGGTTAAGTCAGATTTGGTTTGGTTTATATATCCAATAGTTTTTAGGGCTTTAAACGTGTTTTCGGAGTCCAATAAATTCCCAGAAAAATACCATATGTCCGATTTTTCATTTTACACCATAAAATATTATTTCCATAATATTTGAACATAAATAAACTATATTTAAAAATCCTTTGATCACAATTACCTTGGTTCTTCATCCAAAAAATGCCAAAAAATTGAGGAAAATTATATTAAAATTATTCTGAAAAATTAGGGTATTTATAATCTACCCCCTTAAGAGGATTGCGTCCTCGCAATCAAAGAATTAACTACTAAAGGGAAGAACTATGGAAATTACAAAAATGTTTAGGTTGTAACTGCCTCCGCGAATAAGTGAGGATAACGCTGGTGCATACTATCCTCCCGTTCCCAGGTCGATTCGCCAGGAGAATGATGTTTCCAAGCTACATGGACCAGTCTAATTGTCTGTCCTCGCAAAGTCTTCTCACTAACGTCGAGGATGCCAACTGGTTGTTCTTCATATCTCAAGATAAGGCCTACTGCGATCTCTGAATGATCGACTACGTGACTTGGGTCGGTCACGTACCTTCGCAGCTGTGAGACGTAGAATACGTCATGCACTCCCTCTAAGGATGGTGGTAATGCAAGACGATAAGCCACCTCACCAATGCGCTCTAGAATATCAAATGGCCCAATATACCTTGGGCTCAACTTGTCTCTGCTCCCAAATATAATAGTAGCTCGAGTGGGCAAAATCCTCAAGAATACGTGCTCTCCTTCTTTGAACTCTAGAGGACGCCTATGTGTATCAGTCCAATGCTTCTGTCTGTCCTGAGATGCTTGTAGATGATTCTAAATCTGTTTCACCTTTTCCACTGTCTGTGTTACCAATTCTGGATCCAGTATTTGACGTTCACCAACGTCACTCCAACATATAGGAGATCTGTACTTCCTTCCGTATAATGCCTCGAATGGTGCCATCTGAATGATGGCCAGATAACTATTATTGTAGGAGAACTCCACTAAGAGCAAATCATCTTCCCAAGATCCTCCAAAGTCTAGCATACACGATCACAACATATCCTCCAAGATCTGAATGGTGCGCTCCGATTGGTCATCTGTCTGTGGGTGGTAAGCGGTGCTGAATTTGAGTCTGGTGCCAAGACTCTCTTGCATGCTTCGCCAGAAAAGAGATATAAATCTCGAATCTTGATCCGATATAATACTAACTGGCACTCCATGTAATCTTACGATTTGTCGTATATACATATCGGCTTGTACCTCTGTGGACTGTCCAACTCTAAAGGGCAAGAAGTGTGCCGATTTAGTGAGTAAGTCCACAATAACCCATACCGCATCTCTTCCGCTGGGGCTCCTTGGAAATCCTATGACAAAATCTTTCGTGATATGCTCCCACTTCCATTCTGGTATAAGAAGCGGCTGTAACATACCTGCAGTCCTCTGATGCTTGGCCTTTACTTGCTGGCAGACTAAGCATTTGGCCACAAATCTTGCAATCTCCCTTTTCATTCCATGCCACCAATAATACTGTCTCAAGTCTCGGTACATTTTGATTCTTCCTGGGTGAACAGAGTACATAGAGCTATGTACTTCAGTCATTAACTCATGTCTCAATTCTCCATTTAGAACATACAGGCGATTTCCAAACCTCAATGTCTCATCTTCGTGTATGCCTGCTTCTGTCCTCTCTTTCAGTCTTCGAAATCTAGCATCGGTAGGCAATGCCTCTTTAAACTTCTCCACGAGTGATGACTTAACTTCAAGATTAGCCAGCAAGCCACTCTGTCCTGGTAAAACAACCTCTATCTGAAGCTCCTGTAGATCTCTCAATAACTCGGGCTGCATCGTCAAGAAATAAGCCCTAGGCTTCCTACTGAGAGCGTCTGCTACGACATTCGCCTTTCCCGGATGATACTGCAGATCTATATCAAAGTCTACCATTATCTCCAGCCAATGTCTCTGTCTCATGTTAAGCTCCTTCTGAGTATATACATACTTCATACTCTTGTGATCAGAAAAAATTTCTACCTTCTCCCCATAAAGGTAGTGCCTCCAAATCTTCAATGCAAATATAACTGCTGCTAACTCCAGATCGTGAGTTGGGTAGTTCTTCTTATGGACCTTCAACTGTCTCGATGCATAAGCAATGACTTTGCCATGTTGCATTAAAATACATCCTAGTCCACTACCTGATGCATCACTATAAACAACAAAACCTCCTGACCCCGAAGGAAGAGTCAAGACAGGTGCTGTTGTTAATCTTCTCTTCAATTCTTCAAAAGCCTTCTGGCAGTCTTCTGTCCATATAAACTCATGGTCTTTACGTGTCAGCTTTGTCATAGGCTCTGCAATTCTTGAGAAATTTTCTACAAACCTTCGGTAATATCCCGCAAGTCCAAGAAAACTTCTCACCTCTGCAACTGATGTGGGTGTAGGCCAAGTCTCTATTGCCGCAACTTTCTCTGGATCCACTGAAAGTCCTTCTCCTGAGATGATATCTCCCAAGAAAGGCACTTTGTCCATACAAACTCACACTTACTGAGTTTGGCATATAACTTCTCATGTCTCAAGGTCTCTAACACGATTCTGAGACGCTCCTCGTGCTCTTCGTGGTTCTTAGAATATATTAGAATGTCGTCAATGAACACCACCACAAATTTATCCAAGAACTGATGAAAGACTCAGTTCATCAAACTCATAAATACTGCTGGCGCGTTGGTTAAACCAAACGGCATTACCAAGAAGTCATAATGTCCATACTTTGTCCTGAAAGCTGTCTTTGGTATGTCTTCCTTTCTTACTTTGATCTGATGATAGCCAGATCTAAGGTCAATCTTCGAGAATACCTTAGCACCACTCAATTGATCGAATAGATCATCAATGCGTGGTAAGGGATACCTGTTCTTGATGGTCACAGCATTCAGTGCCCTGTAGTCAATGCACAACCGTACTGTTCCATTCTTCTTCGGTACAAATAATATGGGTGCTCCCCAAGGTAAAATGCTGGGCCGAATGAAACTCTTCTCCAGAAGATCATCAACTTGTTCCTTCAACTCTACTAACTACATAGGTGCTAGCCGATATACTGATGAAGTGATAGGCTCTGCTCCTGGAGCTAAGTCTATTATGAATTCTATTTCCCGATCAGGCGGTAAACCTGGAAGATCATCAGGAAATACATCAAGAAATTCTGATATGACTCTTGGGTAACCTGTCTCCCCTTCTACAGATAGTACCCTAAGAGTAGGCTGAACTCCTTGCTTTACTGCTCCTCGAAGAAACTCAAATTCTGGATGTCCAGGAGGTCTAAATATAACCCGCCCAAGTCGGCAATCAAGAGTCGCATGGTACTGACTTAACCATTCCATACCAAGTAAAATATCATAATCCGGCATAGAAAATATCAGAAATTGAGCTTGCATCTCTCTTCTACAAACTACTACAGAACATGATCTATAGACGTCACTAACTGGGATAATTCTACCTCCTGTAAGGATTCTCTTAATCTTCGGAAGGGGTGCGGTAGCTACTCTATGGGTGGCTACAAAGCTTGCTGCTATAAATGAATACGATGCTCCAGAATCAAATAAAGCTACAGCTGGTAATGAAGCTACTAAAATAGTACCTGCGATAACCTCGCCTGCAGTAGCTTCCTCCTCAATAGCTAATGTGAAGGCCTGTCCTCGTCCCTGAGCTGGACCTCTCTGCTGCTGCTGAGTCTGCTGAAATAGGGCTGCCTGTGGTGCCAGTGGTGCTCTCTGCTGATTTTCTCCTGGGGCTGGTGGTTTGAATCCTCCAACTCCCATCTTCGGTGCTCCTACTGCTGGATAAGCTGGTCGTGGTGCAGGTAAAGCTAGTCTCGGTGCTCCCTCTCTGCGCTCGGTGCAGTCTCTGGTTGAATACTGGTTGGATCCGCAAGCCAGGCATAGTCCTAACTTGTGTCTGCATTCTCTCTCAATGAGACCTACCTTGCCGCAGTGGTGACAAGTAGGGAGAGATATGGCCCTGTGTGTTGTCCTCTCTGGCATACTCCTCTGGGACCGTTTTGCTGAATCCCCATGTACTGTCCTGGATGGTGCTGATGTGATGGGCCTCTTCAGATTTGACTCCCTTCTAGTGACGCGCTCCATGCGTCGTGCTGCTGCAAGAACATCGGTATATGATGTAGGTGCGACTAATCCAATCAATCTCTGAAGCTCGAACTTCAGTCCGTCAAAGAACTTCTCAGCTTTCTCCTCCTTTGTCGAAATCAAGGTTGGGACAAAGCGACTTAGGCGAATAAATTCTGCGTTGTATTCTTCCACTGTCATATTGCCTTGGATAAGGCGGTTGAACTTGTCTCTGAGCTCTGACTGTGCAACTGATGGAATGTACATCTCTTGGAAGAGTCTGGGGAACTCTTCCCAAGTGACTCGGTCCTGTCCGAGCCTCCTCTCTTCTGCTAACCACCAGTGATGTGCATTTTCAGTTAACTGCATTCTGATTGCAGTCATCCACTTCTCTCTCAGAAGTTCAGCTGCTTCCAACTGGTGTTGAATGTTCGTGAGCCATTCATGAACTTCTGTTGGCCCCTCTTTACCAAAAAATGTACGAGGCTTGAGATGACGTAAATCGGTGATAGATCACGTCGCTGATCGCCTCGTTGGTGGATTTGCCTGCTCCAATGCGGATACCAGGCTGGTTCCCAGATACTCTGCCTCCTGACGATGTGTCTCTTGTTGAATCTGTTGTTGGGCTTGTATCATGGCATACATTATCTGGAACATCTGCTGCCCGTCTATGGCTTGTCCTGGCGGGAGAACTGGCATCTGTGGAGTGAACTATGGTGGAAATGGGATGTCATCTCTCCGGAACCTTGGATTAGGCTGACCGGTTTGATCGCTCTGCGATGTTTGTCCTCCATTCCCTGGTGTCACTCCGTCTATATAAGTAACCACAACGTCGTGTAGTGTATCCAAGGGAATCTCATCTCCATTACTGGGATCCATTACTCTGCAACCAAAAGATAAACTGTAAGAACGCTTAGAGGAATCAAACAGGATGCAAATCAAGTAACAATTTCGAGTTCGATATAGAGTTCAATAATGGTTTAAATAATGGATGAGATCCTATAACTTATCCTATCCTTAGGGCAGGCTAGTTCGGTCCCTAAGTTGAAACCGAACGTTTAGTCCTAGACCTGCATGGGCCACCACAAAAACCATGTCACGCCCCAGTCCCAAAATACCGAGGGACTAGACACGTGGCAATGGCCAGCAGCACGCACCGATGGACAAACCCAATTTAATGGATCCATCAGGGCATACTTAAGATGTAAAATCAAGTCTACGACAAAATGGCACAACTAATCTCATCCACACAAGATATAAAATATGATCCACAGAATAAATAAGGAATATAAATCATCAGCTAGTCTCAACAAAGTGCTTCGGGGAACAACCCGATAAATATCTGATACAATGGTTCAACAGACCAGAATATAAATGACTGAAAAAAATAAATACTGAGCATGAAACATGGATGCTCAGGAAAAATCATCGGCTAAAACCTCATCCTCGGATGAAGGTACAGCTCCTGGATTAGCTCCTGCTACGGTCCCGTATACCTCGGGATAGATCTCGTCCTCAAATCCTGGGGACATAATCCATATCCAGGTCCTTAGGGAACATAGCAAGGTACAGATAATAATACAAGCCAAAGTATAAGCAGTGCAGAGCATAATGAAATAAATAGGGCAAGTAAGTAACCATCTATGTGAAATGCAAGATGAGAGCAGCACGAGTACTCAGGCTGAGCCACTACAAGCTCTGTGTCGGGGAGCCGGTAGTGGTAATAACCGGTAGTGGGTCTAGCTCTGCTCCGAGAGTCTATAACCTCGCAATAATAGTAGATATATATAAAATAGCCTGTAGCCTATGTGTCTCTCCCCACCCAATGTAACCATGCATATCATGACCATAACGTCTCATGTCCATGTCAAGCGGGATCATAGCTAATGCAACAAGTCATAAAGTATCTATGAATATAGTATCTCTGTCAAGTCATGTATCCTATATAGAATCACCACGAATATCTCGGGAAGATCCTGTCTCATGAATAGTGTCAAGTGTCCTTGGTCAAAGTGTACTTGGTAAGATAAGTACGAGAATATAAAGTGTCACGAATGTCCATCTCTAGATGACAGTACCCAACACCGCATACAGTGTTGGCACCCGACTAATAATCGGACGCTAAGTATGTCACACGGTCCTAGGTTAAGCATGCACAACAATATAATGAAGCAAGAAAAATATGTAACAATACTGCAGAGTTTGGCAAGGTACACTTGCTTGGGGTTTGAATACCAACAGTCATCCCTGTATCAGTGGATCCTATGGGTACTCCTCCAAAAGCTGTAATAAATATCAACAACTGTCTCAGAAGATATCAAATAGCTAAAAATGCCTGTCCTTAAGTCCAATTGGGACATAAGGGCAAAATGACATTTTCGGGCCAAAGCGGGGTCCACATGTGGGCCACTTTGCACCGAAAAGTGTTTCAGGGTCAAAGGTCTCCAAATTCCTCAAACTCAGTGTCAACAAGTTAGGAACGATGATACGAACCCAACGAAACTTCCAGAATTGGATTCCGATGAGCCAATCACAAAATCGCCCGTCAAGTGGAGCCTGTGGGGCCTACGACACGCGATTTTGTTAACGTTCTCAGAATCGAACCAAACTTGGATCAAAGGACCAGCATATTGCTACGAGTCCGATGGTGTAAGTTTTGTCTCGATCCGACGTGTGTACATAAAGTTACAGCATGTTCCAGAATGGACAGATACGGGGCGTTGTCGGCGGATACGCGTTGATTCCGGTGTGCACGCACATCCGAATTGGCTTCTGCGAAATCCCACACGTCCGTATCAATGTCGCGCACATTTCGGTAAAGACCGCGTGCGACCAAGTCGTCCCGTTTGGCTGGGCGTACTTAGTTCCAGGGTAAAACAGGGCGTTGTTTTTCCTGTTTTTGGATCGCGGTTTGCGATCACCACAGGACGCGATGCACCGAGCGGGTTATGCGGGCACCGAGAGGGTTATACAGTCTACGCATTGCAACTGACGGAATCAAAAATAGAGTTACGAGGTGAGAGAAAACGTTACCTGAACTGGGCTCCGAGAAGTCTGAATTCTCGTGTCCTGCTCGAACTCTTGTGTCCGTGCGTCTGCTGTGCGTCCAGGCTAGGGTTTCGATCGAGACAGCGGTGGGGCTTTTTCGGAGGGAGTCCAGCACAGGGTCGGCGAGGGTGGCGGCTCTATACAGTTGGCCGGAGCGGGTTCACGCGGGCCGGAGGCTCGGCGTCGGGACGAGCGGCTGGGTGGACTCGGGTGGAGCGGGGCTGGGTCGACTCTGGTGGAGCGGGGTTGGGTTGACGACGGGTCTAACCGAGGGCATCCTGGCGGCAGCGGCGAGGTGGTAGAACTTGGGGGGGGGACGGCGACGAAGTCGAGCAGAGGGGGACGGCGGCGGAGTCGAGCAGAGGGGGACGGCTGCACAGTCGAGCAGAGGGTGACGTCGGCCGCGGGTCGGGGGAGGAAGGAGTCGACGAGCGTCCTGGCGGAGATGAGGGAGCCGGTGGCGGTCGGAGCTCGACGGGTCAGGGGCGAGGTCGCTGTGCGGCAGAGATGAGGGAAAGAGGGGGCTGGGCATGGATGTCGAGACGGGGATTAAATAGGCTACAGTAAATTCGACAAGTTAGGGTTTCCAATTGGATTTCGGGTCCGCGTCGGGTTTGGCTCGGATCCGACCCGACCCGACCCAATAAGCTAGTTGGCTTGGTTTAATCAGCGATTTGGTTTGGTTTGGTTTGATTTGGTTTGGTTCAGTCAGATTTGGTTCGGTTTATATATCCAATAGTTTTTTGGGCTTTAAACGTGTTTCCGGAGTCCAATAAATTCCCAAAAAAATATCCTATGTCCGGTTTTCCATTTTACACCATAAAATATTATTTCCATAATATTTTAACATCAATAAACTGCATTTAAAAATCCTTTGATCACAATTACCTTGGTTCTTCATCCAAAAAATACCAAAAAATTGGGGAAAATTATATTAAAATTATTCTAAAAAATAGGGTGTTTACAGAGGTCTTCCAAGATTCTACTACTGCGATCTTCTTCGGATCCACTAAAATTCTATCACTAGTCACAACATGTCCTATGAACTCCACCTTGTCCAGGAAGAACTCACACTTGGACAGCTTTCCGTCATGACCCGCACCTTGGATTTGGGCATGAGTCATAGGTATATCCCGCCTATGCCGCACTGTCAGCGGTAGAATGTTGTACTATAAGCCATATGTATAATCTATAACTCATAACATATGTTCATCTCCACACTATACTCAATCACATGCACTAGTTTAAATAAAAATACCAAGATAATAATAAAATAATAGTCTCGATGCGGCTCCAAGGAGTCTCCCCAACACTAAATATCCAAAGTATAATATTCAAAATAGTTTAGAAATTTTTTGGAGAATAATCCGGTCAAAAATAACTAACAAAATCAACTACTCTACTAAACTACTCTATTTTAGACGGTATCTGAGCTGCTATCTCTCTTTGATCCTCCGAAAGGGCAAGATCAGGCTATATTATGTCGCTAGCATATGGTCCATAATATGTAGGGATTGCATCCTCATCGTAGTCACCTAAAATATGATTATCCAGTCAGGAAAGGAATGAGTACATCACAGTAAAAATAGTTCCAACACATGGTAGAAGCTATAAGACAATAAATAGTAAAAAATATATGATAGCAACAAAACTGAAATCTTAATAAGTCAACTAGAATAACTAAATGCTAAAGTCCTGTCATGGCAAAGATGTAGTACAATAACTCCAAGCAACAAATAAATAACTGCAATGTACGGAAGAACAGATAGGAACAATTACTCTATGTGATTTGAAATACCTTGTTGACATGTGAATGACTAAGAGATAAAATTCGACAAACCACACGTGTCGTGCATGGCTGTTATTATTCCAGTAAGACCATGGGATGGAAAGGGTAGTTTACACGTCCACTAAGTATTTTTCCTCCCCACGAGTACAACATGGATTCTGAACCAGTCACAAAAAAATAACAATAATCCAAAAAAGTCACGTATCTCATAATAAGAATCCATCATACTAATTCGTGTAACAAGTGTTAAGAATCAAATAATCAATACTAAGCATGCATTATAGAGACTATCAAGCACTAAAAGTAATCACGAAAATGAACTCGCATGTGGTCCTTAGCTGTGGTTGGATCAGGTCCCAATTCAGAGTCCAAATCCTACGTATAATATTTTACCATGTCAAGAGATAAGTTATTTTAAATTATTTAATTCTAGAATAATTACTCTAAAAATCCTATTTTAATCTTATTATTCTGATTTTTAGGTTGATTCCTAAATTTTGTCCAAAGAAACTGAATTTTATCTACTCGAGTCTCATGGCACGCAAGTCGAGGCAATCTGTTGACCAAAAAGTCAACCGATGCAAACCCAACCTTCATGTATGGTTTCCTATAGACTTTAGTGTCACAAACATGTTGTAATTTATGGCTCATCCAGATTCAAATTCGTTTGGAAATTATTGCACATACAAAATCGCATTGTGCAATAGTGGTTTATTACTAACCTAGAAGTTCTACAGAATTAACAGCATAAAAATATTTTGTCTTAAATTCTGGGAAAAACATATGTCAATGATCTCAACATTAGCTTTCCGAAACTTTAAACAATTCATGATTCTGATTCCTTGTTCTCCCAAAATTGGGAAAACACCGAGATGCATCTATTTTTATACATGTTATGCTCTATAAATTTTCTATAATTTAATATTCAAAATTTTGTGAAACAGTTTACATATTCAGAAAACTAACCTCAACACGGTTCTAACGCAAGAAACTAGGTCACGTTTGGAGTCTGGAGCTATGAGTAATGGCTTCTGGAAGATGAAGGATGTAAACTCCCTCAACCAAAATTAGACCTACTTGGCTTAGATAGTGAAACTAGGGCTAGTTGAATCCAATTAGAAATTAAACATGGTATTTTATTTAATTTTACAATATTTATATTACTTAGTGCACCATACCGTTGCTATGATAATTGGAGCAATACACTAGGCATTGCCTTCCTGCAAATTTTATACCATTGTCCTAGACGTGCCCGCCTTCTATTCTAACATTTGTATAACTTATAATCATGCTCTCTTGTACTACATTTTAGTCGCACAATATTCATCGCAAATATTTATATTTAATTCTAAATAAATTTGACTTTATATCCTTGAGCGTTCCAATCGAAATTGGCGACACAATCTTGACCCGTTTTATACAAACCAATTTATGGTGATATTCTACTATGAGCCCTCTATGTCCATGATACTTGTGTCCCACCTACTTGTAGCCCCGTGTACTTCTAATTAATCCAAGAACACCTTGTGCATTAATTTTAATTAATTTAACCCAATTTTGATCTTTGTGCAATTTTCTAATTGTTGAGCGCTTTTATGAAAAAAATGTATTGAGGTGTCCACACCATTGGATATGACACATGAATAAACCCATTTTTTGTTCTTATGAATTTTTTCTATGATTTTTGGAATGTGCAACACACAACATCGCCCCCTCATTTAACCCTAGCCTTGCATTTTAAACAATATAAATTATAGCCCTCCAAACATCCCCATGTCAAGCCATGGCCCAATCCTAAGATATCGACCAAGCCCAATCCCTTAGGTCAACCCCCAACCCTATTCCCCACATGTATAAATACAAACTTTTCTTTTTATTCATTTGCAAAACCCAAAGAAACTACAACCAGCCGATCCCTTCCCTCTTCTTGTTAATCTTCTTCCTCCTCCCCCGCACGCCGGAGACCGGTCGCCGACCTCCGTCGGACCTCCACAACCTGACCCTGTCGGCCTCCTCCACCGGGACATAGCTGCCTCCTCCCCGACCTCCTGCACCATCACCATTAATCTCCTCTCCATCTTCTTCCTCCTCTTCTCCCTGTCCTTCCCCTCCGACCGTTGTACCCCATCGATGACTCGACAGAGCCGACTCCTCCGGCTCTGCACACCACCACCATTACCACCATCACCACCGCCCTCTTCTTCTACCTCCACCGCTATACAGCACCCGACCACCATCCTCCGCCTGAGAACACCAGCAATGCAGCAGCCTCATCCCTACGTTCTCCTCTGCCATGTCAATCACCTCTCTCCACTGTCGTCTTCGACGAGTCCACCACCACTAACACCACCATCGAGCTCCTCCTATCTTCGACCTCGACCATCCTCTTTGTCTTCTTCCTTCCCTGACCTCCACCGGATTCCGATCATCCACGCTGAGCAGCCTGCACTCAACCCCGACCCCGACCATACCTGAGCCTTCTCCCTGACCGACCCCCGACCTTCTCCGCCGTCTGAATACCCGACTTTCTCCTCCGTTCCTCGACCTCCCCCGCCAACAGCAACTCCTCCCCGACTTCTCCTCTTTTTCGGCCATCATCCCTCAACAGCAACCTCCTATTATGACCCTCACCATCCTCATCACCACCTCCCATTAACACGACTACCACCTTCTCCCTGCTCCCTGTCCTCCTCCTCCTCCTCGCAGGATCTTCCCTGGCCGGAGCAGCAATTACCTCATCATCACCATTATACTCATCATCATCTCCATTATAAACATCATCACCATTATACTCTACATCATTAACATAACTACAATCATCATCCCTATCATCATCCACATCATCACCATCATTCCAATCATCATCCACATCATCACCATTATCCCAATCATCATCCACATCATCACCATAATCCTAATCATCACCCTAATCACCATTATCACCTAATTACCCCTATCATAAACCTCATCATCATTCCCATAATCATCATCACAATCATCATACCCTCATCATTATTTCCAAATCATCACCATTATTATCATCATAACTTACATCATAATTATCACCCTCGTCATCCCCATCATCATCATCATCATCATCATCATCATCATCATTACCTTTATCAACATCGATATCATCGTCATCGTGGACTCGTCACCTTCGTCGAAGATAACCTGCAGCAGTCGCCCCCGATTCTCGTGCATGTGCACGTTAACCCTGAGGTTCGAACATGTCCCTCTTCTACTTTTTATATATGCTTATGTGCATGCTATTAGGACATTAGTATTGCTTTATGACAGTTAGTTGACATCAGACCCTGAGTCGGTAAACCCAATTCGTATACGTATACGTACGTGTATGCGTATATTATTTAAATTGGTATATATATGTGTATTGTATAATTAAGTAAATGCTAAATAATAATTATGACTATATATGTGTTTACTTGTTGTACGACCTTAGGACACCGTAGATTTTGCCCGCATATTTATCTTGACTTTGTGACCTGAATATTAGGGAATTGTCTGCCTTGTTTACACTTATGTACTGGCTAGACAAGTGTTAGTTGACTGTCTGATTATGCACAGTATTTGAAGACGTGACACCCACATAATTAAACGTGCAATTTACCTTATTAGTTAACTAGTGCCACCCCTAGCGTACCCTCAGAGTCTAATATATTAAGGTTGTGTGTGTGCTAGTGTATCTGATATTGTTTTATATTATAATATATGTATATAGGACTATTGGATTGTTCTGTGCGACTTTAGGAGCAGACTATTGGTACTACGCAGCCTTCTTGCCAGGCAAGTATACCTTGCCATTGTACTGTAATTTATATTCCATATGATGTATGCATTTTATTTCTGTCATTTAGTTCATATATTTTAAACCGCTATATAAACTGTGCATCCAAGGAAACTTGGGTGCAACGACGGTGTCGTCGTATTCTGTTTTTATTATATATATGCATTGACCTAGTTTATGAGACCACCCCATTACCATGAGGCATTATTAGGTTTTATTGGCCGTGACACAGCTGTTGGACAAGTGTGAGTCTCATGTAGGATACGGACTTGGGTGACAAGTTTGGTCTTTTGTACGTATGGGACGTGCATTAGGGATAACTGCCGATAGAAGCTTTGTATGCTAGAAGAATTGACAGTTATTAGAGGTATTACCGTGTCATGGATATGACATAGTTAGAGCATGGGGCGTAGAGAACAACAAGTAAGGCATTTGGGCTATTTTGTAATTTTCTTTCTGTAACTCGTACGCTCCGTCGGAGATACGTGGTGGTGATGACCCCTATATTACTAGCGGCCTTTGGCGTTCAAAAGACGACATGCTTTGTAGGCCGCTGATTCTCCGAGAGAGTCACACCAATCCCATTTATGGCCAGATAGCCCACTTGTTAGAAAGTTGTTCTTAACGTGCATTCACATAGATGATTAGGCGACCCATTGGATGTTTATTTCAGTACTTTATTGGTATGCTTCTATGTATCTTGTTATGTCCCTCTGAGGACCTGGTCCCTTTCCAGGTGTAGATGTTCATGAGTATTCAGATACGGACTAGTTACTTATGTTTCGAGGAGGTCTTCTATTCGAGTCTCATTAATTGTTAGTTAATGTACTTATATTGTTTTGTTTATTTTATATTCTAGTCCGGCAGTGGATTTGTTTCCATCCGACTATCATCCTTAGATACTTCATATTGAGATTAGTTACATAGTTATTGGTTATTCATTTATATTGATTTTTGTGGATGAGATTTAGTTATGCCCTGTGACTTGAGATCGTTTATACCACTTGTGAATTGTTATTCATATTACAGTGTACGCATGTGTTATGGTTTCTATATATTGGAATTGGCATATACATGCGGCTGACATGCTTACGTGTTTCTAGTCCTACATATTTTTGGACTGGGGCGTGACAAAGGAAATACTAGATGACAATTCTCCAAAATAGTCTAAAAGAAACCCTAGAAATTATAACTTTAATACTGTATATAGAGAGGAGAGAGAACGAGCTGTCACTACCGTATTTTCTAGGAAATAGTATTTTAGTAATTTCATAATTAATTAAATATTGTGCATGTTAAATAATTATTTGTTGTATTATTTAATTGTGGTTAGATGTTAGTTATTTGATTTGGACTTGTGTTAGTGGACCTAACTAGTTTAGTTTAGACTCAAGGACCAACGTGTATTAATTATTAGATTTTAGCCCATTTAGAAAGCCCATTGTTTAGGAGGAGGATTAATTTAATTAAACCATTAGACTAGAAGCGTCCCTCCTTAATTATTTCTTCATAAGAGGCCCCAAGGGGTATATTGGACATTACATAGTGACTTGAGGAAGGGGTAAGGGGCCGACCTATATTTAAAGAGGGGAAAAAGTTTCTCTCTCCTCTTTTTATTTGAAACTAGATCTAGAATTTTTTTCAACCAAATTCCTTCATTCCCATATCATTTCTCTACCAAATTTTATCACAATTCCTTCCCAAATCATTATTGGAGACTAGTGGAGCATGGATCTAGAAGGAGGAAGCAAGGATCAACAAAGAGGAGCAAGGATCTACAAGTTGGAGGCCAATTTCATCACATTTGAGGTAGCATTGGAAATCCATCACCCAATAGGTATAATTCAGTTTTTCTCTTAAATTAGGTTCTAAATCTGATATTTAACCATGAGAAATCAACCCATATGTATAGGCTACCCATAGGATTTGGTTTTGTGTCCATATGAGACCTATTGAGAAAGTTATGGTACTTTTTGTGTCAATTTTGGGGGAATTCCGAGATTGACATTTGTTGTGTGTGTCAATTGATCTTATAGATCAATTTGGCATATTTTTGTATGTTTGGGACTAGTATCGTGTCCACAATTGGATACGTGTAGGTCGTACCCCAATAATTTGATGATATATGTTTATTTGGGGGGTTTTCCTCCGACACGGGACGTTGAGCATGTCATATTTTGATATGGACATGTAGATTTGTGTTTGACTTTTCGTATTATTCATAAATAATATATAGACTTGTTTGTGTCCTTCGGGATACGTTTGGATGAGTGGTGGACTCGTGTCGCAAGTGTATCCTAGATCTAGTGGGATACGAGTGTGATACGCTCCATGTGTTTGTGCAATTATTTCTAGATCTATTTTTCTTTTGTTCTTGGTCATTGTGATGTGTAATTATATATATATATATATATATATATATATATATATATATATATATATATATATATCTATTCTATTATATAATAGGAAAAGTAGGCTTCACCGTGGAAGTTTTTCTTTCTAAAAATACCCTTCGATCTTTTTTAAAAATTGATAAGGATATATAAGTAATTAAAAACAGTAATTAAATATGTATTAAATGTATGCATGCATGCAAAGTAGACATTTTAGGGAATAATAGTTAATTAAGTATGCATGCAAAGTAGGCACAGGGGCCCAAAAGACATGTTTTAACCTATAATGAAATTAAGGAATTGTTGTTTGCTATTTCAATAAACTATTGTTTATTTTTTTCAAATAGTATAAAATATGTGCAACGCACGTGCACATATACTAGTATATATATATATATATATATATATTGTTGTTATATATATATTTATGTATTAGAGTGTCATAGATCTATATATCTATTTTACCTATATATATATTTATATATATATATATATATATATTTATGTAGCTATTATTCTACACATGTAAGATCTATTATATATTGTAGTATATATATATTGTCGTATATATATATGTATATGTTATGTGTAGATATATATATATGTTGTTATATATATACTTATATGTTATATGTATATATATTGTGTATAATTATATATACGTTTACGTATATGTGTTGTTATATATATATGTACTATATATATGTATGTGGAGGTGTATGTATGTTACATATTTTATATAGTCATAATTATATAAGTTGTACTTATATATATTACTATCTATATATATTATGTGTTAAATTATATATATATATTATGTTATATATATATATATATATATATATATATATATATATATATATATATATATAAGAGGATGGAAGAGGCGACGACAACTATGGTGATAATTCAGCGTCACAAAAACAGCAGCAGCAATAGCAACCACCAGCAGCAAAAGCAACAACAACGGCAGCAATAGCGACGGCAGCGCAGCAATCAGCAACAACAGCTCAGCAATCAGCAACAACAGCATTTTTCAGTGACAGCAGTAGGGAATCATCGCGACAGCAGCGGTATCAGCAGCGTATCGACAGTTTCAATGATAGACAGCAAGGGTTTTTAGTGACATTTCTGTGGTTTATATTAGATATTATGTATTTAATTATAATAGATATATATATATATATATGTATATATATATGGTATTAATATATATGTATATATATTTCTAATTGTTAATTGTGTTTTCGTATACTATATTTATATTATTTAAGTTGTTAGCATATAATTATTAATGGGTAGTTAGTATAAACAAGGTTTTTGATATTACCTTGAGATACCAAGGTAAGTATCAAGGTATTTGGGGATACCCAAGGTATTGCGTTTGGGTATCAAGACTGAGGTTAGTGTTATGATACCAAGTTGGTTTGAAACCAAGGTATCCATTTAATGTTGTAATTAGGATTTTATATATTTAAATATGGTTTGATATATGTATATATGATACTTTATCCTTGTTTTACGTATCCTGAGATACGGTATCCTGGTATCCTAAGATATAACTTTTATGACCTAGACTCTTAGTGTTTGAACCCAATATCCTTGAGATAGACTCATGCAAACTAGAAATAGGTAGTTTGACATAGTTTGACCATAGTTGTCCATAGTTTGACTTAGAGTTGACCTAGTTTGACTATTTTGACTTAGAGATGACTTGTTGACCTAGAAGTTGACTAGTTTAACTTATTTTCTTTCCGAAACCTTGTATTGATGTTGTATTCCATATCTGGGTCTTCGAGGCATCGTATCAGACATATGTGAGACTATTCTTTGGACTTCAGGTGAGTACATTCTCTGATAGTTTCTTATTTTTGATATCCTCTATGTTCATTGTATCTAGTATAAATATCCATATTTTCTTGACACGATTGTTACCCAGATTGGTATATCTGGATCTTGTCATGAGATGTTATTCCTTGGTATATGGTGTATCTTGTGCAAGTCTTGTTTTATTGATTATCTTGTCCATGTACAGACACTGATTCTCGGAGAGACTTGCTACCTTCCTAGAGAATCTCGTGCCATAGCTTACCATGGTTGGATCTATTATACATGTCCGGGGTAGGAGTATTTTAGTTTAGATTTGTGATTATACCCTCCTTGTGCATGTCTTGTTCCTTGTGAGTGTTGATCATACACCGCACGTATGATTATCCAGGCCATTATACTCTTGTGCAAGTTCCTAAGCCGATCACATGTTAAGCTAGTACTCACACACTTAGTCATTAGTATTCTTGTTCATTATCATATTGTTTATTATTCTCAATCACTTGTTAACCAGGCCTAATTAGAATACTCAATTGCATCTAGGAAAAATTCTTTTGATTCATTCAACTATTCTCCTTTGATATTGATACTTGATCTTTTAATCTGTCATTTCCTTGAGTGTCTTACATCATGTGCCATATTGATTCTTTCTTTCGTTTTCTCTCAGGATGCCACCTAAGACTAGATCGCAGCAGGATAGAGCAGCTTATGAGAGGTCTATGACATCTCGAGGGCCTGTACCAGTCACTTCTCCGGTGATTGGAGTGTGAGCTACTTTTGGAGGTCCACCACCTACTCCGAGGAATGTACCAATTGTATCTGAGGGGCTTCCACCTCCACCTTCTGTGCCAGCAGAGACGACACAGATGTTTATACTATTTCGTGAGATGCTCAAGGCACAAAGGGCTCAGTCAGAGGCACATCAGAGGCAGACCAATATTTTATGGTAGGGCATCGAGAGTGCTTATTAGCTTGCTCGTGCCATAGTCGAGAGAGGAGTCCCGGTCCAGTTGCTCCTCAGGTCGCTCAGCTTCGGCCAGGCAACATTCAGGACTTCAAGAAGCTAGAGCTAAGGGTCTTCAAGGGGATGAAGGACATCGTCTATGCTGATGATTGGCTCGAGGATATTGAGCGTCTTATGAGGGTGTCCCGACTTTCTGAGGATCTGAAGGTTGAGGCGGTAGAACTTCAACTGTTCGACGTTGCTCATACTTGGTTCAGGAATGAGCCAATTCTTGTTGACGTGTGACAGTCTTGGGCGGTATTTAAGGACCTCTTCATGAAGAAGTTCTTCGCTCAGGCAGACTAGCAAGACTTGGGGAGGCAGTTTGAGAACCTCATTCAATGGAGTATGTCTGTAGAAGAGTATGCTACGGAGTTCGGCAGGTTGAGCCAATTTACAGTGTATTTGGTGAGAGAGCCGGAGGTTCGGGCTATTCATTTCTGTAAGGGTATAAACAGGGAAGTGAAGATCCTCATTCTGTCTTTTTATGAGACATACTCAGAGATACTTATGGAGGCATGCAAGGTTGAGCGAGAGTTGGGTTTGAAGCCTAAGAGAGACCGTGATTCTTATCTTAGGGCAAACAGCAGTGCAGTATCTGCCAAACATCCTCATTTCTAGTCCAGACCTTTCCAGCAGCCCCAACAGCACCAAACTCCAGCTAGGGCACCATTTCACCAGGCACCACAACAGTAGAGATAGTTACAGCAATCTTCCTGCCACTTCTGTAAGAAGCCCGGCTACATCTGGGAAGTTTGTAGAAAGAGGTTGGGAGCTTGCTTGTATTGTGGTACTTAAGGGCATCAGCTGAGGGAGTGTACTTCCAATCCTCGTCGTGCAGTTCAGGGAGAAGCTTCAGCTCTGAGGGCACAGATGAGACCACCTGCAGTACAGCTGAGGGGACCGCTTTCGATAAAGCAGCAGCTTTATCTCCAGCATCAGCAGTAGGGAGGTGCACGTCAGGGACGAGCGTTTGCTATGATCGTCGAGGAGGACGAACCCATCGGAGATGTCATCGCAGGTTCTATTCTTCTTGATTCCATTCTAGTTTTATCTTTCTTTGATAGTGGTGCTTCCTATAGTTTTTTATCTATTTTTTGCTCTGAAGCATGGGTTGGTAGCTGAGTCTTTGCTTAGGACTTACAAGATCATGACCGGGGGAGACATTATGTTGGTTAATGATATTTGCAAGGATCGAAGTATTACTCTAGGAGGCAGGAAGTTGAGTGTGTGTCAAATTGTAATACCACTTTCGAGCTATGATATTATACTCGGGATAGATTGGTTGAGTAGGCACCGTGCTAGCATATATTGTAAAGGAGGTAAAGTTTTGTTTGGTCCGCCAGGAGAGCCAGAGTTTGAGTTTGCTAGAGGAGCTGTAGAGCATGGAAAAAGCATTATTTATGGAGCTATGGTGGAAGACAAGGAGTTTCCACATCCTTTGATAGCAGAGTTCCTGGATGTATTTCCTGAGGAATTACCAGGGTTGCCGCCAGATCGAGATGTTAAATTCTCTATAGACTTGGTGCCATGTGCATAACTAATTTTACAACATGTCTATAGAGTAAACAACAGCGAGATGGTCGAGCTGGAGAAGCAGGTAGACGAATTACAGGATAAGGGGTTTATCAGATCGAGTTCTTAACCGTGGGAGCCCCAGTATTGTTTGTACCGAAGAAGGATGGATCGGTGTGCATGTGCATTGATTATAGGATATTGAATAATCTTACTATCAAGAATAAATACCTTTTACCACAGTTTGATGATCTGTTCGATCAGTTGAGTGGTGACAAGGTATTTTCTAAGATAGATTTGAGATCAGGCTACCACCAGGTGAAAGTAAAGCCGAGGACATAACGAAGACTGCTTTTAGAACTCGGTATAGTCAGTACGATTTTATGGTGATGCCGTTTGGGTTGACTAATGCACTGGCGGTATTTATGAACTTGATGAACAAGGTGTTCCATCAGTAACTTGACAAGTTTGTGGTGGTGTTCATCGACGATATACTCATATACTCGAAGACACCGGAGGAGCACGAGGAGCATTTACAGATTGTGTTGGATGTGCTGAGGAAGGAGAAGCTGTATGCGAAGTTGTCTAATTGTGAGTTATTCCTAGACAAGGTAGAATTCTTGGGGCATGTAGTGACTGGGGATGGTATTTCAGTGGATCCAAAGAAGATTACAACAGTAGAATCTTGGAAGACCCCAAGTTTAGTAGCTGAGATCAAAAGTTTCTTGGGATTAACAGGCTACTACAGGAAGTTTGTGTAGGATTTTTCGAGGATTGCCGAGCTGATAACCAAACTCAACAGGAAGGATATAGAGTTTGTTTGGACGAAGGATTGTCGGGTTGCTTTTAAGGAATTAAAGAAGAGTTTGACGTTTGCCTATTTTGACGTTGCCATCAGGGTCGAGAGTTTTTACTATTTATAGTGATGCATCAGAAAAATATTTGGGTTATGTTCTTCAGCAGAATAGGAAAGTGATTGCCTATGCATCCAGGCAATTGCGTCCTCATGAAAAGAACTATGCTACCCATTATTTGGAGTTGGCAGCAGTCATCTTCGCCCTGAAGTTGTGAAAATATTATTTGTACGAAGAGCGTGTGGAGATCTTCACATACTGCAAGATCTTGAAGTACATTTTTACGCAGAAAGAGTTGAACATGAGGCATTATCGGTGGTTGGAACTGATAAAGGATTTTGATATATCTTTGCAGTATCATCCTGGGAAAGCTAATGTAGTTGTCGATCCTTTGAGTAGGTATCTGGTAGCTATGTTCTTGATGCAGGTTCGATATTTCTTGGAGGACTTGTAGAGCTTGGGCATTGGGGTGATAGTTCCTGGTTTAGCTATGCAGATATGGGGATTGCAGATAAATTCAGATTTGATGGACATGATCAAGGTAGATCAGTTTGAGGATGTATCTCTGAGGAGCATCAGAGCTCAGGTGAGAGCAGGATTGGAGGATGATTTCACTATTGTCGAGGATGGATCTTTGCGGCATGGAGTTAGATTGTGTGTGCCTAGTGGGGAGCTGCGTGAGGTAGAATTACAGGAAGCGCATCGCTCTCAGTATTCTATACATCCAGGTGCCAACAAGATGTATCAGGATATGCGAGAGAGTGTATGATGGTATGGCATAAAGAGGGAAGTGGCACAGTTTGTATCTAGATGCTTAGTGTGACAGCAAGTGAAAGCCGATAGGCAGAAGCCAGGAGGTTTATTTCAGCCTTTACCTATTCCATAGTGGAAGTGGGAGCACATTACTATAGATTTTGTGTCCGGACTTCCACGATCTCCAGGAGAGAAAGACGCGATTTGGGTCATCGTTGATAGGTTGACCAAGTCGGCCCACTTTTTGCCTTTCAAGGTGGGTTTGTCTACGAAGAAGCTAGCAGAGATATATGTGAGGCAGATCATTAGGATACATGGAGTTTCCATCAGCATAGTCTCAGATCGGGATAGTCGTTTTACTTGGCATTTCTGGAGGAGTTTGCAGGATAGTTTGGGCACTCGGCTCAAGTTCAGTACTGTATATCATCCCTAGACAGATGGGCAGTCAGAGAGGACTATTCAGACTCTCGAGGATATATTGCACACTTGTGTACTAGATTTTGGGGATTCTTGGGGGGACCATCTCCATTTGGTAGAGTTTCCTTACCACAACAATTACCAGGCTAGCATAGAGATATCACCATTTGAAGCTCTGTACGGTCGGTGGTGTCGTACTCCCATGTTATGGGATGATGTTGGAGAAAGAGTTTTGCTTGGGCCAAAGATGGTTGTAGATGCAACAGAGAAGGTTCAGTTGATCAGAGATAGACTTCGTATGGCACAGGACAGACAGCGGCGTTGGGCCGAAAGCCACCGGAGACCTTTGGAGTTTGAGGTATTAGTTAATATTTTTATTTTTTTGCTTGTTATTGGTTGTTTATTATAGATTAAGTTCTTAAGGTGGTATTTTGTTTTAGGTGGGTGGTTTGGTGTTTCTGAGGATTTCTCCGATACGAGGCACGATTCGCTTCGGTGGAGGCGGGAAGCTTAGTCCACGATTCATCGGACCTTTCGCTATTCTAGAAAGGGTCGGTGCAGTTGCTTATAGACTAGACCTGCCACCTGCATTGGAGGAAGTGCATAACGTGTTTCACGTATCACAATTGAGACGGTACATGGCAGATTCTAGTCATGTATTGGATCACTCGGGGATAGAGGTAGGCCCTACACTTAGCTATCCAGAGCATCCAATTGAGATTCTGGATTAGAGAGAGAAGGTGTTGAGGAACCATACTATTCATTTGGTACACGTCGCATGAAGGCATCACTCTCCGGGGGAGTCCACCTGGGAGAGAGGATGAAATGCGAGAGCGTTATCTATATTTATTTGTGCCTCGAGGTATGTTCTTTCATAGTTAGTTCTATTCTTCAGTTCTGTTCTTTTGTTATGTTATGTTATTTCTGGGGGTAGTTTCGTCTTTGAATTTCGAGGACAAAATTATTTTAAGGAGGGTAGACTTGTCACTACCATATTTTTAGGAAAGGGTATTTTATTAATTTTATAATTAATTAAATATTATGCATGTTAAATAATTATTTGTTGCATTATTTAATTATGGTTTAATGTTAGGTATTTGTTTTGGACTTGTGTTAGTGGACGTAACTAGTTTAGTTTAGACTCATGGACCAACATGTATTAATTATTAAATTTTAGCCCATTTAGAAAGCCCATTGTTTAGGAGGAGGATTAATTTAATTAAACCATTAGAGTAGAAGATTCCTATCTTAATTATTTCTTCATGAGAGGCTCCAAGGGGAATATTGGATATTATATAGTGACTTGAGGAAGGGGTAAGGGGGATAACCTATATTTAAAGAGGGGGGAAAGTTTCTTTCTCCTCTTTTTATTTGAAAACTAAATCTAGAATTTTCCTTAACCAAATTCCTTCATTCCCATATCATTTTTCTACGAACTTTTATCCCAATTCCTTTCCAAATCACCATTGGATAATAGTGGAGCAAGGATCTAGAAGGAGTAAGGATCTACAAAGAGGAGCAAGAATCTACAAGTTAGAAGCCAATTTTATCACATTTAAGGTTGCATTGGAAATCTATCTCCCAATAGGTACAATTCAGTTTTCCCCCTTAATTCAGATTCTAAATATGAGATTTAAGTATGAAAAATTAACCCATATGCATAGGCTACCCATAGGATTTGGTTTTGTGTCCATAGGAGGCCTATTGAGAAAGTTATGGTACTTTTTGTCAATTTTGGAGAAATTCCGAGATTGACATTTATTTGTGTGTAAATTGGTCCTATAGATCAATTTGGCATGTGCTTGTGTGTTTGGGACTAGTGTCGTATCCACAATTGGGTATGTGTAGGTCGTATCCCAATAATTTGGTAATACGTATTTATTTGGGGGATTTTCCTCCGGCACGGGACTTTGAGCATGTCACATTTTGACACGGACATGTAGATTTGTGTTTGACTCTTCATATTATTTATAAATAATATATTAGACTTGTTCGTGTCCATCGCGGTACGTTTGGATGAGTGGTGGACTCGTGTCGCAAGCATATTCTAGATCTAGTGGGTTACGGGTGTGATACGCTCCATGTGTTTGTGCAATTATTTCTAGATCTATGTCTCTTTTGTTCTTGGTCATTGTGATGTGTAATTATATGTATGTATATATATATATATATATATATATATATATATATTATTGTTATATAAATATATATATATATATATATATATTTATGTATTAGAGTGTCATACATCAATGTATCTATTTTTCTATATATATATATATATATATATATATATATATATATATATATATATATATATTTTTATATTCATGTTGCTATTATTCTAGACATGTAAGATCTTTTATATATTGTAGTAAATGTATATATACTGTAGTATATATATATATGTATATGTTATGTGTAGATATATATATATATATATATATATATATATTATATATATTATATATATATATATATATATATATATATATATATATATATATACTTATATGTTATATGTATATATATTGTGTATAATTATATATACGTGTACGTATATGTGTTGTTAAATAAATATTAATGTGTGCCGAGCGGGGAACTGCGCGAGAAGGTTCTGCAGGAGGCACACCGCTCTCAGTACTCGATGCATCCCGGTGCCAACAAGATGTATCGAGACTTGAGAGAGGACGTATGGTGGTATGGAATGAAGCGCGAGGTAGCACGCTTCGTATCTCGGTGTCTAGTGTGCCAGCAGGTAAAGGCAGACCTGCATAGGCCACCACTAAAAACGTGTCACGACCCGCACCCGGTTTAGGGGTACGAGTGCGTGGGTACGTCCAGCCTACGCCGCAGTGTCGGCGGTAGAACGCTGTCAAGGTCTTGATACTATCTAGCTAATGTCACACAAACATCCAATCTCCATAAGGAGGCACGGATGACACAAATAAACGAGCACATACTCAATCACAGGATTACAGCACGATAAGATAACGAACAGAAATTAAATACAACACAAGTCCAAAAAATAATATACTAACTCAACAATATCCAAGTCTCAATAAAAATGCCGGAGACAAATCCGGTACCAATAATCTGCTAAAAGAACTAATCAGAAAACTAGAAGAATTAGTGATTCCGGCTAGACCTCCCGGAATCACAACTAACTACCAAGTCTGCAGCTACTCACCATATGGTCCATAAAGAGTCGGACAGCGGTCCTCTAAGGCATAGTCTGGAAAAAATTGTTTCCAGTCAGGAAGGAGCAAAGCACAATCTCAAATAACAGTTCCATTTAATTGATAAGGACTATAAAGTAATAAACATGTCATGCTAGCTACTGAGAAGACAGTGAAATAAATGCAATGGCAATTAAAGAGAGACAGACAATGTAAAGAGACAGGCAATAGGCAATATGATACAGTCAGTGCATGTGTTAAAATGAAAAGAACAAGGAACAGTATCATATACGGGTGATGTAGTATATGATTTAAATAGGAAAACTGTAATCTATTCTAAGTGTTTGAAATAGTAGTTTCAAAATATGATCGGCTTGGGAACATGTACGATAGCTACAGGGCCTGGCTAATCATGGGTGAAGAGCATGATTAACACTTACATTATTCTATACTACAATAAGAGGTTATGATCATATTTCTTACTAACTACTTTCCCGCCCCCAACTAGTACTGTGGATCCAACCATGACACGTCACGATACACGAACAAGTCCAGTTTATCATGTACGATGTCTAATATACATGTCGTGTACAATGTCAATACGATAATCAATGTAACATCTCATGACTGCAGATCCAAGCTATACTAGTCCGTGTTGCACAGTGTCAAGGATTCAGTTGTAACATTTCAAGATTATTGAATTTATAGAAATTATCAAGAAATTGGAAATTACCAGAGAATGTACTTGCCTCGGGTCCTTAGCTGGTAATATTGGTGTCCTGTTCCAGAGTATCCCCTGGGTGAAACAACAGTCCTATAACATATCACAATTATAACACTTGTATCAGATGCTACACTAACACACAATAGAATTACGCTGGCCTCAGGGCTATGCCAGGCATGGCTCTAGTCAACTATGACAGGTGTTCATCTACTGACTTCTAGGTCAAATCTACCATCACAAACACAAATGAGCACTGCATATAATACTATATTTAATTACACATCTCACATAATTATTTAATTTAAATATACTATAATAAAATTACTTAATTGTAACTACCATAACATTAAATATTATAAAAAGTCGAAAATACCCCTGTTTTCATAATGTGGTAGTGACAAGTCTACCCACCTAAAAAGAATTTCGTCCTCGAAATTTAAAATCCTCATAGTAGTATCAAGACCTGCATGGGCCACCACTAAAAATGTGTCACGACCCGCACCCGGTTTAGGGGCACGAGTGCGTGGGTACGTCCAGCCTACGCCGCAGCATCGGCGGTAGAACGCTGTCAAGGTCTTGATACTATCTAGCTAAATGTCACACAAGCATCCAATCTCCATAAGGAGGCACGGATGACACAAATAAACGAGCACATACTCAATCACAGGATTACAGCACGATAAGATAACGAACAGAATTTAAATACAACACAAGTCAACAAATAATAATCTAACTCAACAATATCCCAGTTTTATCAAAATGCCGGAGACAAATTCGGTACCAAATAATCTACTTAAAGAACTAACTAACAATAGTAATTTCCGGCTAGACCTTCCGGAATCACAACTAGACTACCAAGTCTGCAGCTACTCACCATATGGTCCATAAAGTGTCGGACAGCGGTCCTCTAAGGCATAGTCTGGAAAAAATGTTTCCAGTCAGGAAGGAGCAAAGTACAAATCTCAAATAACAGTTCCATTTAATTGATAAGGTCTATAATACAATAAACATGTCATGCTAGCTACTGAGAAGACAGTGAAATAAATGCAATGGCAATCAAGAGAGACAGGCAATATAAAGAGACAGGTAATAGGCAAAGTGCATGTATGAAAATGAAAAGAACAAGGAACAATATCATATACGGGTGATGTAGTATATGATTAAAAATAGGAAAACTGTAATATATTCTAAGTGTTTGAAATAGTAGTTTCAAAATATGATCGGCTTGGGAACATGTACGATAGCTACAGGGCCTGGCTAATCATGGGTGAAGAGCATGATTAACACTTACAATTTTCTATACTACAATAAGAGCTTATGATCACATTTCTTACTAACTACTTCCCCGCCCCCAACTAGTACTGTGGATCCAACCATGACACGTCACGATACACGAGCAAGTCAAGTCTATCATGTACGATATCTAATATACATGTCGTGTACAATGTCAATACGATAATCAAGATAACATCTGATGACTGCAGATCCAAGCTATACTAGTCCGTGTAGTACAGTGTCAAAGATTCAGTTGTAACATTTCAAGATTATTGAATTTATAGAAATTATCAAGAAATTGGAAATTATCGGAGAATGTACTTGCCTTGGGTCCTTAGCTGGTATTTATGGATATCCTGTTCCAGAGTATCCCCTGGGTAAACCAACAGTCCTAAAAACATATCACAATAACACTTGTATTAGGGGCTATGCTAACACACAATAGAAATACACTGGCCTTAGGGCTACGCTAGGTACGATAAGGGTAATCTACTAAATAGGCCAACTATATATATTAATATCCCTTAATTACAATAATAGATATAAGTATAAATATATACACTTTAAATAAAACTAATACCTGTATGTACATACAAACATATCTCAAATTAAATACATATACAAAATATACATGTATATATTATAAAAATGTACTAAGGGTTTATACAAAAATATATATACACATATATATATATGCCAAAATAATAATTATACTATATACATGTATAATAATATCCACATACACAAAATATATACCAATATACATATATATATATATCTATAAGTATAGTGTATTTTCTATGTTGTATATAGTGTACATATTTGGGTTATGTACAAACAAATATATGTATATTTTGGTATTTATATATATTTTGGTATATACTTAGTATATGTATGTTTTTAAAATATGTAAATTGGATATTATTTATTTATTAGTAATTAATTGTATAATTGTAATATGTATAATAAATTGAGTAAGTATGTATTTAAATTAATGCACATACTTACAGGTATGTGCATTAATTTAAATATATACTTATATGTTATATGTATATATATATATATATATATATATATATATATATATATATATATAACATATAAGTATACACAATATATATACATATAACATATAAGTATATATATATATATATATATATATATATATATATATATATATATATATGTATGTTATGTAATATGTAGTTTTTGTGTACATATTTATATATGTGGAGGTGTATGTATGTTACATATTTTATATAGTCATAGTTATATAAGTTGTAGTTATATATATTATTATCTATATATATTATGTGTTATATATTATAAATATATATATTGTGTTATATACTATATATATATTGTGTTATATATATACAAGAGAATGGGAGAGGCGACAGCAGCTATGGTGATAATTCAACGTCACAAAAATAGCGGCAGCAATAGCAACCAATAGAAACAGCAATAGCAACAACAGCGGCAGTAATAGCGACGGTAGCGCAGCAATCAGGAACAACAACTCAGCAATCCGCAACAGCAGTAGTTTTCAGCAACAGCAGCGGCAGCAGTTTTAGCGACAGTAGTAGGAAATCGTTGCGACAACAGCGGTATCAGCAGCGTATCGGCAGTTTCAGCGACAGACAACAAGGGTTTTTAGTGACAGTTCTACGGTTTATATTAGATATTATGTATTTAATTATAATAGATATATATGTATATATATATGGTATTAATATATATGTATATATATTCCTAATTGTTAATTATGTTTTATTATACTATATTTATAATATTTAAGTTGTTAGCATATAATTATTATTGGGTAGTTAGTATAAACAAGATTTTTGATATTACCTTGAGATACTAAGGTAAGTATCAAGGTATTTGGGGATACCCAAGGTATTGGGTTTGGGTATCAAAACTGAGGTTAGTGTTGTGATAACAAGTTGGGTCAAAATGAAGATATCCATTTAATCTTGTAATTAGGATTTATATATTTAAATATTGTTTGATATATGTATATGTGATGCTTTATCCCTTGTTTTACGTATCATGAGATACGGTATCCTGGTATCCTAAGATATAGCTTTTATGACCTAGACTCTTAGTGTTTGAACCCAATATCCTTGAGATATACTCATGCAACCTAGAAATAGGTAGTTTGATATAGTTGACCATAGTTTGAGCATAATTGACTATAGTTTGACTTAGAGTTGACCTGGTTCGACTTTTTGACTTAGAGATGGCTTGTTGACCTAGAAGTTGACTAGTTTAACTTATTTTCTTTTCAAAACCTTGTATTGATGTTGTATTCCATATCTAGGTCTTCGAGGCACCATATCAGACATCTGTGAGACTATTCTTTGGACTTCAGGCGAGTACATTCTCTGATAGTTTCTCATTTATGATATTCTCTATGTTCATTGTATCTATTGTAGATATTCATGTTTTCTTGACACAATTGTTACACGGATTGGTATATCCGGATCTCGTCATGAGTTGTTATTCCTTGGTATATGGTGTATCTTGTGTGTCATGCCCCAGCCCCAAAATACGCAGGACTAGGACACATAAGCATGCCAGCCGCATGTATATGGTAACTCCAATATATGGAAACCATAACTCATGCATACGCTGTATAATGAATAATAATTAACAAGTGGTAAAACTATCACATGTCACAGGGTATAATCTAAATCTCATCCACGAAAATTATATATAAATAAAGAACCAATATCTATGAAACTATATCTCAATATAAAGCATCTCCAGATGATAGTCGAATAGAAATAAATCCACTACCAAACTATAATGAAGAATAAACAAGAAAAATATAATGTAAGTACCACAACTATCAGCCACTGAGACTCGAAGAGAAGAACTGCATGGAAAATAAGTAACCAGTCCGGATCTACGCTCCTGCGAATACTCATGAACATATACACCTGGAAAGGGACCAGGTCCTCAAAGGGATATAACAAGATACATAGAAGCATGACATAAAGTAAATACTGAATAAATAAGAGGGGTGCACTAACCATCTAAGTGAATGCAATGTGAGGACAACTTAGTACGTATGAGAAAGTGTAGGCTAGACATATGCTGCCGTAATTCACCAATCGTCTTGACTGGGTAGTATATGCCACATATGCTCCCATACAAGGGCACTGTATAATAACGTCCATCTCCGAAGAGCATGGCATCTGTATAATATATCGTCTATATCGCTCCGAAGAACGTGGCATCAGTATAGTATATATTGTCCATATCGCTCCGAAGAACGTGACATAAGTGTAGTATATATCGTCTATATCACTCCATCGAGTGTGGCATCAGTCGTCCTCTCCGCCCAATATAGATATACAAGTCGTGAACACGACGTGGATATCTCGTACTATAATGCAAGTCTCTATAGAAATAAATACTAAGCTAAATACCGTCACACGTGTTGCTCACACTGATGGCCAGTCGAGTATGAGGCATGCGTCCCTACATGAACTCACTCTGTGACGTATAATGATACATGTCAAGGCCTGGGGATTCA
Organism: Iris macrosiphon; assembly: GCA_036927795.1. NCBI lineage: Eukaryota > Viridiplantae > Streptophyta > Magnoliopsida > Asparagales > Iridaceae > Iris > Iris macrosiphon. Next base: position 102,833,961 of record JAYESA010000001.1, on the reverse strand, counting down.
TACCAATAACTCCACAACCTTAGGTGGGTCCACTACACTCTATGTCAGACACAATCCTAACGTCAACGCATTCGTTGACTACACCCGAGTCTCTCTCGGATGTGCACAGTTATATAATCTAAAATAATAAACATGCAACTAAATATATAACTGAATTTAAACAGTATAACAAGGCAAGGTATACTTGCCTGGCAAGAGAGCTGCATAGTATAATGTCCAGATGTCAAACACACAAGATCAGAAGCTACGGTCTCAGAATGAACATCTCCGGATGCTGAAATAAATATCACCAACATTCCCAAAATAAGCAAGATAGCTAGAAAGTACTACCCTTTCGTCCAATTTGGACACAGGGACAAAACGGTAATTTTGAGTCAAAGCGGCTCCACATGTAGGCCACTTTGCATCCAAAAGCGTGCCAGGGGTAAAAGTCTCTAAATAGAAAAAAATTATAGGTCAAACAAACTCTAAAAGTCAGTACGAACTCAACGGTATGTCCAATTAGGGATTCCGGTGAGCCGAACACAATTTTGCCCAAAATATCAACCGTAGGGCCGCCAATAGGCGACTTGGTCAAATGTCTAAGAATTGCGTGAAAATTGGGTCACAGGACCAGCGTGATACCATGAGTCCAGTGGAATAAGTTTTGTCACATTCTGAAGAGTTTGCACTAAATGGCGCAGGGTTTTATAAAAGTTATGATACGGGAAATCTCCACGGATACGGGCTGATTCTGACGCGCACACGTGCCCGAATCAGTTTTCGCAAAAGCTCACACATCTGGGCATACTGTGCGCACCTTTTGGTATACTTGGTACACGACGGGGCGGTCCCGTTTGGCGGGGCGCGCTTCGTATCACAAATTTTTTAAAATTACAAAAAGTATATTTTCGGGATTTTTAACTTAGTTTATTTTTACATACAGTAATAATTAAAATATTATAATTGACAAAAAATAATCTAGGTTAGGTGGTCTTTGCATACAAAAAAGAAAAACTAGATTCGGATCTCTGTGGTGAGAGATACGAGTCCGTGAACATGGATAGTTACCGCAGTCTTCTACGATCCAAAAGTTATCGTTTTTCGTCAACTTGGTCGCTATTTTTGCCTAGGGTTACACGTTGTTCGAAGTAAACTAACACACAAATATGGAAGGGGGATAGGTCATGAACGTATCGGTGAAGATGGGGTCGAGTTTGGTCAAGCGAGGATACGAAAAATGAGGTATGAACACAGGTACTCTGCTGTGATTTCCTGTACGGCGACTCGATCGCGCGGCGTGCGGCGGCTACGGCGATCGCCGACGCTGCTGGGGCCGTCGCTGGCTGTCGGCGGTGGCTCGGGGTCGAATGGGGGAGATAGGTTGGTTACAATGGGTTATATATATATAGGGTAGAGAAAAACTGAAGGGGGGTTTTGTTCCGCGCGCGGGGTGGCTCAGTTTGCTGCCTGCTGCTGATTTCTAAAGGGTGCGGGTAGGTTTTAGATTTGGGTTTGGGTTTGAACCCATTAGGATTTCTCTTTTTTTTCTCTTTCTTTCTTTTTCTTTTCTATTCCTTTTCATTTCATTTCTAATTTTTTTATTATTCTTTTTAATAAATCATAAATATATATACATATATATATATATATATATATAGAAAAATTCTATAAATTATATTAGAGCATACAATTAATCTATCAATTGTCAACAGGGTCTCCAACATGTAATAAATTAAAAAAAAATTATGGTTGCTCCATAAATCCCATAAATGCACAAACACCTAAAATAAAAATTAAATAAATTATATTTCTTTTAATTAGCTAATAAATTCTATAATTCAATTAAATAATTAATTAAAAAGATTTATATGATTTTTTTGAAATTAGGGGTTTTACATTGTACCCAAATTATAAAAATTTCGTCCTCGAAATTAAAACTAAGCCACAATAAAAAGTCATGAATGGTATAAGATAGAGATTGTAGCTTATTCTGTACCTTCCTCCATCCTAACCTCCATGATTTTCAAATTGTTATGGGGATGTTTGGAAGGGCAATGTTGCGCGTTGCACATTCCAAAGATCATAGAGAAAATTCATATGAAGGAAAAATAGGTTTCTTCAGGTGTTGTGTCCAATGGGGTAGATACCTCCTTGCACTTTCGCATAAAAGCGCCCAACCATTTGGAAAATTGCACAAAGATGGAAATTTGGTTTAAATTAATTAAAATTAATGTGCAAGGTGTTCTTAAATTAATTAGAAGTACATGGGGATAAAATTAGGTGGGACACAAGTGTCATGGATATAGGAAACTCAGAATAGAATATTATCATAGATTGGGTTGTACGAAACGGGTCAAGATTGTGTCTCCAATTTCGATTGGAACGCACAAGGACACAAAATTGGAATTAATAGAATTAAAAAATAACGTCCGCGACAAATATTGTACGACTAAAATGTAGCACATGAGAGCATAACTGTAAGTTACACCGAGGTCAGAATAGAAGGCGGCACGTCTAGGACAAGGGTGTAAAATTTGTAGGAAGGCAATGGCTAGTGTAGTGCTCCAATTATCGAAGCACGGTAAGGTGCACTAAGTGATATAAATATTATAAAATTTAAATAGAATACCGTGTCCTATTTTCAATTGGATACAAACTAGTCCAGTTTCTCTATCTATGCCGAGTAGGTCTAATTTTGGGTGAGGGAGTTTACCATTTACCCAACTTAAAAATAATTTCATCCTCAAACTTAAAATAAGGCATAATTTGTTAATTCCCTCACATTCACATAAAAGGCAAGTCAATCACGATCTCTTCCAAAATTTAAAATATATTCTAATCCATCGCAATCGCTTTCAAAATTAAGGTAACCTCTGTTTAATCAAAATGTTATAATCTTTTCTCGATAATCACATCCAATTTTAAGCTAAATCTATATGACATCTTCAAGTTTTAAATAGCCCACATCAATTTTCACATCATGATCTCCAACTATCATAATCTTCTTTAAAAATAATTCTAATCCGATATTATTCCTATTTTCGCTTATGAATTTTGTATTCTTCAAAATTTTAAATTCAATTTATATCCTCAATATTTTAAATAGGTAATCTAACCATCAAAATTTAACTTTTAATTCAAATCATAAATTTTGGAATTTAATCTGTCAATATTAATGTTTAGAGTTCCATTTATTTTCTTCAAGATTTAAATCGATGATTCAACCTTCAATATTCAAAATTTAAATCATATGCTCAAGTATAAAGGTTTGGTTCGCCATATCAAAGTTTTTTTTAAATTTATTAAATCATCATCATCTTAATCATTCTTCTAAAATTCTCAAATTTAAAATGACTTGAACCTCTAAATCTAATTTTGCTTGATCACAATCTAAAAGAAATTTCTCTCAAGTTGACAATGCAACTGCTACCCAACTTAGAATTTATCCATCTATCACATAAGGCTCTTACATTTAAGAAAACTTATTCCTCAAATTTACTTAATTATGTTACTCAATCCTCAAAAATTTAAACACCAAATATATCGCATATGATATACCCTTAATCAGTTATAAAAGGCAGTCATCTAGTAATATGAGTGGCCTATGGGGTATATCCAGTACTTTCTGTATATCAAACTTATACTAAGCACGAGATTTTTTTTTTCCGAAATAAGGAAGGACGGAAAACAATAATAAAAAGTTCAAGGGTGTGGTAATAGAATAGAAGTATGGGAATCAAGGCGTTTAAGGAATTCAAAAGGAATTATCAAGGCAGTTGTGGATTAAAATTCTATTTGGTAATTTCTTATTTGCATGCTCGTATCAGTACAGTTATGTAACCAATACGATACGCTCAGACATGTCTAGAGGGCAAGTACATTCGTCTACTAGTCACTATATATCTTAATCCACGTAAAGTAGTTATGTGAAGGGCGAACCAAGCGCACTAAGGTTAGCTAGACCTAAATACACCGATTCTGATTTATACAATGTATTAGTATAGCACTCCAATAATACATATGTCATGAACAAGCTCGATAAAGAATAAGCTTGCAAAAATAGGCTATAATAGCAGCATAAGTCAAGGTAGTACAGCAAATATAAGTACGCTAGATTATTATGAGAGAAATTACAAAAAACTAATTCAAGTTCACAAAGAAGATGAGATTTTGTAATCTCTACAGTTGTCATACTAACGCCTTGTCTAAGTCACTAGTCGACCAAATAAGGCATGGACCTCTAAGTTCTATAGTCTGAATAAACACTATCGTCTTATGCTAGTATACAGTTAATGTCATTCAGTTACACTTCATTAAAAGGATTATGTGATACTAGGTTATGAGGCATACTACCCAACTTATAATAATAAACTAATACTGTGACAGTCTTAAGGAAAATCTATAAAATAACCTTGTTCTTATAATTAAAGTATGAACTCCTATTGGGGTATATACGGAAAAGATCTTCGTACTTATTAGGGTCTCCTATTGTATTACATAGGTAATGGTTACCTTAAGTCTTAATCATAGCGCTCATAGAACATGTGTCAATAGTAAGAATGGAAAAGTTACTGGCCTTCAAGGAGAAAGAGGATATAGATTATATTTAGGTGGGGTACATGTTATATGATTTAAATCTAAGAAAATATGATCACAATCTAAAGGAACAACTCAAAATATCAAGTTCTAACTACCAAGCACATAATTCAAAGTTGAAGATTACAACTATAATCCTAGCAAGCTATATATCCTTAACATAAGATAAAAAAATCCCTTGGTCTAAAATCAGAAAGGTTAGGTGGCACGAAGTGAAAGATAAAGAATAGAAGAACCTAATTAGTTGTCGAACAAATATAGCGAGCGTTAGGGTTCAGAGGAATAAGATATGAAATCATAGTTTTCTAAGGAGAAGATGGTATGCTAATATTTATGTTCGAGGTTTGGTCAAGAAGAATGTTATTTTCATTCCTCTTGGCCTCCTAAGGTACTGTCAGCTAGTATCGGGACAAGAACCTAGATTCATAGTTCTATAATACTATCTTACTATGAAAGTTAAGTTTTGGTCCTAATATTCAACCTTGGATTTCTTTTGGTCCCTCAATGCTAGGGTCAAACAATATGGTTGAATTTATAACTCACTCTAGATGTGTCTATACTACTCTCAAGTCATCCCTACTTATCAAGGGATAATGGTCAATCATTTTATAGGTAAGGGTTACTAGGGTTCATTAGGCAGTACGGAATGCTAGGGTCCATCAAGTATTATAACTCAGTGATGTGTCATTATCCTAGTTGTACTCTTAATAGGAAGGTTACCCTACTTTTTCATCTAACAATAGGGACTTCTATATCTAGGAGAAGGCTATACTCAGGAAACTATTAGGGAAGCACATGAATCAAGCAGGATGCAGCTATTCAAATAGAACAGATTGGAAGGAAGGTGAATCATGGTCAATTATGGATGAGATCCTATACTCTATTCCTAGGTGCAGGCTTGCTCGGTACAGTAATGTAACCAAGACAATATACTCTTGACCTGCATGGGCCACCACTAAAAATATGTCATGCCCCAGTCCCAAAATACGTAGGACTAGGATACGTAAGCATACCAGCAACATGTATATGGTAACCCCAATATATGGAAACCCTAACTCATACGTATGCTGTATAATGAATAATAATTCATAAGTGGTAAAACTATCACAAGTCATAGGGTATAATCTAAATCTCATCCACGGAAATCATATATAAATAAAGAACCAATATTAATTAAACTAGATCTCAATATAAAGCATCCCCAGATGACAGTCGGATGTAAACAAATCTACTACCAAACTAGAATAAAGAATAAACAAGACAAATACAATATAAGTACCACAACTATCATCCACAGAGACTCGAAGAGAAGACCTGCACGAAATATAAGTAACCAGTCCGGATCTGCGCTCCTGCGAATACTCATGAACATCTACACCTGGAAAGGGACCAGGTTCTCAGAGGGACATAACAAGATACATATAAGCATGCCATAAAGTAAATATTGAATAAATAAGAGGGGTGCGCTAACCATCTAAGTGAATGCAATGTGAGGACAACTTAGTACGTATAGGAAAGTGTATGCTAGACATATGTTGATATAATTCACCAATCATCATGACTGGCTAGTATATGCCACATATGCCCCCATACAAGGGCACTGTATAATAACATCCATCTCCGAAGAGCATGGCATCTGTATAATATATCGTCCATAACGCTCCGAAGAACGTGGCATCAGTATAGTATATATCGTCCATATCGCTCTGAAGAACGTAGCATCAGTGTAGTATATATCGTCCATATTACTCCGTCGAGTGTGGCATCAGTGTAAAGAAAGTCGGGTATCCCATACGCCTACTGGTCTTCCTTTTCGCCCAATGTAGATATACAAGTCATGAACACGATGTGGACATCTCGTACTATAATGCAAGTCTCTATAGAAATAAACACTAAGCTAAATACCGTCACACGTGTTGCTCACACCGATAGCCAGTCGAGAATGAGGCACGCGTCCCTACATGGACTCACTCTGTGACATGTAATGATACGTGTCAAGGCCTGGGGAGTCATACCAATAACTCCACAACTTTAGGGGGTCCACTAGACTCTAGGTCAGACAAAATCCTAAAGTCAACGCATTCGTTGACTGCACCCGAGTCTCTCTCGGACGCGCACATTTATATAATCTAAAATAATAAACATGTAACTAAATATATAACCGAATTTAAACAGTATAACAAGGCATGGTATACTTGCCTGGCAAGAGAGCTACAAAGTGTAACGTCTAGATGTCAAACACAGGATCAGAAGCTACGGTCTCAGAATAAACGTCTCCGGATGCTGAAATAAACATCACCAACGTTCCCAAAATAAGCGAGATAGCTAGAAAGTACTACCCTTTCGTCCAATTTGGACACAGGCACAAAACGGTAATTTTGGGTCAAAGCGGCTCCATATTTGGACCACTTTGTACCGAAAAGCGTGCCAGGGGTAAAGGTCTCTAAATAGGATAAAATTATAGGTCAAATAAACTCTAAAAGTAAGTACAAACTCAACGGTATGTCCAATTGGGGATTCCGGTGAGCCAAACATAATTTTGCCCAAAAAGTCAATCGTGGGGTCCGCCAATAGGCGACTTTGTCAACTGTCTAAGAATTACAGGAAAATTTGGTCACAGGACCAAAGCGATAACATGAGTCCAGTGGCATAAGTTTTGTCATATTCTGAAGAGCGTGCACTAAATGGCGCGAGATTTTATAAAAGTTGCGATACAAGGAATCTCCGCTGATACGGGCTGATTCCGATACGCGCATGCGTCCTAATCAATTTTTACGAAATCTCACATGTCTAGGCATACTGTGCGCACCTTTTGGTACACTTAGTACACGATAGGATGGTCCTGTTTGGCGGGGCGCGCTCCGTATCACAAACTTTTGGAAATAGGAAAAAGTTTATTTTTGGGATTTTTAACTTAGTTTAATTCTACATATAGCAATAATTAAAATATTATAATTGACAGAAAATAATCTAGGTTAGGTGGTCATTGCATACCAAAAAGAAAAACTAGATTCGGATCTCTGTGGTGAGAGATACGAGTCCGTGAACATGGGTAGTTACCGCAGTTTTCTGCGACCCAAAAGTTGTCATTTTTTGCCAACTTGGTCGTTGTTTTCGCCTAGAGTTACGCATTATTCAAGGTAAACTAACACACAAAGATGGAAGGGGGATAGGTCATGAACGTACCGGTGAAGACGGGGTCGAGTTTGGTTAAGCGAGGAAGCGGAAAACGAGGCGTAAACACAGGTACTCTGCTGCGATTTCCTGTGCGACGACGCTCACGATCGCCGACGCGGCTGGGGCTTTCGCTGGCTGGCGGCTGTGGCTCTGGGTCGAGTGGGGAAGATAGGTTTAAGGGTTAGGGTTTTGGTTACAATGGGTTATATATATATATAGGGTAGAGAAAAACTGAAGGGGGTTTTGTTCCGCGCGCGGGGTGGCTCAGTTTGCTGCCTGCTGCTGATTTCTAAAGGTGCGGGTAGGTTTTAGATATGGATTTGGATTTGAAACTATTAGGATTTCTCTTTTTTTTCTCTTTCTTTCTTTATTCTTTTTTTATTCCTTTTTATTTCTTTTCTAATTTCTTTTATTATTCTTTTTAACAAATCATATATATATATATATATATATATATATATATATATATATATATATATATATATATATACATATATATATATATATATAAATTTATAAATTATATTAGAGCATACAATTAATCTATCAACTATCCACAGGGTCTCCTACATGTAATAAATTAAAGAAAAATTACGGTTGCTCAATAAATCCCCTAAATGCACAAACACCTAAAATAAAAATTAAATAAATTATATTTCTTTTACTTAGCTAATAAATTCTATAATTTAATTAAATAATTAATTAAAATGATTTATATGATTTTTTTGAAATTAAGGGTTTTACATTGTGCAAGTCTTGTTTCATTGATTATCTTGTGCATGTACAGACACTGATTCTCGGGGAGACTTGCTACCTTCTTAGAGAATCCCGTGCCATAGCATTCCATGGTTGGATCTATTATACCAGTCGGGGGTGGGGAGTATTTTAGTATAGATATGTGATCATACCCTCCTTGTGCATGTCTTGTTCCTTATGAGTATTGATCATACACCGCACGTATGATTAACCAGACTATTATACTCTTGTGCAAGTTTCCAAGCCGATCAAATATTAAGCTAGTACTCAGACACTTAGTCATTAGTATTCTTGTACATTGTCATATTGTTCATTATTGTATTTATTCCAGTATTTCTTTATTGTGTATCTCTTGTATCTATTGTGCATCTTGTATATTCACATCTATTTACTGTTACATAGTTTTTATCATTGGTTATAACTGCTGTTAGAGATGTACTCTGCTCCTTTCCTGACTGGATTTATTTTTTTAGATGACACTGAGGAGTGGTACCCTACACATTATGGACCTCAGGATATTATGGGTTTAAATTCAGAGACCCTGGCTTATGTCACGAACCAATTCCGTAGAATTAATTGAGGCATCCCCCGAATCGTGACGTCCCTCGTCCTTGGAATTTGCGGCATCTCTACTTCAAGCGTGGGCTGTTCCACCGGAGTCGCTGGCATTGTCGCGAACTGGTTGGATGCCAAAGTCTGAACGATCTGCTGCAGGGTATCTACCTGCTTCTGTTGGACTGAGAATCGTGCTTCTATATTGTCTTAAAACTTGAGCTGACTCTCTTCCGCTCGCTTCTCAGCCCGTTCGTAGCGAGCCTCATCCCTTTGTTGGTTTGCCTCCAACATCTGCAATATTCGTTGGACGGGATCGATGCTTGGCACGGCTCGCTGGCTCTCTGAACTTCCCGAAGTGCCCGAACTACTTCCTTGGCCTTGTATTTTGTCCGGTGTTTGCGCTGCAGATTGCGCTGGAGCCATTCCTTCAAAAGAAGGTAAATTACATTAGGATTATAATGTATTATGGACTTATTGCATGAACGTATCTCATTTTGGCCTAGCGAGTTCAAGAGTTCGCACAGGAATTTGATCGTTAAAGGAACTTTTCCAGCACGAAGTCTAAGGAACTTTGAATCTGTGCTCTGATACCACTATGTCACGACCCAATTCCGTAGAATCAATTGAGGCGTCCCCCGAATCGCGACCGCCGTGCGGGCCTGGGGTTGCGTCCGCACAAGGCTTTAATAATTTGTATAGCAAGCACATATTCAGAGTACGCAGATAAATTGAAATACAGATTTGAAACATGGAAAAGTTTTCTTTATTGATAATGAACATCTATTACAAACTCCTGAACGAGTCAGCTAATATGCCGAACGGCTTACAAAAGAGATGACTCAAAATGAGATAGCAGTCCTGTACATTACATCCCCTTATAAACACAAAATGATAAAGACCTCAAGGCTGGAGGATAGCTTTGCCATGTAGCTACATTTGTGTATGAAGAGTTGCAGCTTCGGACTTCAAAAGGCTTCAAGGGCGCGGTGAAGATGCACCAACAGCTAGACTGGATCGGGAAGACGACTTTGGCTCCTCGCTCGGTTCGCCTTAGTACGGAGAACCTGTTTCAACGAGGGTCAGCATATCGAAACATGCTGGTGAAGGCGAGCTAGCCGAACTATACCAATCAATATGTTGTTTTAAATGAAGCATGCAAATTTGTGGGTTTCTATCTTGCCTTAGTTCATTTACAAGTAAGCAGCATATAGAATTTACTGAAATGAACGTGCCACCGTTCGGTGGATTTTACCTGACCGTTTGAATTACCTGCACAATACTTACCTTGCCTTCCCTACCATGAAGACATAAGTTAGCATGCAACAGGTTTAAATATACAAGATGATCACTGGCTTGGTTGCCATAATGGACGATAGTCTTTGACGAGAATGGCGTGCAACGAAAGTACAAGGGGCGTTGCAAGCCATTCCGCCAAGAACAAGAGACTAAACAATAGGTCTCACCCGGACCGGATCGATGCCAGTGCCCCAGCATCGCCCGCAAGACCGTTACCCTGTGCACAAGTTGTCCATGATCGAACAATATACAAGTAACAAGTTTGTAGTTGAGGCAGCAAGAGTACGAGACAAGCAATTGTACAAGATAAGCAATAATTCACGTTTTATTCCCAAGCGAACAAGCATGCCATTAAGTATCCGTTCGTGCAGTTATTGACAAGCATATATACCAAGTCTATTCTCTTTTATCTTGGTTTCTTTTATTATTACTTGGTATCATTTGATCGGGGCAACAAAGATTGCAGATTGATTAGATGTGAAGCTTGGAAGCAGGGCTAGCTAATCGGGTTGGTAGCCACTCACTTAGATAGTTGGAAGGAGATGAAAAGAGGCGCTTCATGACTCCGCTCGCAAGCCGCCTACTGCTCGTTCACCTGCACACGAACAACTCGATTAATACTTTTTCCTCTCTTTCTAATCTCGGAATAGAAGTGCAAGTCAATGAACGAAAACAATGAAGACCATCGACACCGTTCAAGGAAAACAAGCAATTCCCAAAACTAACTCAAAGCACGAAAGCAACAAGCGATATCAAAAACTGAGGCAATAAAAGATAGCAGCGGAGAGGTCCCTCCTGACTCTGCCGCTAAGCCGATCCTTGGGGCGTCGTCCACTGAATATGGGAATCGATTCCGAAGAAACAAATCCATAACGAGGACGAGTTCTTAATTCAATCTATCCCGATCGAACGATACCGTCTTGTGTTTCTTAGCCGCGCTCTCCGCACCGGGAGAACGGGGCGCTATATCCTACCCAACTAATTGGAAGTTTTGTCCCAAAACTTAGGAATAGGACCTACCGTTAGGGATTATTGCATTCAGGACGGCGATCATGACTCAAGGAACAATCAAGAACATAATGGTCTGATCCGCCACAGGCTAGGCATAACCCAAGTTTCAGGCGACATTTGTCGATTGCATGCCCCGTCTTTTTGCAGAAACTACAAGGCTGGTTTGCTTTCTGCTTCCCGCCGTTATTGTGACGCTTTGTAGCGTTGTTTCCTCTATCGTCGCTTTGGCGTTTGTGACTGGATGTATGCACAGCGCCGGTAGAAACGTGAGGATAGAGTGGTTCAAGCGACAGGGCATGATTCATGACTTCACGTATTGTACGATACTGATGAACGGCTACGTGCGAATGGATGGCAAGGCGTAGACCACCTTCAAACCTTCTAGCTTGACTCGCTGCATCAGGTAAATAGGCCCTAGCGAATTTGGAGAGTCGGTTGAATTCGGCGGAGTACTCTTTAACTGTCATACTGCCTTGCCTCAGTTGCACGAACTGGTTTTCCATTTGACATTGTACTGGAGGGGGTACGAACTCCTCTTCGAACGCGGCAAAAAAAGTCGTACACGAGATCGCCTCCTCTCCGTGATCAAATTGGAGAGATCATCGATGCACGTCCCACCAATCGTGCGCGTTGAGGTGGAGCTGTAGTTGCGCGCAGGCGACGCACTTCTCTTCGGGGACCTCTAGCAGAGCGAAGTGATCTTCAAGTTTAGCCAACCAATCTAGAGCTACGACTGGGTCCTCAGTCCCGTTGAATGGGGTATTGCAGACTTTCTTGAAGTGGCCAAAGTCGAAGGCAATCACGTCCCTCGTCCTTGGAATTTGCGGCGTCTCTACTTCAAGCGTGGGCTGTTCCACCGGAGTCGCTGGCATTGCCGCGAACTGGTTGGATGCCAAAGTCTGAACGATCTACTGCAGGGCATCTACCTGCTTCTGTTGGACTAAGAATCGTGCTTCTATATTGTCTTAAAACTTGAGCTGACTCTCTTCCGCTCGCTTCTCGGCCCGTTCGTAGTGAGCCTCGTCCCTTTGTTGGTTTGCCTCCAACATCTGCAACATTCATTGGACGGGATCGATGCTTGGCACGGCTCGCTGGCTCTCTGAACTTCCCGAAGTGCCCGAACTACTTCCTTGGTCTTGCATTTCGTCCGGTGTTTGCGCTACAGATTGCGCTGGAGCCATTCCTTCAAAAGAAGATAAATTACATTAGGATCATAATGTATTATGGACTTATTGCATGAACGTATCTCATTTTGGCCTAGCGAGTTCAAGAGTTCGTACCGGAATTTGATCGTTAAAGGAACTTTTCTAGCACAAAGTCTAAGGAACTTTGAATCTGTGCTCTGATACCACTATGTCATGACCCAATTCCGTAGAATCAATTGAGGCATCCCTCGAATTGTGACCGCCGTGCGGGCCTGGGGTTGCGTCCGCACAAGGCTTTAATGATTTGCATAGCAAGCACATATTCAGAGTACGCAGATAAATTGAAACATAGATTTAAAACATGGAAAAGTTTTCTTTATTGATAATGAACATCTATTACAAACTCCTGAACGAGTCAGCTAATATGCCGAACGACTTACAAAAGAGATGACCCAAAATGAGATAGCAGTCCTGGACATTACATCCCCTTATAAACACAAAATGATAAAGACCGCCAGGCTGGAGGATAGCTTTGCCACGGAGCTGCATTTGTGTATGAAGAGTTGCAGCTTCGGACTTCAAAAGGCTTCAAGGGCGTGGTAAAGATACGCCAACAGCTGGACTGGATCGAGAAGACGACTTTGGCTCCTCGCTCGGTTCGCCTTAGTGCGGAGAACCTGTTTCAACGAAGGTCAGCATATCGAAATATGTTGGTGAAGGCGAGCTAGCCGAACTATACCAATCAACACGTTGTTTTAAATGAAGCATGCAAATTTGTGGGTTTCTATCTTGCCTTAGTTTATTTACAAGTAAGCAGCATATAGAATTAATGAAATGAATGTGCCACCGTTCGGTGGATTTTACCTGACCGTCTGAATTACCTGTACAATACTTACCTTGCCTTCCCTGCCACGAAGACACAAGTTAGTATGCAACAGGTTTAAATATACAAGATGATCACTGGCTTGGTTGCCATAATGGACGATAGTCTTTGACGAGAATGGCGTACAATGAAAGTACAAGGGGCGTTACAAGCCATTCTGCCAAGAACAAGAGACTAAACAATAGGTCTCACCCGGACCGAATCGATGCCAGTGCCCCAGCATCGCCCGCAAGACCGTTACCCTGTGCACAATTTGTCCATGATCGAACAATATACAAGTAACAAGTTTGTAGTTGAGGCAACAAGAGTACAAGACAAGCAATTGTACAAGACAAGCAATAATTCACGTTTTATTCCCAAGCGAACAAGCATGCCATTAAGTATCCGTTCGTGCAGTTATTGACAAGCATATATACCAAGTCTATTCTCTTTTATCTTGGTTTCTTTTATTATTACTTGGTATCGTTTGATCGGGGCAACGAAGATTGCAGATTGATTAGATGTGAAGCTTGGAAGCAGGGCTAGCTAATCGGGTTGGTAGCCACTCACTTAGATAGTTGGAAGGAGAAGGAAAGAGGCGCTTCACGACTCGCTCGCAAGCCGCCTACTGCTCGTTCACCTGCACACGAACAGCTCGATTAATACTTCTTCCACTCTTTCCAATCTCGGAATAGAAGTGCAAGTCAATGAACGAAAACAATGAAGACCATCAAAACCGTTCAAGGAAAATAAGCAAATCCTAAAACCAACTCAAAGCACGAAAGCAACAAGCGACATTGAAAATCGAGGCAATAAAAGATAGCAGCGGAGAGGTCCCTCCTTACTCTGCCGCTAAGCCGATCGTAGTCTACTGAATATGGGAATCGATTCCGAAGAAACAAATCCATAACGAGGACGAGTTCTTAATTCAATCTATCCCGATCGAACGATACCGTCTTGTGTTTCTTAGCCGCGCTCTCCGTACCGGGAGAACGGGGCGCTACAGCTTAGGAGGTGTCATGCCCCGATCCCAAAAGGGTCAATCGTCCTCGCTGGATCCCTTACGGAACCAATCGTCCTCGGTGGGCATGAAGTCGTACGAGATTGGAGTTGCGCTCATACAAGGCAAGAACGTGCAGTGATAGGAACCTATTTTGAAACACAATTTAGAAAATACATTCACAGATATTTGAACACAAGTGCAGAAAGAAACATGTTTTTCCTTCATAATTCAGAGTAATTTATATAAAGTTTTACATTTGATGCGCCTCTCGGCAACTTGATTTGAATTACAAAAGATAACTCAAAAGGCAGGGCGCGCTCCATCAGATGGTCCACATCGTTCATACATTACGTCCTTGTATAGATTGAAATTCCAAGCCTCCAAAATGAACTGACTCCAACTATGCTTCAAAATAGAGGTGCTTCTAACGCCTCCTCGTCTATCCACTAGCGTTGTGCCGTCTGAGCACCTGAAATAGATGCCCACAACGTGGGTCAGTACTCAACTTGTACTGGTAAGCGGGATGAACCCACTCGACTAAATCGATACTAGCTTATTAGGGACGAGCATGCATTAAGATGATCTTCTATAAAGAAGTAAGTAAATTCAATTCATATCAGTTGCATGTTTTGATAGGAATGAAAATAATATTGAATCCAACCAGTACATCAGTTGCTTACTCAACCGATGTACGCCTTTCCTGCAACGAAACACAAGTATACTTACCATCTACACAAGACAATAAATTAGCATGTGTTCTATTCTATGCGGTCATTGGTATGATCGACACCTTAGGGACTTATTCCAAGCATTGCGGCATGCCCTATCAGCCCGGGTAGCATGCCCTGCTGGAGGTCCTGCAATGCATCGCGACTAGCACGATCAAATATTTCCCTCCGGATCGATACGGTTCCAGTACACCGGAATGCCGTTTCGAGGAAATGCCAAACCTTGTGCACAAGTTATCCCAGACCATGCAAATGCATGAATAATTCACATATCATACAATGCATCGAAATAAATAAAAGAAGTAAAGCAGCAATATATATCTTATGCAACAGTTCATATTTTCTCAAGCCGTGTTCCGATTTTGGTATCTCGTAGGTCCAAACTCTATCCGAGACACCAGGACGCAACCAACAACCAATTTTCTTTACAAAAAACTCAAGTTATAAGGTGTGCAAGCATATAGTAAAACTAGTCTACAATTCCCATGTTCCTTTCTTAGTGGCTGGCATGCATTGTGCCTAAGGATTTCCTAGGCGTCCAACCGGGAATGATCGAGTGAACGTTTAAAACATTAGAGATGTGGGCGTGAAGAAGTAGGAAAGAAGGGTCCAAACCACTCACTGGTTAAGGGAAAAGATGCTGAAACAAGGAATCCCGCCTAGCGACGATCAAACGTCAGTTACGTGGACCTGCAACAGCATGAGCACCGAGTGCGAATTCTTGCCTATCCTTCCAGCCGAAATCCCTAAGAATCAAAGCTCCAAACGATAAAACTAGCAGCAAAAACCAAAAAAATCGAAAGCAACACCAAATCAAAATCCCAAAGCGACAATCAAGAAAACCAAGCAAACAAACACGAAAACTATTGGCTCGTTTCAATAGAGGCCTTTCCATTAGTTGGAAAGGATCATCGCATTTCGTCGGTGGCAAGAAGATGCCGAAGATCTAAGCTATGACTTAGACTGACTAGCCACAAGCCCAATTATATAGTGCGCATCCCGGTCGGATCGGGATTTGAGGCACTACATAATATACCACTAAGAAAAAGTTTCGTCCCGAAACTTAAGAACAAGGCCTTACCTCCGACTGAAAGAATAATGAAGGATACTTCTCCTTCATCTCTGACTCCATCTTCCAAGTTGATTCCCCAACTGTATGGTTCCGCCACAGCACGCGAACCAAGGATATCGTACGGTTACGAAGTACTTTTTCCTTATGATCCAGAATCTGCACCAGCTCTTCTTAGTATGATAAATTCGTGCGCAGTTCTAATGGGTCGAAGGTAACCTCATGACTCGGGTCATGCACATACTTCCGAAGTTGAGAAACATGGAATACGTCGTGCACTCCAGCCAAGGTGGGAGGTAGTGCAATCCGGTATGCCACAGCTGCTACTCGTTCTAATATTTTAAAGGGCCCGACAAACCTGGGACTCAGTTTGCCCTTCACGCCGAAACGCATCACCCCACACATCGACATCACTTTCAAGAAAACATGATCCCCGACCATGAACTCCAAAAGTCTACAATGAGCATCGGCATAGCTTTTATGTCGGCTCTGCGCTGTGCGAAGTCTTTCCCGAATCAAGCAAACTTTCTCTACTGCCTGCTCCACCAGCTCTGGCCCGAGTACCTGCCGCTCGTCGACTTCGTCCCAACAGATTATAGATCGACACTTGGCCCATAAAGTGTTTCGTACGGTGCTATCTGGATGCTCGATTGGTAGCTGTTGTTGTACGCAAACTCTACCAACGGAAGGTGCGTATCCCAACTAGTCTTCAGATCGATTGCACATAGCCGTAACATATCTTCAAGTATCTGATTTATCCTTTTTGTCTGGACATTAGTCTGGGGGTGGTATGTGGTACTGAACTGTAGCTTGGTTCCCAAAAGCAGACTGTAGGCTAGTCCAGAAATGAGATAAGAAACGTCCATCACGGTCAAAGATGATTGAGGCAGGTACTCCATGTAATTGAACAATCTTATCTTTGTAAATCTGTGCTAACCGATCGACGCTCCAAGTAACTTTTATTGGAAGAAAGTGGGCTGATTTGGTCAAACGATCAAATATGACCCAAATCGTATCGTGCCCCTGTGGCGTCATCGGAAATCCCACAATGAAATCCATAGTGATGTTGTCCCATTTCCACTCGGGAATAGCGAGGTTCTGTAGCTCCCCGTCGGGCCTCTGATGTTCAGCTTTCACCTGTTGACAGGCCATGCACTGTGACACAAAGGTCACCATATCCCATTTCATACCGTGCTACCAGAAGGTCCTGCGTAAGTCCATGTACATCTTAGTGCTCCCCGGATGCAAGGAATACTTTGCATAGTGTGCCTCTGCTATAATTTTCCTTCGGAGTTCTGGATCGCTAGGAAAACATAGCCTCCCTTTCATCTGTACGGCCCCATCTTCGCCTGCCACAAAGTCAGACGTCTTTCCTGCCGAGATCAGCCCACGCACTGTCGTTAAGAACTGATCGCCCTCCTGAGCAGATTTGATTCTATCACGTAAACTAGATTCAAGGTGAAGTGGTGTCAGCTGCACTCCTTGATGTCGAACTCAAAACTCGATGCCCATTGCCTCTAGATCCCAAAGTAAACATTTGTTTATGGATAATGAGCCCATGTGCTTCCGACTCAGAGCATCAACAACGATGTTTCCCTTGCCCGGTGTATATGCGTTCATCAGGTCGTAGTCCTTAATCAGTTCTAGCCAACGCCGCTGCCGGAGGTTCAGTTTCCCGTTGGGTGAATAGATACTTGAGGCTCTTGTGATCTGTGAAGATTTTGCAAGCAATACCATAAAGATAATGCCTCCACAACTTCAGTGAAAATATAATTGCCGCCAATTCCAAGTCATGTGTCAGGTAGTTTTTCTCGTGCGGCTTCAGTTGCCTGGAGGCATACGATATTACCTTATCTCTTTGCATGAGCACATACCCTAAGCCGAGTCCTGAAGCGTCACTATATATCTGAAACTCCTCTACCCCATCTGGAAGTGTAAGAATCAAAGCTGAAACAAGATGTCGCTTAAGATTCTGAAAGCTGGCTTCGCATTCATTACCCCATTTGTATGCAATCCCTTTCTGAGTAATGCGAGTCAAAGGTGAGGCCAGTTTAGAAAAATCCTTCACGAACCTACGGTAGTATCCCGCTAGGCCCAGAAAGCTTTAAACTTCGCTGGCTGACATAGGTTGCTTCCAGTCCACTACCGCCTCAATCTTCTTTGGGTCTACGGCGATGCCTTCTGTCGAGATGACATGTCCAAGGAATGCCACATTGTTCAAGCAAAACTCACACTTGCTGAGCTTAGAGAATAACTAATGCTCTAGTAATGTCTGCAGCACGGTCTTCAGGTGTTCCTTGTGCTCCGTCTCGATCTTGGAATAGATTAATATGTCGTCAATGAACACGACCATAAATTTTTCCACAAAGGGCCGAAACACGCGGTTCATCAGAACCATAAAAGCTGCAGGGGCGTTCGTCCAGCCAAACGACATCACAAGAAATTTATAGTGTCCGTATCGGGTTCTGAATGCAGATTTTTGAACATTATCTGATTTGATTTTCAACTAGTGATACCCTGACCTGAGATTAACTTTAGAGAAAAGTGTTGCACCTTGCAACTGATCAAACAAGTCATCTATCCTTGGCAATGGGTACTGGTTCCGCACGGTCGCCTTATTCAGTTCTCGGTAGTCAATACACAGTCGCATGGATCCATCCTTTTTCTCCACGAACAGCACCGAAGCGCCCCATGGAGAAACGCTTAGACGAATATATCCTCGGTCCAACAGATCTTGTAACTAAACCTTAAGTTCCTTCAGCTTTGCTGGGGCCATTCGATAAGGTGCCATTGATATCGGTCGCGAATCCGAAAATGTGTCAATGCTGAATTTGATCTCACGATTAGGAGGCATTTCAGGCAGCTCGTCCGGGAACACGTCGAGGAAATCTGTTATGACTTTAGCCTGAGCTGCATCTGCACTTTCCTGCCAGGTGTCTCGAATAGAAGCTAAGCACCCTTCACAGCCCGAATGCAACATACGCCTAGCCAAAATTGCTGATATCACCATTGCCGTCTTCGGTGCAGCGCTGCACGAATAGTAGAAGTCTGCCTCACTGGGTAGACAAAATACGACTCACTTTTTCGTACACTCGATTGTTGCATGGCAAGAACCCAACCAGTCCATACCGTGAATAATATCATAATCCTTAATGTCTAGTACGATAACATCTAAGGAAAGCTTCCTTCCTCCGATACAAATATAACCATCCCTATAGATTGCATGGGTGAGCATGTCGACTCCCGAAGGGGTACTCACGCAAAGGTTCATATTTAAAGGAGTAGAAGCTAATTTATGCTCAATAGTAAAATTAGCAGATATGAAACTATGCGTAGCACTTGAATCAAATAAGACTCTAGTGGGCAATTCTCTGAAAAGTAAAGTACCTATCACGACAGTATCAAAGACGGATACCTTATCCCGAGTCAGTGCATAGACTCGGCCTTGAGCACCCTGGTATCGTGGGTTCACTGGCACAGCATTGGCACCGTTAGCTGGAGCCCCCTTGTTATGATTTTTGTTGTTCTGATTCCCGTGGTTCTGATTCGGCTGTGGCCTGACCATCGATCTTGGATCTCGACAGTCAAAATGTTTGTGGTCCAGACGACCACATTTAAAACACCCAACAACTCGGTACTCATTCACTTGATGCCCTAATTTGTCGCACCTATGGCAGTAGGGTGCCTGGAATAGACCCTTGTGTTCGGATGTGTGCGAACGCTTTTGTGCTCCAGACCCTCCCGTTTCTTGAGGCCGCTTGTTGTTGTTGGTACGGGGGGTTTGTACGTCAACCTTTGATGGATAGCGCCCAAAGATCCCCTTGCTATTCAGGGCAGCTTCATAACATTCCCTGTAGGTTTGACATATATGGTTGATGACGTCCCTATGCAAATCGTCATTCAAACCTTTCTGAAAATGATCGCACCACGCCTGCTGGTTAGGCAAGAAGTGCCCAGCAAACTTAGCCAGTCTAGCAAACACTGAATCATAATTGTCAACAAACATACTTTCTTGTACTAGATTGCTAAAATCGTCTTCCTTCTGTTGCCGCACTGCCCGAGGGATGTATTGTTCAATGAATGCAGATTTAAACATTTCTTAGGTGATTTTGTAGTTGGGATTGGCATCATAGATCCCTTGCTTAGTGGCTTCCCACCAATCATGCGCACGCAGTTCCAGTTGAACTGATGCACAGGCCACTCTTTTGGATCCCCTAATGCCAACCAGATTGAAGAGTCCTTCCAGCTTTGGAATCTATCTCATCACCACGTCCGGTTCTGCTCGTCCGTTGAACGTTGGTGGATGCATTTTAGTAAACTCTGCTGCTCGGCAGGTATTCCTAGCTGGAGGCTGAGTTTCTTCTGAATCATCCTCTACCGCCACAGCCAGCGGCTTGGCAGGCGTCACTGTAGCTCCCCCGTTACTAGGTACCAAGGATGCAATCAGTTGCATCATAGTATCCATATGCTTTTGTTGATCAGCAAACTGTGCCTGAATATGCGCCTGTTGAGAAATGGCTTGTTCTTGCTGTACCTCCATGAGATGCATAAGCCGTTCGGCCATATCGATAGAACCTGCTCCTCCGGATTCTCCAAAACTTGTCGGATCGCTCTGGATGGATTGAGCACTGCTTGCAGTTGCAGTGTTCTTCTTAGCCATGGCTACAAAAAGAGTAGCTTGTTAACACTCCAAAAATGATAGATTTTATATTTATGGGCTCATTGTATAGGCGACTCATCTCATGCAGTGAACGGCGAACGCAACTCAATTGAGAGGCGTATCAAACTCCTATATTATCTTTTGAAATCCCAAGAAAGTAAAGCCGTGCTCTGATACCAATATGTCACGCTCCGATCCCGAAAGGGTCAATCGTCCTTGCTGGATCCCTTACGGAACCAATCGTCCTCACTGGGGCGTGATGCTGTACGAGCCTAGAGTTGCGCTCGCACAAGGCAAGAACGTACAGTGATAGGAACCCATTTTGAAACACAATTTAGAAAACACATTCATAGATATTTGAACACAAGTGCAGGAAGAAATATGCTTTTCATTGATAATTTAGAGTAATTTACATAGAGTTTTATATTTGATGCGCCTCTTGGCTACTTGATTTGTATTACAAAAGATAACTCAAAAGGCAGCGCGCGCTCCATCAGATGGTCCACATCGTTCATACATTACGCCCTTGTATAGAATGAAAGTCTAAGCCTCCAAAATGAACTGACTCCAACTATACTTTAAAATAGAGGTGCTCCTAACACCTCCTCGTCTATCCACTAGCGTTGTGCCATCTGAGCACCTGAAATAGATGCCCACAACGTGCGTCAGTACTCAAGTTGTACTGGTGAGCGGGATGAACCCACTCGACTAAATTGATACTAGCTTATTAGGGGCGAGCATGCATTAAGATGTTCTTCTATAAAGAAGTAAGTGAATTCAATTCATATCTGTCACATGTTTTGATAGGAATGAAAATAACATTGAATACAACCAGTACATCGGTTGCTTACTCAACCGATGCACGCCTTCCCTGCAACGAAACACAAGTATACTTACCATCTGCACAAGACAATAAATTAGCATGTATTCTATTCTATACGGTCATTAGTGTGATCGATACCTTAGGGACTTATTCCAAGCAATGCAACGTGCCCTATCAGCCCCGGTAGCAAGCCCTGCTGGAGGCCCCGCAATGAATCGCGACTAGCACGATCAAATATTTTTCTCCGGTTCAATACGGTTCCAATGCCCCGGAATGCCGTTTCGAGAAAAAACCTTGTGCACAAGTTGTCCCAGACCATGCAAATGCATAAACTATTCACATATCATATAATACATCGAAATAAACAAAAGAAGTAAAGCAGCAATATATATCTTATGCAACAGTTCATATTTTCTCAAGTCGTGTTCCGATTTTGGTATCCTATAGATCCAAACTCTATCTGAGGCACCAGGCCGCAACCAACAACCAATTTCCTTTACAAACAACTCAAATTATAAGGTATGCAAGCATATAGTAAAACTACTCTATAATTCCCATGTTCCTTTCTTAGTGGCTGGCATGCATTGTGGCTAAGGATTTCCTAGGCGTCCAACCGGGCATCATCGAGTGAATGTTTGAAACATTAGAGATGTGGGCGTGAAGAAGTAGGAAAGAAGAGTCCAAACCACTCACTGGTTAAGGAAAAAGATGCTGAAACAAGAAATCCCGTTTAGCGACGATCAAATGTCAGTTACGCGGACCTGCAACAGCACGAGCACCGAGTGCAAATTCTGGCCTATCCTTCCAGCCGAACTCCCCAAGAATCAAAGCTCCAAACGATAAAACCAGCAGCGAAAACCAAGCAAATAGAAAGCAATACCAAATCAAAATTCCAAAGCGGCAATCAAGAAAACCAAGGAAACAAACACGAAAACTGTTGGACTCGTTTCAATAGAGGCCTTTCCATGAGTTGGAAAGGATCATCGCATTTCGTCCTTGGCAAGAAGGTGCTGAAGATCTAAGCTACGACTCAGACGTACTAGCCATAAGCCCAATTATATAGTGCGCATCCCGGTCGGATCGGGATTTGAGGCACTACAGGAGGGACTTATCCCGATTGAGATAGACGATCCGGGACTTGTAGCTTCTTAGTATTCTTTTTATTGTATTTGTCTCCATCTTACTTTGTTAGTATTCTTTTAGTCTCATTGATGTATTATTTTAGACTCATGAGTTATATGTGACTATTCTATTCTTTATCATATTCGTGCTCGTTTCCATCTTAGATCTGTGATTGAGTATATTGTTATTATTGGTGGTTCAGTATATTGTTAAATAGATTACCCAGACAGCATTCTATCGCCGATTCTGTGGCGTAGGATGGACGTTGTTCCCGAATTGCATTCCTACATCGGATGCGGTTCATGATACGAGCCGAAGTTAAAGGGGGACACGTGGCGTCCATCCAGGCACTCCCACCCAGATCAGATGGCTAGCGTTCAGCCCAACTTGGCTCGGCTTAGTCCGGGTAAGATTAGAACTCGGCTCGGCTCAGACCGATTTCTCCATCACCGACACCCGCGGGTCATTGATAAGCGGGCCCAGTACTGTTGGCTGCGTGAGGCTGACTGGCGGGCCCCTGTTGGCTGACTGGGCCGGATAATTACTTTCATATTTTTTTTTCAGAAAATAGTTTTTAATTCAGTTTTGTATAATTAAATCAAAATAAATACTAAAAATAATTATAAAATTTCCAAAAAAATCTAGAAAATATATTTGATTATTTAGAACCTAAAATAAAAGTTTAGAATATTTTTAATTATGTTTGACCCTATAATAAATTCTTTAAAGTTCTAAAAAATTAGTGTTACTAGTTTTTAATTAATAAAAAATTATGGAAAAATCCCAATGGCCCCAAATTAACCGAATAACAATATTTAAGCTAGAATTTTGGGATACAAAGATTTCAAGTCTACCCTCCTAAAAGAAAATTCGTCCTCAAAATTTAAGACAACTAATACAAGAAGAAAATTACAAAAAATTACCTCATGTGGCAAAAAGATAGGGGTAACGATCTCGCATCTCATCTTCCCGCTCCCAAGTGGATTCACTGGGAGAGTGATGCCTCCAAGCGACGTGAACCAAGGAAATTACTTGGTTAAAAAGCACTTTATCTCTATGGTCTAGGATCTCCACAGGTTGCTCCGGATAACGGAGGCTTGGTCCAACCTCAAGCTCCAAATGATCTAATATATGTCTAGGATCTGCTACGTATCGCCTCGGTAGGGACACATGGAATACGTTGTGTACTCCTTCCAATGTTGACGGTAAGGCTAGTAGATAGGTTACTGCCCCGACCTTCTCCAGAACATTGAAAGGTCTGATGAATCTTGGATTAAGCTTTCTACCAAAATTGAAATGAATCGTACGATATGTCGAAGAGATCCTCAATAATACTAAGTCACCAACCTCAAACTCTAGCGGTCTCATATGGCTATCGGACCAATGCTTCTATCTGTCCTGAGCCATACAAAGTCTCTCTCTAATCTACTTTACTTTTTTTGCAGCATCAACTACCATCTATGGTCCCAAAAGTACACCCTCTCCTACGTCGTCCCAAGATAATGGAGTCCGGCATCTCCTACCATACAAAGCCTCAAAAGAAGATATCTCGATACTGGCCTGATAGCTATTAATGTATACAAACTCTACCAGATAAAGATGATCCTCCTATGAGCCAACAGATTCTAGTACACATGTCTGAAGCATATCCTCGAGCATCTGAATAGTCCTTTCTGACTGTCCATCCGTCTAAGGGTGGTAAGCAGTGCTAAATTTGAGTTGGATACCAAAGCTAGCCTATAAATTCCTCCAAAAGTGGGACATAAATCTATTATCCCGATCGGACACTATGCTTTCTGGAACTCCATGCAGCCTAACTATTTGTCTCACATATAAATCGACAAGCTTCTCCATAGATAATCCCACTTTGAAAGGCAAAAAGTGGACTAATTTGGTCAGCCTGTCAACAATGACCCAAATTGGGTCCTTCCCTCCTGGAGTGCATGGAAGTCCGAAAACAAAATCCATCGTGATATGCTCTCATTTACAATCAGGAATCGGTAGTGGCTGTAGCAATCCTCCTGGTCTCTACCTCTCGGCTTTGACCTGATGGCATACTAAATAGCTGGAGACAAAACATGCTACCTCTCACTTCATCCCATACCACCGCACGTGTTCCCTCAGGTCCTTATACATCTTGTTAGCTCCCGGATGTATAGAATACAGGGAACGATGAGCCTCATGCAAGATCTCTTCCTGCAGGTCCCTACTAGGCACACATGACCTAGTCCCATGCCTTAGTGGACCATCCTCAATAATAGAGAAGTCATCTATCAATCCTGCCTGTACCTGAGCTCTGAGGCTTTGCAAACCCTCATCCTGGTACTGTGTCTCTTGGATCTCCTCCATCAACCCGACTAAATCTGTAGGCCCATCATCCGTGTCTCCACTCCTCGAACAATAACTTTGATGTCCAGGCTATCCAAGTCTACTAATAAGTGGTGATCCATTGTCAAATCGCTACTGGATATCTGCTCAAGGCATCGGCAACTATGTTAGCCTTCCTTAGATGATACTATAGTAAAATATCAAAATCCTTCATCTGTTCTAGCCACCTGTGCTGTCTCATATTTAGCTCTTTCTGCGTAAAGACATACTTTAAACTCTTATGGTCAGTGTATATTTCTATACGATCTTTGTATAGATAATATCTCCCTAGCTTTAGAGCGAAGATCACCGCTGCTAATTCCAAGTCATGAGTGAGATAGTTTCTCTCATGTGGCCATAACTGTCTAGAAGCATACACCACCACCTTCTTGTTCTGCTCTAGAACACATCCTAAGCCCTTTCCTGAAGCATCGCTATAAATGACAAATCCACCTGTCCTCGATGGCACCGTCAAAATAGGTACTGTGGTCAATCTCTTCTTTAGCTCATTAAATGCAGCCTGACATTCTTCGTTCCAAATGAACTGTACATCCTTCCGAGTGAGTCCAGTCAATGGCTCTGTGATCCAAGAAAAATCCTTCACAAATTTTCTGTAATACGTGGCCAATCCTAAGAAGCTTCTGATCTCTGTAACAAAACTCAGAGTGGTCCAAGACTCTACAACAGCAATCATTTTTGGATCCACCAAAATTTTTTCTCCAGTCACCACATGCCCAAGGAACTCTACCTTATCTAAGAAGAACTCATATTTTGAGAGTTTTCTATAGAGCTTCTCCTTCCGAAGGGTCTCTAGCACAATACTTAGATGCTTCTCGTGCTCTTCCGGTGTCTTCGAATAGACAAGGATATCATCTATGAAAACTACTATAAATTTTTTAAGTTACTGGTGGGCCATATCTTGTCCGAAATACAGTTTTTAGAATACCTTCCTTCTTTACCTTCAACTGATGATAGCCAGACCTAAAATCAATCTTCAAAAATACCCTTACACCACTCAACTGATCAAAAAGATCATCTACTCTTTGTAGAGGGTATTTATTTTTGATGGTGAGGTTGTTCAGAGACCTGTAATCAATGCACATTCGCACCGAACCATCTTTCTTTAGTACAAATAAGACCGGGGCTCCCCAAGGCGAGGAACTTGATATAATAAAACCCTTGTCTAACAATTCATCAACCTATTTCTTCAGTTCTGCCAGCTCGTTGTTGTTGATCCTGTAGACTTGTTGCGACATCGGCTCTGCTATGGGCACCAAGTCAATAGAAAATTCAAGATCTCTGTCCGGTAACAATCCTGGTAGCTCATCAGGAAATACGTCTAGAAATTCTGCAATAATATGGTATGGCAAGTCCTTCTCTGCTACCATGGCTCCACAAATAATCCCATCACTCTGCTCAACTCCTCCCCTAACAAACTCAAATTCTGGCTCTCCTGGAGGGAGGAACAGTACGCGTCTATGCTAGCATGGTGTAAACTCAACCAATCCATTCTGAGGACAATGTCAAAACTCGGAAGTGATATTACAAGTAAACTAGCATCCAAATTATGGCCTCCCAAGGTAACACGATGCCCCTTGCAAGTATCACTGAGTAGGATTATTCCTCTACCAGTCGTGATCTTGCAACTCCTACTCAAGGGTTCTATTACTAAACTATGCTTAAGCATAAATGATACAAATATGAAGCTATACAATACAAGTGGTATGGAGAAAGCACCATTGGCTCTGAAACTATGTGGTCTAGTCTTGGATGGCATTCTGAAAGGTTAAAAACAACAAGAATCTAATTGATATGGCATAATATAAGGAAGTATTCAAGAAGGACAATCGACTATGAAAAAGGTTTAATTGCTCGAAAGAAAATAATAAGGGTTAGCAAGTTGAGTATATGGGATCCCTAGTTGTGATTGAGTATCATTCTATTCCTAGTATGTATATTCTATAGAAGGCTCGCAGTTGTACAACTAACTTGGGTACCACTACGAGTTCACAA
Source organism: Iris macrosiphon (assembly GCA_036927795.1). Taxonomy (NCBI): domain Eukaryota; kingdom Viridiplantae; phylum Streptophyta; class Magnoliopsida; order Asparagales; family Iridaceae; genus Iris; species Iris macrosiphon. The sequence continues at coordinate 102,806,796 of JAYESA010000001.1, read as the reverse complement.
CCTTGTGCGAAACCAGACCTGCATGGGCCACCACTAAAAAATGTGTCACGACCCGCACCCTGGTTTTGGGCATGAGTTATGGGTATGTCCAGCCTACGCCACAATGTCGACGGTAGAATACTGTACTATAAGCCACATATATAATTTATAACTGACAACATATGTTCATCTCCACACTATGCTCAATCACAGACACTAGTTTAAATGAAAACACCAAGATAATAATGAAATAATAGTCTCGATGCGGGTCCAAGGAGTCTCCCCAACACTAAATATCCAAAGTACGATATTCAAAATACTTTAGAAAAAATTGTCGAAGAACAATCCGGTCTAAAATAACTAACATAATCAACTACAATACTAAACTATTATATTTCAGACGGTATCTGAGCTGCTAAGTCTCCCCGATCCTCCGGAAGGGTGTCACTACCATATTTCTAGGAAAGGGTATTTTAGTCATTTGGTAATTAATTAAATATTGTACATGTTAAATTTTTATTTATTATATTATTTATTTATTATTAGCATGTTAGATTTATTTATTAAATATTGTACATGTTAAATATGGTACCGGATTTGTTTTCGGCTTATAGTTGAGATTTGATTTGTTTATATTGTTGATGATTTATATTTTGATGTATAGTTAGACTTCTTTCATATCTTTTCGTGCTTTAGAATGTGATTAAGTTTTTGTCTGAGATTGTTGGCAGACTTTATATTATTGTGAGATTTTAGATAGTATAGTAGACCAAGACATTATTCTACCGCCAATGCTGCGACGTAGGCTGGACATTGTTCCTGACTTGTATCCCTATATTGGGTGCGGGTAGGGACACATTTTTAGAAGTGGCCCATGCAGGTCAGGCTTCGCAAGTTTTGCAATATCATAGTAGTGCGACAACTTAGTTGTACTTCTGCGAGCCTGCGATAGGATATATGATACAGGGTATAAGATATTAGGATAAGAGGATACTCAATCACAAATTTCTTGAGAGATTCCTGGGATTACCCTTGAGAATCTGATTATAATTCCCATTTAAATATTTTTTGTTTTTTTCGTCCGCTCTCACTTGTTGTTGTTGAATTTGATTCTTGGTGATCGATTGTTGAATTTGATTCTTGGTGATCAGTTGATTTTAAATTTTTTGGTGTTTATTATTAAGTTTGATTTCATATCGGGAGAAATTTTACAGACTAAGTTACGGTATCATCTGATGACATATGTTGATGAGGACAGTAAAAAAGGTAAAACGTCTACTTTGGTTATGGAGCCTAGAGTTTATCGCAGCCATATTAGCTGGCGTAACGGAAACGTTGGGACCTGACTTCGGATGTACATATCATAGTTATAAAATTTAGATTTTTTTGCAGCCATATCGGATGGCGTGGTAAGGATTCTAGATGACATGATTATAGAGTTGTATACCCTAGTTATGGAATCTATCGTTTATCACAACTATGCTTACTGGCGTGGCGAGGATTCTGAGTGTCATGATTTCGGACAGATGTGTATGATTATCATATTGTATCTTAAATTGGTTCTTAAGGTATCATCTCTATACTTATTTAATTCTATTATTTCAGGACTTTGTTCCATTGTTCCTTAGCTTAGTAGTAGAGATACTTTCAGTTCTTTAGTCTAGTTTCTTATAGATCTTCATTAGGGTTCCTTTTTAGTATGATAATTGGTGAATTATAATTAGGTCTATGTCTTGAGTATCAGTATTGACTGTTGAAAGTGTGGCTTATGAGTCTGTAAGTGTTCTTGGTTGGGCAGGTGAGCAATAGGCATAAATCTATGGATAACCCATAGCATAGTACTTTGTAGCACTAGTTCTATGATAGATGTAATTATAAGTTAGTAGTTACTATAGGTAGAAGAGGGAGGAGAGAATATCAGTAGTGGTTCCATGAGTTAGTATCAAAGTCAGCATACCAGTTTAGGATAATCATGAATTTAGGTAGTTGAGTGATCCATGTAAATATTTAAGTATAAAAGAAATTGTGTTGGAAATCAATGGAGCATGATATTCAATTTGGTGGTAGATACTTGGGTGTGTCAAGAGTAGAGAAATATATATGCATAAAGGATATTAATAAGCATGTCATAGTAGAATGGTACCCATAAGTATATAAGAAAGTATGAGGGAATAATAGTACATTGTGCTAAAGTAGTAGGACTTGTGTTAAGGTACAGTAGAGCATTAATGTGAGTAGATAGGAGTGCACCAGTATATGACTAGTAATGGGTATATTACCTGCTATTGAGCCTAGTGATGTGTTGGAAGCAATAGGTGGAAGAGTGTCTAAAAATTATGTGTAGGATGCACAATGGGTGATAAGTGTCAGTGTGGAAGTTCATGAGTATCAGAAAGTGGAAGCTGGAGTGTTAATATTATGTCATGGGTTAAGAAATATCAAGATTGGCCAAGAAAGATATGTATCACTGATTTGTGTATCCGTTTATAAAATGTTTGAGGAGAAATACATATACATCAATAGATATATGGAACCATATGTCTGACTTGAGAGTGAAGTAAAATGTGTGTATTATAGAAGTTAATAACTAGTGTATTTGATACAAGTAATCATGAGTTCTAGTGAGTATGATGAGGTGATCTAATAAGGAAGCTAGTGTCCTAAAACATTAAGGGTATATATTATGTAGGTTTGAAGCAAGTGTTACTATATCAAGAGTGCTAGTATTTTTATATCAGAGGTTAGTTGAGTAATGTGCTAGTAACAATAAGTACCTCGTGTGATAATATTTGGATTGGTGTATCAGTTAATACGGATAAAAAATCATTTGGAAGTAATAGTGCAAGTAATCCAAGCAGTAGAGGAGGGAGACAATATATATATATATATATATATATATATATATATATATATAGAGAGAGAGAGAGAGAGAGAGAGAGAGAGAGCGAGAGAGAGAGAGAGCGAGAAGTAAGTAAGTAAAGTACCTTGATAATTTGGTTATAGAGGTCGTATGTATCAAAGAATAATCCGAGGGGTATAAGGATACCAGTGAGATGTCATGGTATTGTAATGACTAGAAGATAATTGTATATTTATTGTGTATAGATGAGAACCTTAGGATGATTAACAAATGTTAAAGGATGAGTTGCACCAAGTATCAAATAAAAAGATATACCCTAGTAACAAGAGCCGGAGTACCTCAAGTATTATGAAAGTTTAGGTACAAGCATAATAGAGGAGAGACATGAGTAACTTGGTATACGTATATAGTCAAAATGCATATAAAAGTTGATGCCTTGTGTAGACAGTAACAAGATTTAAGTAAGGCATCCTATAGGGAGTGATAAGTTGGACGAGGGTGTGCTAATAAAATACGTGATTAAAAAAGTATACAAGTGTTCCTTGCAAGAGAATGATTGAGAAATTTTGGTGATTGAAACAGAACAAGGAGGTAGTATCTTAGCAGTGTTTATATAGTATCCTAAGTAGCATGTGCCAGTGAGTTAAGCATGACCATGACTTAAAATTAGAGTATATCACTAGTATTTGGTAACCATCAGTATTAAGAATACCTTGACTAGATTGATGATTAATCGTGTGTGATGGAGTAGGCCACAGGTGGCATAACAGGTTCTTCCGTACCATTAGAGGGAGATACCCCAGCTGTAATTTTATAATAGTTAGAGACTATATCCAAGTATGTTTTTCCTTTCAGTAGAATGATATGATTGTATGTTATAGGATATATACTATTTTAGACTGTGATTGATGGGATTTGACCATAGTAAGATTTGTACGAATAGGATATGACTGGCCCAAGAGAGAGGGGTGAGAGTTTTAATTTTGAGGACAAAATTCTTCTAAGGGGGATAGATTTGTCACTACCACATTTCTAGAAAAGGGTATTTTAGTTATTTGGTAATTAATTAAATATTGTACATGTTAAATTTTTATTTATTATATTATTTATTTATTATTAGAATGTTAGATTTATTTTTGGACTTGTGTTAGTGGATCTAACTAGTTTAGTTTAGACTCATGGACCAACATTTAATTTTAGTTAGAATTGACCCCAATAATTAGAAGCCCAATTATTAGGAGGATGATTAATTATGTTAAACCATTAGACTAGAAGCTTTCCTCCTTAATTAATTTCTTCATGAGAGTCTCCAAGGAATATTTTAGACTTTACATAGTAGCTTGAGGGAGGGGGCAAGTGAGGTCTATATAAATAGGATAAAAACTTTCTCTCTCTTCATTTTTTATTACAAATCTAGATCTAAAAAATTCTCTCAACCAAATTTCTACCAAATTTCTACCCAATTATTTCCCAAATCATTATTGGAGGCTATTAGAGCATGGATATACAAGAAGGAAGCATAGATCTACAAGGAGGAAGCATTGATCTACAAAGAGGAGCAAGGATCTACAAGTTGAAGGCCAATTTTACCAATTTTGGAGGTTTCATTGGTAATCCATCTCCTAATAGGTACAATTCAATTTTTTTCCTTAATTTAGGTTCTAAATATGAGAATTAACCATAAAAAATCAACCCATATGCATAGGCTACCCATACGATTTGGTTATGTGTTCATAGGAGGCCTATTGAGAAAGTTATGGTACTTTTTGGGGTAATTTCGAGATTAACATTTGTTGTGTGTGTCAATCCTATAGATCAATTTGGCATGTGCTTGTATGTTTGGGGCTAGTGTCGTATCCACAATTGGGTACGTGTAGGTCGTATTCCATCAATTTGGTGATACATATTGATTTGGGATTTTTTTCCTCTGACACGGGACTTTGTACATGTCATATTTTGACACGGACACATAGATTTGTATTTGATTGTTCATATTATTCATAAATAATATATATGACTTGTTCGTGTCCTTTGGGGTACATTTGGATGTGTGGTGGACTCGTGTCGCATGCGTATCCTAGATCTAGTGGGATACATGGTGATACGGTCCATGTATGTACAATTTAATTATAGATCTATTCTTTTGTGTTCTTATTTCATGGAGAAGTATAATTATATATGTGTATATATATATATAATATTGTGTATATATATATTTATGTAATATTTTGTCTTAGATCTATGTACCTATGCATATACTATATGTGTATATTTATTATGTAGCTATTTTCTACATGTAGATATATATTTATAAGTAGTAGTATATGTATATATAATATAGTAGATATATTTATATGTGGTTATATATATAGTTATATTATATATTGTTATGTATTTATATAGTGTATGATTATATGTACGTACATATATATATATGTATAGTTATATATATGTATCACTATGTATGCGTGTGTATATTACTATGTATTTATTATGTACATATTTATGTGGAGGTGTATGTATGTTATATATATGTTATTTGTCATAGTGTTATATATTATAGTTATATGTATTTTTGAATCTATTTATGGGTTGTTATAATTATAATTATATAATGTGTATGGTGAATAATTATATGTACGTATATATATATATATATATATATATATGTATATATATATATATGTATATATATATATATGTATATATATATATATATATATATGTATATATATATATATATATATATATATATATATATATATGTATAGTTATATATATACATATTAATATGTATGTGTGTGTAAGTTACTATGTGTATTATGTTCATAATACTATGTGAGGGTGTGTGTATAATTATTAGTAGTATTTATGCATATGATATACATATATATATTGGATTATATATATATATATATATATATATATATATATATATATATATATATATATATATATATATATATATATATATATATATATATATATATATATATATATATATATATATATATATACATTGTGTCTATATATATGTATATTATTATGTATAGTTATTTGTACATAATAATATTATGAGAGTGTAGGTATATATTTATGGTAGTATATGTGTATTGGTGTATATATATATATATATATATATATATATATATATATGTATTAAGTTTTATATATATATATATATGTATTAATATATATATATATATGGTAGATATATACATGTTATTATATATATTATATATATATAGGTTTTCAGCGACAACAGCGAGCCAGAGCGTCGTAACAGCAGCAACAAATGCAAATAGCAGCAACGGTAGCAGCTTTTCAACGACAGCAGTCAGCGATAGTTGCAAAAAACTGTCGCTAAAACAACAGTGTATCAGCCGAGTATCAGAAGCTTCAACGACAGTTTTTAGTAACAGTGCAGGAAAATATCAAAAAAACTGCAGTGTATCTATATACACAGCAGCTTTCTGCAATAGTGGGCAAGGTATATAGCGACAGTTTGACAGTTTTTAATATATAAGATATTAATATATATATATATAAGTATATATGTATATATATATATAGTAATTAATATATATATATATATATAAATATGTTCCTAATTGCTATTTGTATTATAGTATACTATATGTATAATATATTTAGTTGTAGCATAATATTATTGGAATAGTTAGTATATGTTAGTTATCTATTGTTATGAGTATCTTTAATTATATATATTATATATTTGTTGGTATGTATGTATGTACGTATATATGTATTAGTATTTAGTGTGTAGTTGAAAGTTAGTATTTATTCTATTTAGTACATACTAGAAGTTATATTGGATTGAGATATGTAGTTATTGATGGGTAGTTAGTACGTATATGAAGTTTTGGCAATTATCTTGAGATACCAATGTAAGTATCAAGATATACCAAGGTATGAGTAGTAGGTATTGGCATAGTAATAGGATAGTTGTAAACTAATTATGGGTGGATATTATGATAACTAAAATAAGGTATATAGTATTATATAATTATTAAATGCATGGTAGTTTATAATTATTGTTGGGTAGTTAGTATAAATAAGGTTTTGAATTTACCTTAAGATACCAAGGTAAGTATCAAGGTATTGGAGAATAATCAAGGTATTGGGTTTGGGTATCAAGATAGAGGTTTAGTATTGCGATACCAAGTTGGTTCGAAACCAGGGTATCCATTTAGCATTTGTAATTAAGATTTAATATATATAATATTGTTTGATATGTACATATGTGTTATATTTATCCCTTGTTTGCGTATCCTGAGATACGATATCTTAGTATCCTAAGATGTAGCTTATATGGCCTAGATTCATAGTATGTGAGCCTAATATCTTTGATTAAGGCTTATGCAACCTAGAAATAGGTAGTTGACCATAGTTTGACTATAGTTGACCATAGTTGACTTAGAGTTGACCTAGTTTGACTTTTGACTTAGATTGACTTGTTGACCTAGAAGTTGACTAGTTTAACTTATTTTCTTTTCGGAACCTTGTATTAGTGCAATATTTCATATATAGGTCTGTGTGACACCAGTACGGACACAGTTTGACATTCATTGCTCTAGACCGCAGACGAGTACATTCTCTGATAGTTTCTTATTTATGATATCCTCTATGTTCATTATATCTAGTGTAGATATCCATTTCTCTTGACACTATGGTTACACGGATTGGTATATCCGGATCTTGTCATGCGATGTTATTCCTTGGTATATGGTGTATCTTGTGCAAGCCTTATTTTATTGATTATCTTGTACATGTACAAACACTGATTCTCATGAAGAGTCACTATCTTTTTGGGGAATCTCGTGCCATAGGATACCATGGTTGGATCTATTATACCAGTCGGGGTTGAGGAGTATGTAGTGTAGATATGTGATCATACCCTCCTTGTATCAAATCTTGTATTGAATAGTGTTAATCATACACCGCACATATGATTAGCCAAGCCATAAATCTTGTATCAAGTTCCCAAGCCGATCACATGTTAAAGCTGGTATTTACTCACTTAGTCATTAGTATATTCTTGTTCATTTGCCATATTGTTCATTCTTGTATTTATTTCCAGTATTTTCTTTATTGTGTATCTCTTGTACATGTATATGGCATCTTGTATAGTCACATATATTTACTGCTACATAGTTTATATCATTAATTTAGAACTGATGTTAGAGATGTACTTCGCTCCATTCCTGACTGGAAAATATTTTTCAGAGGATCCGAGAGATTGGTGTCTGACATACTATGGATTTTGACTTATAGATGGTGCAGATTTGGACCCATTAGTTCTGGAGTGATTGACGAAAGGTTTATCAGGATCACTAGTTTTTATAGTTAGTTTCTTTAGCATTTTGGTACCGGATTTATTTCTGGCTTATAGTTAAGATTGGATTTGTTTCTATTGTTGATGATTTATATTTTGATTTATAGTTAGACTTCCTTCATATCTTCTCGTGCTTTAGAATGTGCTTAAATTTTTGTGTGAGATTGTTGGCAGACTTTATATTATTGTGAGATTTTAGATAGTATAGTAGACCAAGACAGCGTTCTACCGTCGATGCTGCGGCGTAGGCTGGGCATTGTTTCCGACTTGCATCCCTATACTGGGTTCGGGTCGTGATAAAGGGCAAGATCAGGCTCTATTATGTCGCTAGCATACGGTCCATAATGTGTAGGGATTGCATCTCATCGTAGTCACCTAAAATATGGTTATCTAGTTAGGAAAGGAACGAGTACATCACAGTGAAAATAGTTCCAACACATGGTAGAAGCTATAAGACAATAAATAGTAAAGAATATATGATAGCAACAAAACAGAAATTATAATAAGGCAACTAGAATAACTAAATGCTAAAGTTCTGTCATGGCAAAGATGTAGTAAAATAACTTCAAGCAACAAGAAAATAACTACAATGTATGGAAGAACAGATAGGAATAACTACTTTATGTAATTTAAAATATCTTGTTGATATGTGAACGACTAAGGGGTAAAATCTGGCAAACCACATGTGTCGTGCATGACTGCTATTATTCTAGTAAGACCATGGAATGGAAAGAGTAGTTAACAAATCCTCTAAGTATTTCTCCTCCCCACGAGGACAACATGGATTACGAACCAGACACGAAGAAATAACAATAATCCAGAACAATCACGTATCTCATAATAAAAATCCATCATACTAATTCGTGTTACAAGTGTCAAGAATCAAAAAATAAATACTAAGCAGGCATTATAGATACTATCAAGCACTGAAAGTAATCACGAAAATGTACTCGCCTATGGTCCTTAGTTGTGGTTTGATCAGGTCCCAATTCAGAGTCCAAATCCTACGTATGATATGTTACCATGTTAAGAGATAAGGCGGGCCCAGCACTGTTGGCTGCAGGAGGCTAACGGTCGGGCCCCTATTGGCTGACTGGGCAGGATAATTACTTTTATGGAATTTTTTTCAAAAAATAGATTTTAATTTAGTTTTGCATAATTAACTCAAAATAAATACTAAAATAATAAGAAAATTTAAAAAAATTTCTAGAAAATTTATTTAATTATTTAGAACTTAAAATAAATGTTTAGGGCATTTTTAATTATTTTCACCCTATCATAAATTTTTGAAATTCTTAAAAAATTAGTGTTACTAGTTTTTAATTAATCAAAAATTATGAAAAAATTCTAATGGCCCCAAATTAACCTAATAACAACACTTTTTATACAAGTTTTCCTTCCTCAGTACATCCAAAATAATCCGCAAATGCTCCTCCTGCTCTTTTGGTGTCTTTGAGTATATGAGTATGTCATTGATGAACACCACCACGAAGTTGTAAAGGTAGTGGGGGAACACCTTGTTCATCAAATTCATAAATACCGCAGGGGCATTAGTCAACCTAATTGGCATCACCATGAACTCATACTGGCCATACCGAGTCCTAAAAGTAATCTTCAGAATGGCTCCGGCTTCACTTTCACCTGGTGGTAGCCTGATCTCAACTTTATCTTGGAAAATACCTTGGCGCCACTCAAGTGATAGAATAGGTCATCAATCTGTAGCAACGGGTATTTATTCTTGATAGTAAGATTATTTAATGCTCTGTAATCGATGCACATACACACCGATCTATCCTTCTTCGGTACAAACAATACCAGGGCTCCCGAAGGTGAAGAACTGGATCTAATAAACCCCTTATCCTATAATTTATCCACTTGCTTCTTCAGCTCGACCAGCTAGTTGTTGTTCACTCTATAAACATGCTATAAATTTGCTATGTACCTGGCACCAAGTCTATAGAGAATTCGATATCTCAATCTGGCAAAAATTATGGCAATTCCTCAGGAAACACATCCAAGAACTCAGCTATCAAAGGATGCGACAACTCCTTGTCTTCCACCATAGCTCCACAGATAATGCATTCTCTCTGCTATGCAGCTCCTCTAGCAAACTCAAACTCTGGCTCTCCTGGCAGGCTAAACAAAACTCTACCTCCTCTGTAATCTATACTAGCATGGTGCCTACTCAACCAATCCATCCCGAGTACAATATCGTACCTAAAAAGTGGCATTACAAGTAGACACACACTCAGCTCTCGCTCTACCAAAGTAACTCTTTGATCCATACAAATATCGTTAACCAGGATAATGCCTCCCCCAGTCATGATCTTGTAAGTCCTAAGAAAAGGCTCAGCTACCAAATGATGCTTCAGAGCAAAAGAAACAGATACAAAACTATGGGAAGCACCACTATCAAACAAAACTAAAGCTCGAATAGAATCAAGAAGAACAGAACCTGCGATGACATCTCCGGTGGACTCGACTTCCTCGATCATCATAGCAAACGCTCGTCCCTGAAGTATGTATCCCTGATGCTGGGGCTGGGCATAACGCTGCTGCTGGGTCAGAAGCGGTAGTCCCCTCGGCTGTATTGCAGGTGGCCTCGCCTGCGTTCTTTGAGCTGGAGTTGCTCTCTGAACTACACGACGAGGGTTGGAAGGACAATCCCTCTGCTGATGCCCCTCAGTACCACAATACAGACAAACACCCAATATTTTCCTATAAACTTCCCATATGTGGCCGTGCTTCTTGCAGTAGTGGCAGAAAGCTTGTTGTGACTGTCTATGTTGCTGCTGGGGTACCTAGTGAACCGGTGCCCTAGCTGGAGTATGGTGCTATTGTGGATGCTAAAAAGGTCTAGGCTGGAAATGAGGATGCTTAGCAGTCCCTAAGCTGCTACTAGCCCCCAGAAAAGAATTGTGATCTCTCTTTGGTTTCTAACCCAAATCCCACTCAACCTTGCGTTCCTCCGCAAGTATCTCTGAATATATCTTATAGAAAGACGGAATGAGGATCTTCACTTTCCAGTTCAGACCCTCGGGGAAGCGGATAGCCCAAACCTCTGGCTCCCTCACCAAATACTCCATAAATCGGCTCAGCCTACCGAACTTTGCGACGTACTCCTCTACGGACATGCTCCCCCGAGTAATGACCAATCGGTCCGTCCGAGCAAAGAACTTCCTCTTGAAGAGGTCCATAAATACCTCTCAAGACTGCCTCATATCAGTAAGAAGCGGCTCTTTCCTGAACCAAGTACGAGCGATGTCGAACAGCTAAAGTCCTACTGCCTCAACCTTCAGATCCTCAGCAAGATGAGATACCCTCATGAAATGCTCAATATCCTTGAGCCAATCATCAACGTAGATGATGCCTTCAGTCTCCTTGAAGACCCGAGGTTCCAGCTTTTTGAAGTCTTGGATATTATCCGGCTGAAGCTGGGCAACCTGCGGAGCAACCTGCTACTGGACCAGAGCTCCCCTCTCTACTACAGAAAGGGCAAGATGATGAGCACTCTCAATACCCTGCCATAATATATCGGTCTGCCTCTGGAAAGCATCTGACTGGGCACTCTGAGCCTCCAATATCTCAAAAAATAATACGAACACCCGAGTCGTATCTATCGACACATGAGGTAGAGGTGGAAGTCCCTTAAACACAACTGGAATAGTCCTCTAAGCTGGAGATGGACCCCCAAACGCAGCTGATACACTAATCATCGAAGAAGTGACTGGTGCAGGCCTTTGGGAAGTTGCAGATCTCTCAGAAACTGCTCCTCTCTGCTATGATCAAGTCTTAGGCGGCATCTTGAGGCAAAGCGAAAGAAAATAATCAATATGGCACATGATACAATGCATTTAAAGAAGGACAGTTAAAGATTAAATATTAATAGCAAGGAAGAATAGTTAAAACAAACAATAAAGTTTTTCATAGATGTGATTGAGTATTCTCGGCCTATAGCCTATATCCTATATCCGGAAATAGGCTCGTAATAGCACTCAAATCAGACCACTACGAATCGTACTAATTATGACCTCGATGACCTGCATGTTCCACCACTAAAAATGTGTCATGACCCACACCCGTTATAGGGGCACGAGTAGTGAACAAAGCCTAGCCTATGCCACAACATCGACGGTAGAACGGAGTTTAGGTAAACTATCTATCTAGCAATCAAGATATGATAATTTTACCAATGAAATATGAATACTCAATCACAGATCTATAAGATGGAACAATCACACGAATAAGATATAAAGAACTGAAGAGTCAATTACATCTCACAAAATGGAATAATATCCAATGAGTCATATAAAGAAATACTAATAACAAAATACTAGAGAAATTCCAGTACAAATAAATCTATCTACTGAGCTACGGGTACTGGGTCGTCTGTCTCAACCAGGATGAGACTCTCCTGAGCCAAATTCTCTGGCTCTAAGCCAACTACGTCCTAAGGCCCATAGTGAGTGTGATACCACTCCTTAGAAACTTGCAACTTGGTCAAGGATTTTGGGTATGAATACATATCTATACTAACAATCATACGTGCGGTATATGATTAATACTATTCAAGGAACAAGACATGCATAAGGAGGGTATGATAACATATCTATACTAACAATTCTCGCCCCGACTGGTATAGTGGATCTAACCATGGTATATTATGATACGGGATTCACTGGGTAGGTAGCTAGTCTTCCCATGAATCAATGTTTGTACATGTATAAGAAGAACAAGGAACAAGGCTTGCACAAGATACACCATAAATACCAAGGAATAATATCTCATGACGAGATCCAGATATACCAATCCGTGTAACCATTGTATCAAGAAATCAAGGATATCTACACTAAATACAAGAAACATAAGGAATATCATAAATGAGAAACTATCAGAGAATGTACTTGCTTGAAATCCAGTGAACAATATCAAAGAAGTCCAGAACAGTGCCTCGAGACCTAATTAGGGAATATTAAATCAATACAAGTTTTTGAAATAAAAATAAGTTAAAATAGTTAAATTCTAGGTCATAAAGCTATTTCTAAGTCAAAACAGTCAAACTAGCTCAACTCTTGGTCAAACTAGCAATTTATAGGTAGTATGAGTCCATCTCTAGGATATTGGGTCCATACACTATGTAACTAGGTTATACTAGCTATGTCAGGATACTAGAGTATCGACATTATAACATATCATAAGATACATAAATTATTAGATATGAAAATACAATAATATATATATATATATATATATATATATATATATATATATATATATATATATATATATGCAAGATGAATAATATATAGTATCCCTAGCTAAACTAATGCTAAGTGGATATCTTGGCTTTGAACCAATACGGCATCACACCACCTACACACCCCTCTTGATACACCAACCCAATACTAATATTAATTAATATCGTATCAATATCTATAAATATATAAATTATATAATACTATATACTATAACTTAACACCAATATACAACTAATACCTTAGTACTAACAATTACCTTAGTATTTTAATAGCTTAATATCCTCAACGACAATATCATATATCTTAATGATTACCTAGCAACTTGGATCAAAACCTTAACTAGATCAACTAGCTATATAGAGTATACTAGCTAATACCTTACTGTATAAAACTTACCTTAACTATAAACTAATAGTTATCCTATATTTCCCTAATACTTAACTCTTATACTCTTGGTATCATACACACAAGTTGATACTCAACCTTACTACACTTGATCACATATTATATTAGTACTCCAACATATCCCTTATCTCTTGGACTACCCTCAAATTGAGTACTTCTACAATATACTGCTTACTACTGCTTCTCACTACTGCTGTTTATTGCTGTTGCTGCTTCTTATTGTTGTTGTTGCTTATTGCTGCTGTTGCAGCTTATTGCTGCTTACTGCTGATGCTGCTTATTATTGCTGTTGCTGCTTATTTCTGTTGTTGCTGCTTCTTGCTTGGACGACACCTCCCCCTAGCACACATACACACACCTATACACATACACTCACTTATACACATACGTATATCTATATATGTATATCCTTATATATATACTTACACATATCAATACTAATAGTGCGCATAAACTTTTCTACTCTCCAATAACCATCAACACATCACAAATGAAATATAAACATAGCTATAACAATATATATATATATATATATATATATATATATATATATATATATATATATATATATATACTATAAATATAATACTCTAATAGTGATAACCAAGGTAAATTGAATTAAATTGCAAAGTATCAAACACGTGGAGTGCACCGCACCCGTATCATACTTAATGTATGATACGCTTGTGATACGGTTCCACCACACCACCAAACGTATTCCAAAGGATACGAGAAAGTCTAGAATCACAATTAGATGCAACACGAAGTATTAGCTACACATCTACGTGTCTGGATTAAAATATGACATGCTTAAACCCCCGTGTCGGAAGAAAAACTCTCAAATCAACCTATATCGTCAAATTATCGTGATACGGTCTACACATATCCAATTGTGGTGATGACACTAGTCACACACAACAAAACATATGTCAATTTGGTCTAATTGACCTATTGACAAACACAAGATATGTCAGTCTCGGAATTCCTCCAAAATTGATACAAAATACCAACTAACTTTCTCTATAGGTCTCCTATGAACCTAATTTCACTTTATATGGGTAGCCTTAGTACATGGGAGGGTTTCTATGATTAAATTACAGATTTAAAGTCTAATTAGAGAGAGAAAACTGAATTGTACCTATTAGGAGATTGATTCCCAATACAAGTCTTAAATTGAGTGTCAAGACCCTTTAACTTGTGCTCCTTCCTCCTCCCTGCAGATCATTGCCTCCTCCTTGTTCCAATAGCCTCCAATGGTGTATAGAGAAGTAATTGGAAAAGAATTTGCGTAGAATTAGTATTGGATGAAGGAATTTGGAAGAGAGAAATTCTAGATCTATAATTATAATGAATGAATGAAGAAAGAGAGTATGTCTCCTCCCCTATGTGGTCGACCTTGCCCCCTACTCCAAGTCACTATAAAAAATCTATAATAACCCTTGGGTCTTGTTATGAAGGAATTAATTAAGGAAGGAAGGTTCAAATCCAATTGGTTTAGTAATTCATCCTCCTAATGAATGGACTTGCTATTGGGCTCAAATCTAACTAGGATTAAATGTTGGTCCATGAATCTAATCTAATCTAGTTAGGTCCACTAACATAATTCCAAAATCCAATCTAACATCTAACAATAAATAAATATTCAACAAGCATATAGATTAATTAATTATAAAATGACAGAAATACCTTTTTCTAGAAAATATTGTAGTGACAGATTTCTCTTGCTAATTAGACTCAAAATATGTAGTTTAATCATTAGGAACCCACATATGTACTAGGGCTACCTATAAGAAGAATAATTGACAACTAAAGATCCCAATTGTGAATGTTATGATGTATTTTATGCCAAATTTGGGGGAAATCCGAGATTGGTGCACCATGTGTTTGTCAATAGGTCAATTGGACCAAATTAACACGTGTTTGGTTATGTAAGACTAGTATTGTGTCCGTAATTGGATACGAGTAGGCCGTGTCATGATATTTTGTGCTACGGATTGCTTTGGGGGATTTTTTTTTGACATAGTGGGGTGTGCACATGCCATATTTTGACACGGACACGTAGTTGAGAAGATAGGACTTTGTATTGCTTAGAAATATGATTCTAGACTTGCTCATATTATTGGTGATGCATTGAGAGATATGTTAGGACCGTATCGTAAGCGTATCATAGAATTAGTATTATACGAGTGCGATGCACTCCACGTGTTTGATGAATTGTTTCATATTCTATTTGTGTTGCTTGTATCTATTTTATATGGTATGATATATATATGACATATGTATATAGATGTAGGACTATATATTCCCTATGTTAGTGATTATATATTAGGTATATCATGATCTATACTATAAATATATATAAATATATATATATATATATATATATATATATATAGTGTTCACATTTTTGGACGGTGGGAGGGGTTTACCCGAGCTTTGAGGGGATATTTCTGCACTTCTTTAAGTATTAGTCATCTGGTTATAGGAGAGTGCCTGTCTATAGGAGTATATGTCATGTTGACAGCAGATTTGGGGAGCAACACAGTAAGCAGTTAGATAGGAGAGTGCAATACACCATCTGCACAAGCCCAAAAGTGCACATTTATTGTGCACATGAGTGTTGCGGCAGACTTCACAAGGTCTGTGCACACCATCGTGCACAACAGGGTACGACGATTAGGCAGCAATAATTTAAAGTTGTATTTTAAACTTGAGTATCACAATAGGTATTAGAAGATTTGGGGAATCTGTGTGTATCTTATGTGTATAAACTGTGGTTGTGAAGGTGAGGAATGGATAATGGTATCAGTTGTGAGTAAGATTCATATCAGTTAGTATCAGATCTGGATGGGGGTCATATCAGGTATCGTAATTAAGATGGTCTTAATAAACTAAGCTCGATTTGATCACACTACAACTAAGGGCTTGATGTTTGTATAGTTTGGTATTATTAGTACAATGATGGGGCTTGGGTTAGTACCTTCAGTAGGAAGGTATTAATGTATATATTATAGGGAATATCAGTAGTGGCGGCATTAGTTTTCAGTCCAATATGTTTATGTACTGCAATATATGTATCACTAAATGATGAATGTATCAGTTAAATACATTGTTAGTGAATGCTAGTTAGTAATTACCATCTACGGTTGTCACGACCCGATCTCCCACAGGTAATCGATCGTAACCTCTAGGTGCGAATCATCACGCCAGTGGACCCGTGGGGCGATCTTTTCAATCTTAGCTTGATGTCGCACTACGTAAGTTGTGCCCGTGCAAGGTCATGATTCGACTAGGCGGTCAAATGCCTAAGCCATAGAGTCGCAGATAGGCTGAATACAGCAAAATAAGAAACAAATAGGCAATTGGTAACAAGTTCACAAAGTCGTCAATAGAGGAAGCATTGAATAACACAAGTACAGAAGTAAAATATGCTCTTTATTAATATTGAACAAGTATTACAAGCGATGCTAGGCCAAGATTATAAGTCAGCCAAGTCCTCTCTCTCTTGAAATAATAAAAGCGTGCCAAGTGGCTACAATTTATGGAATGATACATAGGCGATGTTCCAACATTATGTTTTGTATATGTGCTTCAGTTCTAGACGCAACGTTCCAAGGTTCTAGAGTGAACTCCACGCCTTAGAACGCACGAAGGGGGTTTCCGTACCGAACGAGGTTCTCCTGTACCCTGCAAGCAATCTGGTGGGTTATCAGTACATGAATGCACTGGTGGGGAGTCTTCTCGCCTGCTCGATAAATCCAAACACGTTATAAAGGTTACGTGCACCATCTATTAAGTTATCTTTCTAGTCTTGCCTTAGGATCAGTTTTATGGCATAATGTACAAGCCTACTCGTGTGGCAATACGCTGTACGATATAAAAAGGAATATGGCGATACTTAGGTGTATTGTAATGGATACCAGAAGCACGAGTTATACAGATTACTTAGGTGTATTGTAATGGATATTCAATTATTCAATATGTACATATGATTATATTCATATCCGTTCAGGTGATCCAAATTTACTAGGCACGATCCATCATTCCCTGTCCAAGGTAGACCAAGTTAAATCAAACACGAGTATATTATGAAATACAGGGACAATAGCATAAGCAAACCCGAGTGTTGTGAGCGAGATTTTGTTTCAGAAGCACGAGTTATACAGATTACTTAGGTGTATTGTAATGGATATTCAATTATTCAATATGTACATATGAATTATATTCATATCCGTTCAGGTGATCCAAATTTACTAGGCACGATGCAATAATTCGTACGCAGATTTTTGCTAAGCGATAATGACTTATCTATATAAAAATTACTGGCTAGCATAGCCATAAAGGACGAGTTATAATCACGGGACAAAAATGGTAAGCAACGTAGGTGGTGAGTCCCGCTACATAGAATTTTTTCCTCTAACAAATGACTATTTATTCTAAGAGCAAGAATGGTATGTGACTCAAGGAATGAGGCATCACATATATCATGCCCGAACAGACAGACTAACAGATATTTTGTCTGGATTGTTTCGGTCCTAGTGCCCCAAAGACCGTCCATAGGAACCCATTAATACCTTGTGCACAAGTTGTCCACGACATGCAAGTCTTAGGTCTTAAATTCACGAGATTCAATGACATATTAATTTTTGATTCTTGTTCAAAATAAGTATGCTCCACGAGCGGTGATTCTTGCTTTACTTAACATGATTTTTCGTTCAGATTTAAACTTGACTTGATGCATTCCCCTGGTTCGGGAACTGCTTTGGCGACATAATGGTCCCGTATACTTGAAGGTTCATATTGCACAGGAGGACTATTTGATAGTCTTCTAGCTAACTAGATGCATGCATAATACGATAGTGTTACTTAATTTTGGCATGAAATTATGTGACAAGCATTAAAATAAGGCAAACGAGTATAAGTTACAATGTAAGTAGGCAAGCATTACATTTATATGAAACATAAGCATTTATGTTGGCATGGTCTAAGGGGTAATGAGTGGAATAAAGCCGTACAGGGACATACCGAATGACATAATCTAGGTGCGTGTAGTGTAAACAAGTGAACTAGTGCACTACGAAGAGTATATGATGATCTACTCGAGGCATAGCGGTGTCTACTTGCACAAGGCAAAGGTAGAACGTGAGGGTCCAAATTATAAGCCAAATTTTATTTCCATGTTCTAACACAAGCAATACTAGATGAGATTATTTCCTTGGCTACGTGCATTGTATTCTTTATTAGCATGCAAGGGGTGATTCACCTAACGACTAGTATGTATCATCGATATTTTAAGTATGCTGGCAAAGCAAAGACAAGTTCATCATAGCCACCCACCTTAGCGATGATCCGCCTCGGTCGAGCGATACTCCGAGCGAGCCTTTAAAAGTCTAAGTTCGAACTCCTGAAGGTCCAACTCACTGAGCAAAGCAGGTCAGGTTGTTGCACTTGTGCCATTTAAATCAGATGTCTGCTTGAACGAAATAAGTTGTTACATTATACACCACTCAAAAAAAGTCTCCTCCTCGAGACTTCATGAGCGCAAACCATTCTATCTCACTATCGAATTTATCTCAAGCATAATAATCGGTAACACTAGATTCGTTCGAACACAATTTCCTGCGAGTTCGTTATTATCGTGTACCATAAATACTGGGTCAGTCTTTGTTGAATGACTCCATCATTCACTACAAGCTATGATTCGGTCTCTACTGTGTCTTAACGTGGAACACATATCGCTTAACCCGGGGTATGGTATGATCCATCTTGAATGATGACCTAAGGCTGAGGAAAACTTTTTCAAATTGTTATACTCGTTTATGCGAATCTAACATATTTACTTGCACTAGCATTCGAGATCAGCATATTGCGAGTCTAGATCGTACACATATTCAAAGCGTCATTCAAATATATGCATGTCAACCAACTTAGCGATAACAAAGTCTTTGCACTATAGTTCAATATATCACTAGGTCTTGGATCGTGTACAAGTTTAAGGCGTCCCTCAAACATATGCATTCAATATAACTCATTAATAGCAAAGTCGGACAAGCTACTTGCAAAAAACTCAAGGGTTCTCGTCTTATGAATCACGATGACACTTCCAACCGGGTCAATAAAATTCTAAGTCATTCACATTCTAACTCAAACGAAGTATTTTACTACCATTAAGCACGATCTATCCGATCAACCGACTAGTGTCCCTGTCCTATCGTTTCAACATGACACACACTTACCATTCTAAGTCTAACTCTATGTCTTGCTACCCCAATTATATAGCTTGTTCAAGCAATATGCTAAAGTCGGTTACACAAGTTCTTTCACTCGGTACAGGGTCGTCTGCCTAATTACTAAGTTAGCTCACAAGGTCATAGGTACAAGTTTAAGCACACGATTCATCGTACAAATTCTTCGCACGATGCTCACCCCAATTCCTAAGGTCAAACCATTGTTCATTTGCACAGAATATTCTACACAAGCTTGTTTTAATCAGATTTTTAAATATCGAGCACAGATCATCCTACACACATGAACATGTTCATTGCATAGGGTTTGAGTCTATTCAATCAAATACATGATATATCCAAGTTGCATGAAAAGCCTACCCATTCGCATAGTCTATCTTCTTAAGCATTTTTTTGATAGAATCCTTATATCCATTATAAGTTTAGACCACCAAGCCATGATTCAATTCTAAATCTTTGATCTCAATCATAACTCTATGTCGACCACAAGATTCATGTATCCAGTCATGAAACCATCAAGCATGATTTACTCCAGGTTCTAGGCTAACTTATCCTTGAAATTCTTCTGAATCACTTTTATTCCCAAATTTGTCTTATCATGTCGAACCAAAAGTCAAGATGATCGATCAGTTATCATGCTCCAGTCTTCCACAAGTTCGATTATCCTCGTTGGATGTAAGATCACCACACTAATGCTTTCGCTGGATAATCATCCAAATCTGTGCGTGACGCATGTACGATCATAGAGTTACGCTAGCACAAGACAAGAACATCGAACGTTATGGTTATCATCAAAACGATCAAGATACCTTATCATTTTACTTTGCTCCATCCAAGATATATATAAAATCTATCAAGTCATATCCTTTCATGACATGATTATAATTCATCTAGCCAATCATCCAACTTCAATGTTACCGTTTGATAGATCCATAGTCTACTTCTAGCATTCCTCAAACAAATAAGTTCAATTTTTAAGCCATCTTCGATCTACTTTTAATATATTTCATTCATCGAGTTCGTTTGAATAATCATCAAGCATATTTTCGTGAGTTCGATTATCCTCGCCAGACGTAAAATTACTATATCGGTAATCCCGCAGGATAATCTTTCTTGGTCGGACTGATTGTCGAGAGTTATCTTTCGAACTAGATTCAAGATCATTCTTACAAACTCCAGATCAAATTCGTTATCGCTTACCTATTGCATCAAAGCACAATATTCATTCTTGGGTTAACTTATATTCGAGCGATATCCTACTCAAGTTTTAATCCATTTGATTCAATTCAAAATCGCTCGTATGATACATCAAGTTTCTACCAAGTTTTCTTGACCAAGATATCGATTTAATTACCTTAAGTCCCTATTCGATATAAGCCATATCACTTGTTCAAGACATTCTTAATAGTTCAAACCAACTATCGCACGAGACCTATAAATTTTTTAAAATATTTCTAAAATGATCCATACACCACTCAGAAATTGAGTCAACCAATTAAATCCTCAATCGTTCGCATCACTCGCTAGTATATTCACCAAGTCGTTCCTCAGAATTCCTGCATGACACCTAAGCATCTCCTGATAAATCTTAGTCTCATGCATATTCCTGTTGATAGTCATCTAACTAAACCATATCTGATTTGCATCTGCCGACATAAAATACCGTTCGAGCTATTTCTCAAAATCTAAGCACGATTCTCGATATTCGCCTTAGCAATAATCTGATAATGTTTTTATCGGTTGCCATTCTAAGTCTGACTTATCTTTTCCCGAACGATATCCCAATATCGCTTGCAACTAACTTGCACCAAAAAGGGTCTTGGCGCACGATACTCAACACAACTTAGCCAAAAGGGTGTGTGCATAGCTAACCATCCAAACGATATTCTATCTCGCACACTAACCAGTTAGGTAATCATGTATAGGTATTCAAGTTCGCACATAACTTGCAAATTCTAGCACGAGTCTATTCCCATAAAGTCTAAAACGGGTCGGAACAAGGGTCATCGCATAATTATTCAGTACAAGCAATTATATTATTCATGTGCGCTTTTAAAATTATTTAGACTCATTGTATGGAATATCCCCAATGGGTAAACGAGAGAGAGTGTATTTACTTAACCCACGAACGAGCTTTTGAAACAGAGAAAATCTATACAAAGTACAAAGGTGTAAAGCCATGCTCTGATACAAATATATCACCCCCAGATCTACCGCAGGTAATCGGCCGTCCCCGCTAGGCGCGAATCACATTGCCAGTACTCCTGCGGGACGATCTTTCCCATCTTGGGGTAATGCCTCACGAGCGTAAGCTGCGCCCGTATAAGGCCATGATCCGAGCAGGCAGTAAATTGCCTAAGCTACAGAGTTGAACAGATAGTCCGAATGTAGTGGAATAAGAAACGAACAGGCGATTGGTAAGAAGTTCACAGAGTCATCAATAACGAAATCATTGAATAACATAAGTATGAAAGTAAAATATGCTCTTTATTGATATTGAACAAGTATTACAAGCGGCGCTAGACCGAG
Organism: Iris macrosiphon; assembly: GCA_036927795.1. Classification (NCBI taxonomy): domain Eukaryota; kingdom Viridiplantae; phylum Streptophyta; class Magnoliopsida; order Asparagales; family Iridaceae; genus Iris; species Iris macrosiphon. The sequence continues at coordinate 102,784,164 of JAYESA010000001.1, read as the reverse complement.
ATTACAAGTCTCTCAAGTCTTCTCTCTTGAAACAATAAAAGCGTGCCAAGTGGCTACAATTTATGGAATGATACATAGGCGATGTTCTAACATTATGTCTTATATATGTACTTCAGTTTCAGACACAACGTTCCAAGGCTCTAGGGTGAAATCCATACCTTAGCACGCACGAAGAGGGTTTTCGTACCGAACGAGGTACTCCCGTACCCAACAAACAATCTGGTCGGTTATTAGTACATGAATGCATAGTTAGGGAGGCTTCTCGCCTGTTCGATAAATCCAAACACATTATAAAGGTTCTCTGCACCATCTATTAAGTTATTTTTCTAGTCTTACCTTAGGATCACTTTTATGTCATAATGTACAAACCTACTCGTGTGGGAGTGCGTTGTGCGATATAAAAAGGAACACGGCGATACTTACCAACTTATAATTCGTCATTCCCTGTCCAAGGTAGACCAAGTTAAATCAAGCATGAGTATGTTATGAAATCCAGGGACAATAGCATAAGCAAACCCGAGTGTCATGAGTGAGGTTCTATTTTAGGAGCACGAGTTATATGGATTACTCAGGTGTATTATAATATATGTTCAACTATTCAATATGTACATATGTCTTATATTCATATCCGTTCAGGTGATCCAAATTTACTAGGAACGATGTAATAACTCGTACGTATATTTTTGCTAAGCTATGACGACTTATCTATATGAACAGGAGTCGCTGGCATAGCCGTAAAGGATGAGTTATAATCACGGGACGAAAATGATACGCAGCACAGTTGGCGACCCCGCTATATGCCATTTTTTCTCCAACAAATGACTATTAATTCTAAGAGCGAGAATGGTATGCGACTCAAGAATGAGGTATCATATTTATCCTGCCCGAACATACAGACTAACAGATGTTCTATCCAGATCGGATCTGCCCCAGTGCCCCAATGATCGTCCGTAGGAACCTATTTATACCTTGTGCACAATTTATCCGCAACATGCAAGTCTTGGGTCTCAGATTCACGAAATTCAATGACATGTTAATTTTTTATTCTTGTTCAGAACGAGTATGCTCCACGAGCTATGATTCTTTCTTTGCTTAACATGATTTTTTGTTCAGAGTTAAACTTGACTGGATGCATTCCCATAGTTCGGGAACTACCTTGGCGACCTAACAGTCCCGTATACTTGTAGGTTCATATTGCACAGAAGTACTATTTGATAGTCTTCTGGCTAACTAGATGTATGCACAATACGGATAGTGTTACTTAATTGTGGCATGAAATTATGTAACAAGCATTGAAATGAGGCAAACGAGTACAAGTTATAATATAAGCAGGCAAGCACTGCATTTATATAAAACATAAGAATTTATGTTGGCACGGTCTAAGGGGTAATCCGTGGAATAAAGTCGTACAGGGACATACCGAGTGACATAATCTAGGGGCGTCTAGTGTAAACAAGTAAAGTAGTGTACTACGAAGAGTATATGATGATCTACTCGAGGCATAGCGATGTCTACTTACAGAAGGCAAAGGTAGCATGCGAGGGTCCAAATTATAAGCCAAATTTTATTTCCATGTTCTAACATAAGAAATACAAGATGGGATTATTCCCTTTGCTAGATGCGTTGTATTCTTTATTAGCATGCAAGGGGTGATTCACCTAGCGACTAGCATGTATCATCCATATTTTAAGTATGCTAGCTAAGCAAAGACAATTTTATCATAGTCGCCCACCTTAGCGATGATCCACCTCAGTCGAGCGATACTCCGGGCGAGCCTTTAAAGTCTAAGTTCAAACAACAGAAGGTCCAACTCGCTGAGCAAAGCTGGTTAGGTTGTTGTACTTGCGTCGTTTGAATCGACTGTCCTCTTGAACGGAATGGGTCGTTACATTATATACCGCTCAGAAAAAGTCTCATCCTCAAGACTTCCTGAGCGCAAACTGTTCTATCGCATTATCGAATCTATCTCAAGCATAACAATCAGTACTACTAGATTCGTTCGAACATAATTTCCTACGCATTCCTTATTACCGTGTCCCGTGAATAATGGGTCAGTCTTTGTTGAATGACTCTATCATTTACTATAAGCTCTGATTCGGTCTCTACTGCATCTTAACAAGAAACACATATCGCTTAACCCGTGGTATGGTATGATCCATCTTGAATGATGATCTAAGGCTGAGGCAAACTTATCCAAGTCGTTATATTCGTTTATATGAATCTAACATATTTACTTGCATTAGCATTCAAGATTAGCATATTGCGAGTCTGGATCATAAACATATTCAAAGCGTCCTTCAAACATATGCATGTCAACCAACTTAGCAATAACGAAGTCTTTGCACTCGAGTTCAATATATCACTGGGTCTTGGATCGTGTACACGTTCAAGACGTCCCTCAAACATATACATTAAACCAAACTCATTAATAGCAAAGTCGGACAAGCTACATGCAAAAATCTCAAGGGTTTTCCTCTTATGAATCACGATGACACTTCCAACAGGGTCAATACAATTCTAAGTCATTACCATTCCAACTTAAACCAAGCATTTTACTACCGTTAAGCACGATCTATCCAATCAACCGACTAGCGTCCATGTCCTATAATTTCAACATGGCATACACTTACCGTTCTAAGTCTAACTCTAAGTCTTGTTGCCCCAGTTCTATGGATTGTTCAAGCAATATGATAAAGTCGGTTACACAAGTTCTATTACTCGGCACAGGGTCGTCTGCCTAATTACTAAGTTAGCTCACAAGGTCATAGGTACAAGTTCAAGCACACGATTCATCGTACAAATTCTTCGCATGATGCTCTCCCAAATTCCTAAGGCAAACCATTGTTCACTTGCACAGAATATTCTACCCAAGCTTGTTTTAATCAAATTTGTAAACATCGAGCACAGATCATCCTACACACATTAACACATTCGTTGCACAGGGTTCGAGTCCATTCAATCAAATATATGATATATCCAAGTTGTATGATAAACCTAGCAATTCGCATAGTCTATCTCCTTAAGCTTATTTTTGATAGAATTCATATATCCATTATAATTCTAGACCATCAAGTCATGGTTCATTTCTAAATCTTCGATCTCAATCATAACTCTAAGTCGTCCACAAGATTCATGTATCCGTTTATAAAACTATCAAGCATGATTTACTCCAGGTTCTAGACTAACTTATCCTTGAAATACTTCTGAATCACTTTTATTTCCAAATTTGTCTTATCGTATCGAACCAAAAGTCAAGACGATCCATCAGTTATCACGCTTCGGTCTCACGCAAGTTCAATCATCCTCGTTGGACGTGAGATCACCACGCCAATGCTCCTGCTGGATAATCATCCTAATCTAGATGTGACGCATGTACAATTATAGAGTTACACTCGCACAAGATAAGAACGTCGAACGTTAAGGTTATCATCAAAATAATTAAGATACCTTATCATTTTACTTTACTTTATCCAAGATATATATAAAATCCATCAAGTTATGTCCATTCATGCCATGATTATAATTTATCTAGCCAATCATCCAACTTCTATGTTACCATTTGTTAGATCCATAGTCTACTTCTAGCATTCCTCAAATAAATAAATTCAATTTTCAAGCTATATTCTATCCACTTTTGATACATTCTATTCATCGAGTTCGTTTGAATAATCATCGAGCATATTCCCGTGAGTTCGATTATCCTCGCCGGATGTGAAATCACCATGTCGGTGCTTCCGTAGGATAATCGTTCTCGGTGGGACTAATTGTTGAGAATTATCTTTTGAACTAGATTTAAGATCGTTCTTCCAAACTCTAGATCAAATCCGTTATCGCTTACCTATTTCATCGAAGCACAATATTTATTCTTGGGCTAACTTCTACTCAAGCGATATCCTACTCCAGTTTTAATCCATTTGATTCAATTCAAAATCGTTCGTACGATCTATCAAGTTTATACCAAGTTTTCTTGACAAAGATATCAATTTTATTACCTTAAGTCCCCATTCGATATAAGCCATATCACTTGTTCATGACATTCTCAATAGTTCAAACCAACTATTGCACGAGACCTATGAATTCGTTTAAATATTTCACAAATGATCCATACACCACTCAGGAATTGAGTCAACCAATTAAATCCTCAATCGTGTTCGCATCACACGCTAGTATATTCACCAAGTCATTTCTTAGAATTCTTGCATGATACCTAAGCATCTCCTGATAAATCTTAGTCTCATACATATTCCTGTTAATAGTCATCTAAGTAAACCATATCTGATTTGCATCTGCCGATATGAAATACTGTCCGAGCTATTTCTCAAAATCCAAGCATGATTTTCTATATTCGCCTTAGCGATAATCTGATAATGTTTCTATCAATTACCATTCTAAGTCTGACTTATCTTTTCCCGAAGGATATCCCAATCTCGCTTGCAACTAACTTGCACAAAAAAGGGTCTTGGCGCATGATACTTGTAACACCCCATTCCGTTCTAGCGGACGGCCGACTCAATCGGCAAAAGTGTAACTGTCCCGACCCGCTTTGCCTCAAACGAGAAGCGAAGGATATCCAGACTTGTCCCTACAGGAAATCAACTTCGTCTATCAGAGGCTCGCTTGACGTATCACTCTACCGAGGCGAATTATCGCTAAGGTGGGTGGCTACGGTAAACTTGTCTTTGCTTAGCCAGCACACATAAAATCTGGAATATTCATGTTAGTCTCTAGGTGATTCACCCCCTGCATGCTAATAAATCCAACGCACCTAGCTAAGGGAAAATCCTAACTATTACTTATGCTAGAACATGGAAATAGAAATACTGCTTATATTCAGACCCTCGCATGCTAAGTCCCTAACGGCTTCATCTCTCGGCTTACCTTCGGGTCTGAGCAAACGGGTTTACTTATGTTCCTTAGAAACGCATGCTTGTCTGCTTATAATGTTGCCATGTTTTCATCCAAATCCTGGGAGACTACTATGTAGTCGTTCCGTGCCTGAATAAACCTGCATGTATCCGGGACCGTTTGGTCCCCAAGGCATCCCCGAATCAGGGGCATGCATCAAGGCAAGTAAATACTGTACAGTGATCACATCAAGTTTATCTTTGAACGAGAACCATGTTCAAGCTCGTTCATAGCGAAAACTCAAGATTTTACTCGTGTTATAGAATCGATATGGATATAGAATCGATTTAGAATCGATATGGATATGGAATCGATATGGAATGGATATGGAATCGATATGGAAATGGATATGGATAACCCTATAGTCCTGCATGTCGCGAACAACTTGGTTCACAAAGTTTTGGAGGTTTCGCGGACGGTCGCCGGGGCACTGGGACCGATCTGATCTGGACGGAACATATGGATTAGTCAATTGGAATTGAGGGTAAAGATGGCATGTGGCGGGGCTCGCTACCTGCGTTGCATAGCATCTTCTATCCCGTGACTATAACTCGTCCTTTATGGCTATGCCAGCGACAAACGTTCATATAGATAAGTCATCCTCGCTTAGCGGCTATCCGCGTGCGAGTCATTGCATCACATCAAGAAACAACTGAACACCTGAACGATCATGTTAAAATGACCCTTATGTTTGCATATGCTATGCCTCCTGAATATTATACTTGCCCGTACATGAATTAACATGTTTGCCTCAATGTTTGCCTTGGAGAGGGAAGGAGATGGTAAGTTGGTAAGTCTTGCCGTGTTTTCCTCTCATATCGCACGGCGCACTACCACACGAGTTAGGCTATTCAATATTTGCATGAAACTGATCCTAAGTCAACTAGAAAGACAACTTAATAGTTGTGCACGGAACCTGTATTACGTGTTTGGATTTGTCGAGCGGGCGAGTAGCTTCCCCAGTACTGTAATCCACCAGTTTGTATGCAGAGTGCGGGAGAACCTCGTTCAGTGCGGATGCCTACTTCGTGCGTGCTAAGGCGTGGAGATCACCCCGAAGCAACGGTGCATCCGGGACTGAAGCACATATAAAAGACATAATGTTGGAACTCGCCTGAACATCGCCTGTACAATTATTTCACTATTGTAGCCGCTTGGCCTGATTTTATTTTTCAGAGAGAGAGGCTTGAGCAACTTGTAATCTCGGCTATACGCCGCCTGTAACACTTGTTCATATTAATAAAAAGAGCTTACTTTACTTTAACTTGTGTTTCAATTCTTCTGCTATATTTGTCGACTCAGTGAACCTGTTATCGATTGCCTATGCGTTCATGACTCTGCTACACTCGGACAATCTGTGCGACTCTATGGCTTAGAACTCTTATCGCCAGCCAATAAACCACGGTCTTGCACGCGCGTGGATCACGCTCGTGCGGTATCACGCCCGGATGGGTCAAAGCGATCGTTCCGCGGGAGCGCTGGCGAGGGTAATTTCCGCCTAGCAGGAACGGCCGATTTGCCTGTGGGAGATCGGGGCATAACATAATGGTATCAGAGCCTGGCTTCTGCGCCTTTAGACTTCAATTCGAAAATCTCTGTTTCGAAAGCTCGTTCGCGGGTTATGTGCACGCTCTCTCTCAATGCCTCGATGGGATATTCTAACAATAAGTCTAAATACTTTCAAAATAAGTTTTGAATGATATAATTTCTTGTCTGGTTGTATGCTGCGAGTGGCCTTTGTGCCAACCTGTATGGACCCTTGAGAGTATCGCTAGTAGCTTGTCCGATTTCACTAACTCTAAGTTTGGTTGAATGCATCTATTCGAGGGACGCCTTGAACTAGTGCACCATCCAAGACTTAAGAAAAGGTGGAACTCGAGTGCTAAGACTTCACTATCACTAAGCTGGTTGACGTGTTCACGCTAGAGGGGCCCTTCGAAAGTGCGCATGATCCAGTCTAAGCGATATGCTAATTTCGATGCTTGTGCAAGTGAATGTCCAAATGAACAAGTACAACGACTTGTCTAGGATTGCCTCAACCCTAGATTACTGCTTGTCCTCAGAAAGTCTCTAGGATGAGACTTTTTCTGAGTTGGGTAGAATGTAATACCCCGTTCCGTTCTAGCGGACTGCCGACTCAATAGGAAAAACTGTAACTGTCCCGACCTGCTTTGCCTCAAACGAGAAGCAAAGGATATTCAGACTTGTCCCTACAGGAAATCAACTTCGGCTTTCAGAGGCTCGCTTGACGTATCGCTCTACCGAGGCGAATCATAGCTAAGGTGGGTGGCTACGGTGAACTTGTCTTTGCTTAGCCAGCACACATAAAATCTGGAATATTCATGTTAGTCGCTAGGTGATTCACCCCCTGCATGCTAATAAATCCAACGCACCTAGCTAAGGGAATAATCCTAACTTGTATTGCTTATGATAGAATATGAAAATAGAAATACTGCTTATATTCAGACCCTCGCATGCTAAGTCCCTAACGGCTTCATCTCTCGGCTTACCTTCGGGCCCGAGCAAACTTGTTTACTTATGTTCCTTAGAAACGCATGCTTGTCTGCTTGTGTTGCCAAGTTTTCATCCAAACCCTGGGAGACTACTATGTAGTCGTTCCGTGCCTGAATAAACCTGCAAGTATTCGGGACCGTTTGGTCACCAAGGCATCCCCGAATCAAGGGCATGCATTAAGGCAAGTAAATACTGTACAGTGATCACATCATGTTTACCTTTGAACGAGAACCATGTTCAAGCTCGTTCATAGCGAAAACTCAAGATTTTACTCGTGTTATGGAATCGATATGGATATAGAATCGATTTAGAATTGATATGGATATGGAATCGATATGGAATGGATATGGAATCGATATAAAAATGGATATGGATAACCCTATAGTCCTGCATGTCGCGGACAACTTGGTGCACAAGGTTTTGGAGGTTTCGCGGACGGTCGCCGGGGCACTGGGACCGATCTGATTCGGACGGAACATATGGATTAGTCAATTGGAATTGAGGATGAAGATGGCATGTGGCGGGGCTCACTACCTGCGTCGCATAGCATCTTCTATCACGTAACTATAACTCATCCTTTATGGCTATGCCAGCGACAAACGTTCATATAGATAATTCATCCTCGCTTAGCGGCTATCCGCGTGCGAGTCATTGCATCGCATCAAGAAACAACTAAACACCTGAACGATCATGTTAAAATGACCCTCATGTTTGCATATGCTATGCCTCCTGAATGTTATACTTGCCCGTGCGTGAATTAACATGTTTGCCTCAATGTTTGCCTTGGACAGGGAAGGAGATGGTAAGTTGGTAAGTCTCGCCGTGTTTTTCTCTCATATCGTACGACGCACTACCACACGAGTTAGGCTATTCAATATTTGCATAAAACTGATCCTAAGGCAACTAGAAAGACAACTTAATAGTTGTGCACGGAACCTGTATTACATGTTTGGATTTGTCGAGCGGGCAAGTAGCTTCCTGACCAGTGCATTCAATGTACTGATAATCCACAAATTTGAATGTAGGGTACGGGAGAACCTCGTTCAGTGCGGATGCCTCCTTCGTGCGTGCTAAGGCATTGAGATCACCCCGAAGCAACGGTGCATCCGGGACTGAAGCACATATACAAGACATAATGTTGGAACTCGCCTGAACATCGTATGTACAATCATTCCACTATTGTAGCCGCTTGGCACGCTTTTACTGTTTCAGAGAGAGAGGCTTGAGCAACTTGTAATCTTGGCTATACGCCGCCTGTAACACTTGTTCATATTAATAAAAAGAGCTTGCTTTACTTCAACTTGTGTTTTAATGCTTCGCTATATTTGTCGACTCAGTGAACCTGTTACCGATCGCCTATGCGTTCATGACTTCGCTACACTCGGACAATCTGTGCGACTCTGTGGCTTAGAACTCTTACCGCCAGCCAATGAACTACGGCCTTGCACGGGCGTGGATCACGCTCGTGCGGCATCACGCCCGGATGGGTCAAAGCGATCGTTCTACGAGAGCGCTGGCGAGGGTGATTCCTGCCTAGCGGGAACGGCCAATTTGCCTGCGGGAGATCGGGGCGTGACATGATGGTATCAGAGCCTGGCTTCTATGCCTTTGGACTTCAATTCGAAAATCTCTGTTTCGAAAGCTCGTTCGTGGGTTATGTGCACGCTCTCTCTCAATGCCTCGATTGGATGTTCCAACAAGAAGTCTAAATACTTTCAAAATGCGTTTTGAATGATATGATTGCTTGTCTGGTTGTATGCTGCGAGTGGCCTTTGTGCCAACCTGTGCGGACCCTTGAGAGTATCGCTAGTAGCTTGTCCGATTTCACTAACTCTATGTTTGGTTGAATGCATCTATTCGAGGGACGCCTTGAACTAGTGCACCATCCAAGACTTAAGAAAAGGTGGAACTTGAGTACTAAGACTTTGCTATCACTAAGCTGGTTGACGTGTTCACGCTTGAGGGGCCCTTCGAAAGTGCGTACGATCCAGTCTAAGCGATATGCTGATTTCGACGCTTGTGCAAGTGAATATCCAAATGAACAAGTACAACGACTTGTCTAGGATTGCCTCAACCCTAGATTACTGCTTGTCCTCAGTAAGTCTCGAGGACGAGACTTTTTCTGAGTTGGGTAGGATGTAATACCCCGTTCTGTTCTAGCGGACTGCCGACTCAATCGAAAAAAGTGCAACTGTCCTGACCAGCTTTGCCTCAAACGAGAAGCAAAGGATATCCAGACTTGTCCCTACAGGAAATCAACTTCGGCTTTCAGAGGCTCGCTTGACGTATCGCTCTACCGAGGCGAATCATCACTAAGGTGGGTGGCTATGGTAAACTTGTCTTTGCTTAGCCAGCACACATAAAATCTAGAATATTCATGTTAGTCGCTAGGTGATTCACCCCCTGCATGCTAATAAATCCAACGCACCTAGCTAAGGGAATAATTTCAACTTGTATTGCTTATGCTAGAACATGGAAATAGAAATACTGCTTATATTCAGACCCTCGCATGCTAAGTCCCTAACGGCTTCATCTCTCGGCTTACCTTCGGGTCCGAGCAAACTTGTTTACTTATGTTCCTTAGAAACGCATGCTTGTCTGCTTGTAATGTTGCCATGTTTTCATCCAAACCCCGGGAGACTACTATGTAGTCGTTCCGTGCCTGAATAAACCTGCAAGTATCCGGGACCGTTTGGTCACCAAGGCATCCCCGAATTAGGGGCATGCATCAAGGCAAGTAAATACTGTACAGTAAACATCAAGTTTACCTTTGAACGAGAACCATGTTCAAGCTCGTTCATAGCGAAAACTCAAGATTTACTCATATTATGGAATCGATATGGATATGGAATCGATTTAGAATTAATATGGATATGGAATCGATATGGAATGGATATGGAATCGATATAGAAATGGATATGGATAACCCTATAGTCCTGCATGTCGTGGACAACTTGGTGCACAAGGTTTTGGAGGTTTCGCGGATGGTGGCCGGCGCACTGGGACCGATCTGATCCGGACGGAACATATGGATTAGTCAATTGGAATTGAGGATGAAGATGGCATGTGGCGGGGCTCGCTACCTGCGTCACATAGCATCTTCTATCCCGTGACTATAACTCGTCCATTATGGCTATGCCTGTGATAAACGTTCATATAGATAAGTCATCCTCGCTTAGCGGCTATTCGCGTGCAAGTCATTGCATCGCATCAAGAAACAACTGAACACCTGAACGATTATGTTAAAAAGACCCTCATGTTTGCATATGCTATGCCTCCTAATTGTTATACTTGCCCGTGTGTGAATTAACATGTTTGCCTCAATGTTTGCCTTGGACAAGGAAGGAGATGGTAAGTTGGTAAGTCTCGCCGTATTTTTCTCTCATATCGCACGGCGCACTGCCATACGAGTTAGACGATTCAATATTTGCATGAAACTGATCCTAAGGCAACTAGAAAGACAGCTTAATAGTTGTACACGGAACCTGTATTACGTGTTTGGATTTGTCGAGCGGGCGAGTAGCTTCCCCACCAGTGCATTCAATGTACTGATAATCCACCAATTTATATGCAGGGTGCGGGAGAACCTCGTTCAGTGCGGATGCCTCCTTCATGCGTGCTAAGGCATGGAGATTACTCCAAAGCAATGGTGCGTCCGGGACTGAAGCACATATACAAGACATAATATTGGAACTCGCCTGAACATCATCTGTACAATCATTACACTATTGTAGCCGCTTGGCACGCTTTTACTGTTTCAGAGAGAGAGGCTTGAGCAACTTGTAATCTCGGCTATACGCCGCCTGTAACACTTGTTCATATTAATAAAAAGAGCTTGCTTTACTTCAACTTGTGTTTCAATGCTTCCGCTATATTTGTCGACTCAGTGAACCTGTTACCGATCGCCTATGCGTTCATGACTCTGCTGCACTCGGACAATCTGTGCGACTCTGTGGCTTAGAACTCTTACCGCCAGCCAATGAACCACGGCCTTGCATGGGCGTGGATCACGCTCATGCGGCATCACGCTCGGATGGGTTAAAGTGATCGTTCTACGGGAGCGCTGGCGAGGGTGATTCCCGCCTAGCGGGAACGGCCGATTTGCCTGCGGGAGATCGGGGCGTGACAATACTCAACACAACTTAGCCGAAAGGGTGTATACATAGCTAACCGTCCGAACGATATTCTATCTCTCACACTAACCAGTTGGGTAATTATATATAGGTATTCGGTTTCACGCATAACTTGCAAATTCTAGCACAAGTCTATTCCCATAGAGTCTAACATAGGTCAGAACAAGGGTCATCGCATAACTATCCAGTACAAATAATTATATCATTCACATACACTTTTGAAATTATTTAGACTCATTGTATGGAACATCCCCAATTGGTCAACAAGAGAGAGTGCATTTACATAACCCACGAATGAGCTTTCAAAACAGAGAAAATATATATGAAGTCCAAAGGTGTAAAGCCATGCTCTGATACCAATATGTCTCCCCCAGATCTACCGTAGGTAATTGGCCGTCCCCGCTAGGCGCGAATCATATTGCCAGTGCTCCCGCAGGACGAACTTTCCTATTTTGGCGTGATTCCTCATGAGCTTAAGCTGCACCCGTGTAAGGCCATCATCCGAGCAGGCGGTAAAATGCCTAAGCCACAGAGTCGCACAGATAGTCCAAACGCAGTGGAATAAGAAACGAATAGGTGATTGGTAACAAGTTCATAGAGTCGACAATAACGAAAGCATTAAAAAATGTAAATACGAAAGTAAAATATACCCTTTATTGATATTGAATAAGTATTATAAGCGGTGCTAGACCGAGATTACTAGTCGCTTAAGTCATCTCTCTCTTGAAACAATAAAAGAGTGCCAAGTGGCTATAATTTATGGAATGATACATAGGAGATGTTCCAATATTATGTCTTGTATATGTGCTTCAGTTCCGGGCACAATTTTTCAAGGATCCAGAGTGAACTCCATACCTTAGCACACATGAAGAGGGTTTTTGCACCGAATGAGGTTCTCCCGTACCGTGCAAGCAATCTGGTGGGTTATCAGTACATGAATGAACTGGTGGGGAGGCTTCTCGCTTGCTCGACAAATTCAAACATGTTATAAAGGTTTCATGTACCATCTATTAAGTTATCTTTCTAGTCTTACCTTAGTATCAGTTTTATGGTGTAATGTACATGTCTACTCGTGTGGAAGTGCGTCGTGCGATATAAAAAGGAATACGACGATACTTACTAACTTACCATTCGCTCTTCCCTATCCAAGGTCAACCATGTTAAATCAAGCACAAGTATATTATGAAATTCAGGGGCAATAGGATAAGCAAAGACGAGTGTCATGAGTGAGGTTCTATTTCAGGAGTACGAGTTATACGGATACTCAGGTGTATTGTAATGGATATTAAGTATTCAATATGTACATATGTCTTATATTCATATTCGTTCAGGTGATACAAATTTACTAGGCATAATGCAATAACTCACACGCGGATTATCGCTAAGAAAGGATGATTATCTATATGAACATGAGTCGCTAGCATAGCCATAAAGGATGAGTTATAATCACGGGACAAAATTGTATGCAACGCAAGTGACGACCCCATTATATGCCATTTTTTTCTCCAATAAATGACTATTTAGTCTAAGAGCAAGAATGATATATGACTCAAGGAATGAGGTGTCACATCCATCCTGCCCGAACAGACAGACTAATAGATATTTCATCCGGATCGGATCAGCCCCAGTGCCCCGGAGATCGTCCGCATGAACCCATTTAATACCTTGTGCACAAGTTGTCCGTGACATGCAAGTCTTGGGTCTCAGATTCATGGGATAAAATGATATGTTAATTTTTAATTCTTGTTCAAAATGAGTATGTTCCACAAGCTATGATTCTTGCTTTACTTGACATGATTTCCTGTTCAGGGTTAAACATGACTTGATGCATTTCCCTGGTTCGGGAATTACCTTGGCGACCTAATGGTCCCGTATACTTGCAGGTTCATATTGCACAAAAGGACTATTTGATAGTCTTTTGGCTAACTAGATGCATGCATAATATGGATAGTGTTACTTAATTGTTGCATAAAATTATGTGACAAGCATTAAAATGAGGCAAACGAATACAAGTTACAATGTAAGCAGGCAAGCATTGTATTTATATGAAACATAAGCATTTATGGTCGCACGGTCTAAGGGGTAATGCGTGGAATAAAGCCGTATAGGGACATACTGAGCGACATAATTGAGGGGCGTGCAGTATAAACAGGTGAAGCACTGTACTATGAAGAGTATATAATGATCTACTTAAGGTAGAGCGGTGTCTACATGCACAATGCAAAGATAGCATGCGAGGCTCCAAGTTATAAGTCAAATTTTATTTCCATGTTCTAACACAAGCAATATAAGATAGGATTATTCCCTTAGCTAGGTGCATTATATTCTTTATTATCATGCAAGGGGTAATTAACCTAGCAACTAGCATGTATCGTCCATATTTTAAGTATGCTGGCTAAGAAATGACAAGTTCATCGTAGCCACCCACCTTAGCGATAATCTGCCTCGGTCGAGCGATACTCCGAGCGAGCCTTTGAAAGTCTAAGTCTGAACTCCTGAATGTCCAAGCCTGGAAATTCTTTGCCTCAAATGAGTCTTCTTGCTAAGCAAAGTGGGTCGGGTCGTTGCACTTGCGCCATTTGATTTGGCTATCCGCTTGAACGGAATAGGTCATTACAACGGTGAAGTTCATAATTTAGTTAGTTGAGTTAGATATCAAGTTAGAATATCAGACATTAGTTAGTGTAAGCTAAGTTAGTATAGTTAGTCTAGTGTCAGCTAGCATTAGTATTGGTATTAAGTTGGTATCAGTTATATGAAGTTAGTAGAAGTTATTGTAAGTTAGTAAGTCCTAAGCTATATACTAAATGTATTAAATGTCAGTCATTAGTTATAAGTTAGTGAATATTAGCTCATTTCTAAAATAGTTGGATAGTCATATACTAGTTTGAGTAAATTTATATATAAGTTGATACTAAGTTATACTAGTAGTGTAGGTTTTAGCTATGATATCATCCATACACTAAGTTAATGACCAATATGAGCCTAAAACATTAGTATGGACCTAGTTTAGCTAGAATAACCTTGTCTTGACCTAGAAATTATATTAGTGCTTCCTTTTACTCATTTATTACTTTATTGCACCCAAGTGACATAATATTTCATATATAGGTCTGTGTGACACTTGCTTGAGCACCGGGTTACATCAATTGGTCAGGACCAAATATGAGTATATTCTCTAAAAAAAATTGCTTATGATATCCTCTATGTTTCTTGTATTTACTATAGATATCCTTGATTTTTCCTGACACTTGGTTTCAATGATTGATATTCCTGGATCCCGTCATGAGTTATTATTTCTGGTAGTTCCAGGCATATTTCTTGAGTGAGCCCCGTTGTTCTTGTATATGTATGGACACTGATTCATGAGAAGATTAGCTCCCTTCTCAGATAATCTTGTGTCATAGTGTGTCATGGATTGGATCCACTATAACAGTTGGGGGCAAGAAGTTTATAGTGTAGATATATGATTATACCCTATAGTTCTTATTTTCCTTGTATAGTATTCATACATTGCATGTATGATTAACCAGGCGATTCTTGAGCGTACCTAAGCCGATCATATGTTGTCACTGGTACTCACTGACTTAGATGTATCTCTTGATTCTATATATGATGTTTGTATCTCTTGTAAGTATTTCCCGTATTTCCTTATTCCTGTATATTTTTACTATGTTCTTTTCATCTTGTATATCCTCTCTATTTATTATTACATAGTTTTTATCATTTAATGGAACTCCTGCTAGAGGTATAGTTTTTTCCTTTTCTGACTGGATATTTTTTTTCAAATGACACTGAGGAGTAGTATCCCACTTACTATGGGCCTCAGGACATAGTTGGCTTAGAGCTAGAGACTGTGGCTCAAGAGGGACTCATCCCGGTTAAGACAGACGATATTTTACCAGTAGCTTAGTAGATAGGCTTATATTGTACTAGATTTTTCTCCAGCTTTGATAGTTGGTACTTTATTATATTCTAAGGCTCATTGGGTATTATTTCTTTATTATGAGTTATATCTTGACTCTTCAGTTATTTATATCCTATTTGTGCTATGTTCCATCTTATAGTTCTGTGATTGAGTATTTATATTTTATTTGTGGCATTATTTACCTTGATGATCATTACTATTAGATAGTATAGTTTACCAAATAGCGTTCTACTATCGATGTTGTGGCGTAGGCTGGGCTTTGATTACGTACTCGTGCCCCTATATCGGGTGCGGGTTGTGACAGTCCCAGACTCCATATGTCCTATACGTCTCTGGCCACATGTGTTTCAAACTCCATAAAGACCAAATCTTACTGTTACAATATGAGTGATTCTCTCCAATAAAGTGTGGACCATGTGTCAACCAGACCAAGGCACGCCTACAAAGGAAGAGAACCACCCAGATCTTCAAAAATAAAAAATCTTCACAAGCGCCCGCGTGGCAACTTGGCCTGCTCATGGTTACAGTTGCACCATGTTAAAAAGGCACACTTGGCACCCTCAAACATCCATGCGGTCCAACATATACGCGCGCAAGGATGATTATATATACTCGGGTGGCCTCCTCAAATGGAAGACGAACACACAGAGGTCTCCAATACAGAGAGAGAATATACAAAGATGAGAAAAGAGAGAACGTAAGCTTCTTCACCCTACATCGAATCATCAATGGAACAAAAGAGTCATTACACTTAAAAATCTCTATCGTCACACCCCAGATCAAAATATTGTACTTATATAATTCTGTTTAGGATTCTTTGTACTCTTTTTTATTCCTATCACGATTTGAACCCGGTATAGGGGCACGAGCACTTGGGTACGTCCAACCAACGCGGTAGCATCGGTGGTAGAACACTGTTTAGGTCACAATACTAGCTAATCAATCTCATACGAATATCCAACTCCATAAGGAGACACATATATCATAATATAATCTGAAAATACTCAATTACAGAAAACTAGAGCATGATGTGATATCGAAGAAAATAAATAAAATACAACACAAGTCTAACAATAATAAATAGTCTAACCTACAATCAATAACATCAAAATCTCCAAGTATGCCGAAAACAAGTCCTCTAAGTCGTAGTCTGGAAAAAATATCCAGTCAGGATTGGAGAGAAGTACAAGCACTAACAGCATTTCCATGTAAATTGACAAAAACTATAATACAGTGTAGAGAAATACAAGATGGATATAAATACTGGCAATAAGAAATACTGGTGATAAAAAAATACTGGAAATAGAAGTACATGAGCATATATCATCATCAATGGTATAACTAGCAATGAACAGGAATACAAGTGCATGCTAGAACAATATACTGGAATATAAGTAAATACTAGAATAATAACTAGAACATATGGGAATGCTAGATCAATAACTAGAATATATGTATAGACTAACTAGCTAAGTGTGTGAAACATCAGTATATCATGTGATCGGCTTGGGATTGATCAGGCTTGCTATGTATGACTAGCTATAATTCATGTAAGGTCAAGATAACCATCCGAATAGCTATGATGCAAGCAATAGTCAGGCTAATCATACATAAAAGGCTATAAGGCATATAATGGTCAGGCTGCACCGACGTGAGGTATAGGTGAGCTATGATTCATGTAGATTTGGGTATGATGACATAATATACTAATATTTCCCCGTTTCCCCAGCTAGCACGATGGGTTCTAATCACGACTCCTCGTGATCGGTCTCGATGATGCCAACTCGTGTATACATAGTGTCAGAATCATCTATGCTATACAAATAGAATTATAAAGATAATCAACATAATAAAAACTGTCAAAGAATGTACTTGCCTGGGGTCCTCTGTTGGCAATACTAATATCCTATCTTCGAAGTCTTGTCTGAATAATCCAACAGTCCTATAGACATATCATATAATATAATATAGCATCAGTTGATACACTAACACACAATCAACATAAATACACTGAACTCAGGGGCTATGCTAGGTATGACATTGGTCAACTAATAGGACCAAGTGTGCGTCTAACTACATGGGTGTCATGTCTTCAAATGTTGTGCATAATCAGACAGTCAAACTAACATGTCTCTAGCCAATACGTCGGTGTACACAAGGCAGACAGTTTACTAATATTCAGGGTCATCCAGTCAAATGTAAATACACGGGGATACCCACAGTTAACACCTAGGTTCATACATCATAAATACATATATAGTCATAACTAACATTAGCATATAATTACTTAAATATATATCCATATATTTATATATATATATATATCAACTAATATTATAGGCATACGCACACACATGTACGAGCATACTAGTCACTAGGTTCACCGACACAGGGTCCCATGTCACTAACTATCATGAAGCAAATTCTAATCCCTATTAGCATTCACACAAGCACATATACATAACTATGAATGAAGAGGGCACAGGTTCGAACCTCAGGGTACCCGCACCGGGTCGACGATGACGACGATGACAACGATGATAATGGTGATGATAAGGATGATGATGATGAAGATGATGATGATGATAATAATGGTGATGATGATGATGATGATAAAGGTGATTATGATGATAATGATGAATGTGATGATGATGATGATGATGATGGTGATAATGATGAAGAGGAGGAGGCATGGTCGAGGTTTGCTGCCAGAGTCAAAACTCAGGCGAGGTCGTGATGGTGGTGAGCTCATCGACGGAAGAAGATGGGAGGAGAACGGGGTGGTGAAGACTGTGCTCAGATGAGGAGGAGGAGAGAGCAGGGAGAGAGGTGGTGGTGTTAATGGTGGTGTGGCAGGGATGATGACCGGGAAGTCGGGTTCAGTCGTGACGGGGTGCTCGATCGAGGAGTTAATGGCAGTTCAGCGGGTCAATCGACGGGATGGGCTGAGGGAGGAGATAAAGTCGAGTTCCGATGAGTGCTTCGGTCAGGCTTCCTGCGTGGATGGCAAGGCAGTTCAGACGGTCTCGGTCGTGCTGTCGGGCTCCGGTCGAGCGATAGAGGTTCAACGAGGGATATCGTTCTAGCGAATGAGGGATGTCCGTGGGTTATTGTTGGCTTTAGGCGGGTCGGGGTTGACTCTGGTGTTGGCTGCTCAGCAGGGATCAGGATGACAGACAGCGGTGGCTCGGCTCAGGCAGAGGAGACGGGACGCTGTGATCAGGTGGATGGGCAGTCGGGGACTGCTTGTTGTTGATGGAGGCTGGTGGTGGTGGGTGGCTGTGCATGCCGAGAAGAAGGAGATCGGGGTAGAGACGGCCAGGTGGCTGCTGTGCAGTCGGAGACGAAGGCGTGTGGAAGGTTGTGGGGTTTCTGGCGACGGAGAAGGCCGGGTGTTGACAGCGGGGATCCGGCGGGTGATCACCGGGGGACGTTGGGGGAGGTCTGGCTGCTCGGGGAGGGAAAAGAATGCTGGGGGAAGGCCGGAGTTGGCCGACAATAGGGTGAGGATAAGGAAGAAGATAATATTTAGGGTTGGGTTGTTTGATGTAGGTGGAGGTGATGTAGAAATAAGGGAGGAGTTTTGCATGTCAGAGAGAGGTTGATGGGGATATTCTAGGGATTAGGGCTGGCTGTGCCTTGGCATGGGATTGGCATTGGGAAAGGGGTTGAGGATGAGGAATTATATATAGGAAAGGGGTGTGTGGTGTAGATGTTGCTTCATTTAGATGGGTAGCCAAGATTAAACATAGAGGAAAATACATAAACAAAAGTGGAGAGAGAGTTGAACGGTCAAAGGGAAGAGAGGGTGATTTCTTCATGGGCTTGACCAATAGGATGGTGACACATCATTGCATTTTTGCAGAAAAGTCATCAATAATTGGAAAATTGTAAAGAAAGTGGGTTTTGAGATTTAATGGGGGTAAACACCATGTTTGGTGTGATATAGTGGTTAAAAAGGATGTGTGGTAGTTAGTATGAAGCTTGAGGGTGTGAATGGGGATTTGGTTTGGTGTTGGATCTAGTTTTGGTTCAAGTTGGGTCCTTACACCAATTTAATAAAATTAATGTAAATTATATTCTAAAATTAATTGGAAGTACATGGGATTAAAATTAGGTGGGACACAAGTATCATGGATGTAGAAGACTCATAATAAAATATTGTCATAATTTGGGTTGCACAAAATGGGTCAAGATTGTGTCTCCAATTTCGATTGTATTTATTTGGAAAAAATAAACGTCCGTAACGAATATTGTGCGACTAAAATGAAGCACAAGAGAGCATATTTATGAATTACACAAAGGTCAGAATGGAGGACGGGCACGTCTAGGACAAATGTGTAAAATTTGTTGGAAGGCAAAAGCTAGTGTAGAGCTCCCAATATAGAAGCAACGGTAAGGCACAACAATGAAATAAAAATCACAATAATAAATTATAATCATAAATATTTAATTCTCCAATGCTAATTAAATCTATAACCCTATAATTCGGTCAGGGGTTCATCTAGTGGGCTTCTAGGTCTAGTCTACTAACTCATACATTAAGAATACTATATAATATATATATATATATATATATATATATATATATAAATACACATATCATGCAATTATTTAAAATAAATACATACAATACTTATAATAATTAAAATGACAAAAATACCCATATTTTAGGATGTGGTAGTGACAAGTCTACCCTCCTTAGAAAAATTTCGTCCTCGAAATTTAAGATCCTCAATAGTTGTATTTATTTATCTATTTATTTTACCATCAAAATTTAAATTTATCAACCATATAATCATGAAGTAAATCCATATTGTTATTTCATAAAATTTTCAAATTTCTATAAATATCATATTCCTGAACATCTTCAAATTCTAAATCAAATTCCATTCTTATCACAATCTCCTCCAAAATTTTATGTTAATAACTAAATCCTCAAAAAATTTAATATCCAATCCTCTAATTTAAAATCTCATCCGAAAAATTTGAATTCAAACACTAATCCATTTCTTACTCTAATTTAAATTCAATCAATGCATATTTATAAAATTTAAATTCTCATCCCAAAAATTTGACTTCGAACACTAATCCATTTGTGATCTTTATTCCTCGATTTCTTTTTCCACAAAATACTCAAACAATGTGATACTTATGAAATCTTCAAATGCAATATTCAAAATATAAATTTTTTAAATTTATATCTTGCAGTCAAATAAATTTAATGATAATCTCCTTAATTTTCTCAAATTTTAATAAAAAATTTAATCATATCTTAATCTTCATACTGATTTAACAAATTGTCAATTCTGCCATATTAAGTTCTCAACTCTTTATTTAGATTAATATTTATTCTTGAAATTTAAGGCATATTGTCTCTCTCTGTCCAGTCATAACCTCTTCATTAATCTTCACTACAGTCAAACCCCCAATAATCAAAGTCTAAAAATATCCTACCTATAGTCATACAATATTCAATCTAGAGAAAACATGCACGGTTATGGTCTCTTTTGTCATGGTATTGTAGTCTCTGTCAGGGTGTACTACTAACTACATACTAGTAAGAAAATTACTGATACAAGCTACGGTACTAAGAAATCAATCAATCAAACAGACGAAAAAAGGAACAGAAGGAAAAGAACAGAGCCTTCTAACACAACCATGGTTAAATAATGCATCCAAAGTTTGATACCTCTATCCCCTTAGGTACCACTATTTCTACTACTAGCACACCCACTGCTAGCTCTCTTAACGACTACAATTGCTTATACTAGTTGTTCTTATCACTTAAGTTCATATCAAGTGCAACACAACACACTAAGTATTGCTCCCTCTAATACCACGCTAGATGGACACCCAAGTCATTTTGCAGTGCAATCTTAGACATGCTCAAGCCAACAGATCCTTACACATGTACTTCATCCAGTCATATAATGTTATACATTTCTTACCCACCATAAAATTTTATCCTCAAAATAAAACCCCCAAAATTTAACTTCTTGTCACTACCATATTTTCTAGGAAAGGGTATTTTAGTAATTTCATATTTAATTAAATTTTTTGCATGATAAATAATTATTTGTTGTATTATTTAATTTTTGTTAGATGTTAATTATTTATTTTGGACTTGTGTTAGTGGAACTAACTAGTTTAGTTTAGACTCATGGACCAACATGAATTAATTGGTTAGAATTTAGCCAATTTAGAAAGCCTATTGTTAAGGAAATGGATTAAATTAATTAAACCTTTAGACTAGAAGCTTTCCTCCTTAATTATTTCTTCATGAGAGGCCCCAAAGGGTATATTAGACATTTCCTAATAACTTGAGGGAGGGAAAAGTAGCCGGCCTATATTAAAAGTGGGGGAAAAATTCTCTCTCCTCTTTTCATTTAAAAACTAGATCTAGAATTTCCCTCAACCAAATTCTATCATTCCCACTTCATTTTTCTTCCAAATTTTATTCCAATTCCTTCCCAAATCACCATTACAGGCTAGTGGAGCAAGGATCTAGAAGGAGGAAGCAAGGATCTACAAAGAGGAGTAAGGATCTACAAGTTAGAGGCAATTTTATCATAATTGGAGCTTACATTAGAAATCTATCTCCCAATAGGTACAATTTAGTTTTTTCCCTTTATTTTGATTCTAAATCTGAGATTTAACCCTGGAAAATCAACCCATATGCATAGGCTGCCCATAGAATTTGGTTTTGTGTTCATAGGAGGCCTATTGAGAAAGTTATGATACTTTTTGTGTCAATTTTGGGGGAATTCCGAGATTGACATTTGTTGTGTGTGTCAGTTGGTCCTATAGATCAATTTGGCATGTGGTTATGTATTTGGGGCTAATGTCGTATCCATAATTGGGTACATGTAGGTCGTATCCCAATAATTTGGTGATACGTATTGATTTGGGAGTTTTTCCTCCGACACGGGACTTTGTACATGTCATATTTTGACACAGATACGTAGATTTATATTTGACTCTTCGTATTATTCATAAATAATATATATGACTTGTTCGTGTCCTTCGGGGTACGTTTGGATGTGTGGTGGACTCGTGTCGCAAGCGTATCCTAGATCTAGTGGGATACGGAGTGATACGATCGATGTGTTGGTATAATTTAAATCTTAGATCTATTTCTCTTGTTATTGTGATGTAATTATATTATATATATATATATATATATATATATATATATATATATATTGTTGTGGCAATATTTATGTATTGTTGTGTCTTAGATCTATGTATTATGTATGTACTATATGTGTATATATTATATATAGCTATTCTTCTATATATATATATATATATATATATATATATATATATGTTACTATATATATGTATGATTGTAGAAGCATGAAAAATACTCTGGAGAAATTATACGCACAACCCGCGTAAAGCAGAGTTTCAGTGCTGGGCAGCGTAAAGCATGACTTCAGAGCCATCAGCGTACAACAGAGCTTCAATGCTATACAGCATAAAATATAGCTCCAGAACAACCCGCGTAATGCAGTATCTCCAGACTGCTTCAGCATAAAAAGGTTGCTACATAGCCACTTTGGCGTAAAACCTATCTGCTTTTAATACAGCGAGAAGTTATACGAGGAATGCTTCGTATCCCTCGAATGAGCTGTACGAGGAACACTTTGTATCCCTTGAATGAACCTGTCAGACACAATGAACCTGACTCCTGACAAAGAGTACTGCACGACTATCCAGACGACGGCTGCCATGATGATTCTGTACAGAGCTCAAGACTGTTGTTTAGTAACAAAACCTTGATACAAGACGTTGTTTACACATTCAAGGAATACGCTGCCAGTTTTACACAGGCAGATATGAGCTTTTATGCTCAGGATGAGACAAAGATGACTGCCACGTCAAAAGCTGCTCTTCGTACAGAATTCGAAGCACGTATCTGCCATTAATGCGCGAGCTAGAGGCAGATCTCTACATTTAATGCACGAAATTTGGTTCTATTTTTAAGGACTGGGTAAGCCATAATTAGGGCTAATACGTCCACATCGCCATCCCTGCACATTACGCCATCAGGCTATTTTAAACTATAGGAGTACGATATATGCTATCTCCTCGAAATACGCCAACTCAGGCTATATTTGCAAAGATGAGTGACAAGACTAGTCGGCCCAGAATATACTCAAGACCTCTGTCAATTGGCTAAATCTCTACGCCGGCTGCCTTTCCGTGCATCATCAGGCTTCTACGCCTATTTTGGCTTATATGCCAATATGACGACTACTTGGCTTCTACGCCGACCTGACAGCTATTGGGCTTCTACGCCTATATATCAGCTATTGGGCTTTTATGCCATCAGAACAGCTATTTGGTTTTTACACCAATAAGATTGTTATTTGGTTTCTACGCCAATCATCTCTACGCGAGGGGCAGTTACCTACGTGGCTTGCATGCTGTGATATTCGCAGCAGTTATATGCATTATCTCTTAATGGGACACGCGTCATACGCTTATTCAGAAGATCATTTATACGTGGGTAGCAGTTATTGTAACCGCCTCGTAAAAGGTGTGGTTCTCTCCGCTGTTCAGTTTTTACGCCTATAAATAGAGACCTCCATTCATAGAGATGAGAGGTCAGAGGGTGGAGAGGTCAAAAAGTCAAAAAATCGAGAGAAAAGAGCCTAGAGCATAAACAGAGAGTAGTGATTGACGATCTTGGTATCGAGCATCCAATCCCTCTCGCGATTTTTGAAGCTTATTCTTCTTCTACAGCACTTCTTCGTCATCGTGTGGTCCAAGGGACAAAGTGATCGACTGCAGATCAGACTCCTATAGCAATATTTACCCAGATTTAAATTTTGTACTTAACATCCTCGTATAGGATCAATAGTACTTCTTGTTTGTAAACCTCAGAAAGGGTTTCGTATAAACCTATTTTTATTTCTTTCGTTTATTATCAAATACAAGATGGCGACTCTGCTGGGGACTACTTTCTCTTCTGATGAGAAGGCTATTGCTCAACACGATATTGTATCTGTCAGAGCAACGAAGAAGACCTTGGTCGTCCAATTCGACCAATCTGCTTATGAAGAGATGCTTCGTGCAGGGGGTGGCTCACATCCCCTCTCTGTTCAGGATAGCAAGAAACTGCGTAAAGTATGGATGCCCCGGACATCCTCTGCTCTTCCTGTAGGCTCTCTCTCTCCGATCAAAAAGGTTGTGGCATCCCAACCTATACGCTCTGTGCGTAAAAACCCGTCTTCCGTCTGTGACATGGCAGACAAAGCTTCTGGTAATGCCTTAGTGCCAATCCAGAAGTCGACTCCCGCCTAGCGCGTAAAAGTCAGTCTCCCGTCGCTGGCGGGGCAGACAAAACTACTGGCAATCCCTCAGCGCTAATCCAGAAGTATACAATGTGCTCTGCGTGTAAAAACTCGTCTTCCATCGCTGACGGGGCAGACATAGTTTCTGGCAATGCCTCGACGCCAAGTCAGAAATTTCAAATGCGCTCTGCGCGTAAAAATATATCTCCCGCCTATAATGGGGAAGATGGTCCCTGCAATCTCCGCTAGGGAAAGAAGCGGCGGATTTCTCGACCTCTCGGTTTTTATGCCATCAAGAGGAGAAATTGCTTGCTCTTCAAATTATGATGAATGCTGATCGCCATTTGAAGACTTCTCATGTTTTACGCCAACCTGAGCAAAATTCAAAATTACGCCAGGAGAAGCCCCTCGGCGTAAAGAAGGCCCAGTCTGTGGATAGATTCGCTCCGTATGGATCAGCTGCTGCTCACGTGGCTGGACTGCTGTTTAAATACGGAAGAGAAAGGGTTGGGGTTCCCAATATCCGCGTTCTGACTGATGTAAAAAGGCAGAATAAGCCTTCTTCTTCTTCTTCTTCTTCTGTTAATCCCCCTGATCTGCACGATTTCTTGATCCAGAAACGCAAAGACAAAGGATCTTCTGATATGTCTATTAAACCCCCTAGGGAACACTGTTGTAATAGTCACAAAGTTGTAGTTAATTACTGCTGTTCTAAGACAAAATGGTCAGTTTTCGACCGGTTGAACTACTCTTTATCCTTACAGGAAGAAGAACCAACATTCGTATCTTTAAACATGGCATCACACATTCCTAGAGGAAGGTCAAGTTCAAGACGGCACCCATCTAGGACTCTGAGACAAAGAAGATTCGACAGACTCCTTGAGAACATTGAAGCAGGTGTTTATCGAAACACTCGTTCGAGGTCGCGACAATTGGCTTCATATTCTTCCGATTCCGACACAGGGGGTCGCCAATTTCCTGAAGGTGATGCTGAAAGCATAGACTCAATCTCCACAGAGGTCTATACTGATCCCTTAGTAGCACCCAGAGAAATGGGAGTTTATGCCATCGGAGATGAATATGAAGAAGCTTCCCCATCAGGAAGTACGGAACATCGCATCGTTGTTTTAGAAGCATCACTCAATGATATGCACACCATAATGCAGAGTATGTACCAAATGTTGGTGACTCAACACACAGCTACGCCTGTTCCTCCTACTCAACTACGGGTAGGGGTAGATATACCATCAAATCAGGAGCCTATTTAAAATCAAGAATCAGCTGCTCCTCAACCTATCAACCCGGAAAACGTATTACCTCCTGTTGGAGTTAGAATACAACCGACCTCTCACATCTCGGCGGTCCCTTTCCCAGTCGAAGATCCGATGCAGGCAGTACGGGAGTTGAAAGCCCAAATTGATACCTTGAAGCACAAGGATCAGCTCAAGAAATTGGGAATTAACCAGCCATACCCAGTTATCTGGGATGAGGTCCCTTTTTCCCCCAAAATACAAACCATAGGCTATGGCTTTATTTGAGGGAAAGATGTCACCAAGCCAGTACATGAATTACTTCAGCATGATGACGGTGTTGTTACAAGGGAACGATGCCCTTCTCACTCGAGTATTTAAGGGTTGTCTATCTGGCGTGGCCTATCAATGGTACCGTAGTCTTGCGGACAACTGCATTTCTTCCTTCAAAGATTTCAAGACTCTGTTCATCGCTCGATTCTATGAAAAAGGGAAGGACATGTCTATGTCCTCACTCATCGAAATGAAACATAAGGAGAAAGAAAATGTTCGTACGTTTATTGAACATTTTCGTCAAGCCACTTTGCAAATGCCTCCTGGAGTTCCCGATTCTGTCTTGGTTGACATTTGCAGGAAGAACCTTCATCCACTAATCTCGGTGTTCACAGGACCATATCAGTTCCATGATTGGCCCTCGTTTATTATCTCTGCGGTTGCCATTGAAGACAACAGTCGAAAGGTACGTAATAATGGAATCATGATCTCCACCTCTGAAAAAGGGAAACGGTCATCTTCCAATAGCGACCCTCCTCGTGGTTCCAAAGGAAAAGAAGCTCTGGCTATCAATACGTCCAGATAACATACTTCCAGAACCACACAGACGAAATCTGGGACTTCTAGACCCATTAAGGAATATTCTTTTGATGATGACGACATTCCAAGCATATTCGACTGTCTAGTCAAAAGTAGCAAGCTCACTCTCCCCGAAGTAAAGCGGCCAAATAAAGTCAGCAGTACCAATAACCCTAAGTACTGTATTTTCCATAGGTATATATATTACCCTACCAAGGCATGTTATATACTAAAGAGGAAAATCCATGAGCTGATCGACGCCAAGGCTATAACTCTGCACAATAGCGAGAAGACGGTTACCGCCAACATGATCTCTCTCCAATTCAGTGATCTGCCCCCTCAAGAAGTCTTGGATGGTATAGTACCTATTCCCCGGACAACGATGAACATTGTTAATCTCCCTCCAGCCAGGAGTCAAAACCAGGATTTGGTACCCTTAACTACTCAACGCGGTGAGATTATATGGGTTCATTCTGATCTGGTGACAGAGATTGAGGAAGAGACCCAAGCTGCTAAGGCTAGGTCTAAAAAGAGCTCAAGACGCAAACCATGTCATATGGTTGCAATTTCTTCGACATCAGAAGAAGAGGCTTTATCTACCGGAACCCGGTCAGGCAAAGCCTACCTCAAGGACTATGAAGGAAATCAGGAAGAAACAACGACAGATACTTCAGCTGCTAAGCCTTCAGAGCCTGAACCTGTCATATCAGAGACAGGTCCTTCTAGACCAACTCCGACGGACAAGGGCAAACAGAAAGAAGTTCATTTCGACAAATCTTTGAAGAATATTCAAAACAAAGGTTTAGAGAGGCCATATAACTTCGATATCCTCGCCCAATTGGCTAATACTCCAGCCAGATTGTCTATTTTTGAGCTGCTTAGGCTATCCAAAGACACTCGTCAAGCCTTGAGCGAAGCTTTGATATAGCCGGACGCATGCTTGACCCAGCTCAAGTCCCCCGACAAAGAACCTGTAGCATGTCCTCAATGTCATAGTGTAATGGAAGTGGTTCCTAACATCACTTTTACTCAAGAAGATATGTTGTTGGAACATAACAGGCATGACAGACCCCTCTATTACACCGGATATGTTGGTTCCAT
The DNA here is from genome assembly GCA_036927795.1 of Iris macrosiphon. NCBI lineage: Eukaryota > Viridiplantae > Streptophyta > Magnoliopsida > Asparagales > Iridaceae > Iris > Iris macrosiphon. The sequence continues at coordinate 102,756,176 of JAYESA010000001.1, read as the reverse complement.
GGAGGTAGATCGAATTCATATAGATCCGTGGTCATCAATCAGCATCATCCCTCATAGTCTGCTCAGGCCATTGAGGATTCCTACCAGCGACCTGGTTTACACCACCACTACAATCGTGGGCTTCAACGCCAGGAAAAGTAAGCCGTTGGGGAAGATCCGTCTGAAGATCTAGATCGGTGACCTTAGATCAGTGGCTACTTATTACGTCATTAATTTAGAGGTTTCCTACAATATTATGTTGGGCAGACCATGGAACCACGATCACAACATTGTTTCTTCCATGCTACATCAATGCTTCAAATATGTAGACTCCCAAGGAACAGTAAAGACAGAGTTTGCTGATCTCAACCCGTTCAAAGGAGTTGAGTCCTACTACTTAGATGCCATGTTGTATACCTAAGACTACATACAGGAAGTATCGGATAAGACGAAAGAGGAATCCCTTCGGGAGCCAGGAGAATCGTCTGTTGAACAACCTCTATCAATCCAGCTAAAAGTACGGACTACCCGTCCTAAAGTCAGGGAACCCATGGCTATCCACTTGGACAGAACCAAATTAGGAGGAGGAAAGGATCCCCTAGTGATCACTCTGAACTAGAAGCCTCCACCCTTGGTCATCAACCTTTAGCGCAACAAACAACCAATTAATGTAAATACAACTGGGAACATGGTTTCTGATGATAATAAAGAACCTCCTTTCCAGTATACTGATGCTCAAATTCCTAATCAGGAATCATCCCTCCATAACGATATAGAGCCTATAGCACAAAAATTCTTTAAAGCCATAGAACCCTATCGACCGTATGAATGGGAAGTGGCATCAACATCCAATGTCATCATGACATACGGGTCACATGAAGATTCTATCTTTATCGTCCCGCCTACCCGTAAAGATCAGCATCCAATAGTCTTCGGCCGCATGCGAAATCGACCGATCGTACAAGAGGATTATCACGAGTCTGATGCTGGGAAAATGCAGGTCCGTAGATATAGCCCACAGGCTTTGAAGATTATGCAAAGCATGGGTTATGACCTGAAGGCAGAACCATGCCTCAACTTTGGAAAAGGCAGGCGAATGCCGTTGCATGTTAATCCCTACTTTCACCGAACCCACTTCGGGTTAGGGTATACCACGACCCTTGCAACCCCTGAGAATACCATTTCCTCTTCTTAGAATGGTTCGTCGTCCTCCGATTCAGATGATAAACTCCCACGGGTATTGTCAGCAAATACGGTATTAACAGATTCTTTTGAAGCAGACGAACAAGAATCTAAACCGTTTGAAAACGACTCTTGGGCACAGCAAATGGATACGTAATGGGAATACCGGTTTGAGCAGAGAGAACCGCCCACTGAAGATAAAGTTATCAAATTCGATGTTGGGGATAAAATTTCACCAAAGTCGATATTTATCAGTAACAATCTTTCCCCAACAGAAAGGGAAGAGATGATCCAACTGATAAAAGAATATATTGATGTCTTTGCATGGAATTATGAGGATATGCCAGGTCTTGATCCAAAAGTGGCTACTCATAAACTCAACATATTGCCCAATTCAAAGCCCGTAAAGCAACACCAACGCAGGTTCCGCCCGGATATGATGGATGCCATTAAAGTCGAAATCAAGAAGTTGATAGCTTGCGGGTTTATCCGTGAAGAACAATATCCTGATTGGGTCACCAATGTTGTCCCGGTCATGAAGAAAAGTTGGAAAGTTCGTATTTGCATCGACTTTCGAGACCTTAATTCGGCCTGCCCCAAGGATGAGTTCCCTCTTTCCATCATTGACGTCATGATCGACAACACATGCAGTTTTGAACGCATGTCTTTCATGGACAGATTTTCAGGATACAATCAGATTAAGATGCATCCTGAAGATGAGAAGCATATTGCCTTCCATACACCACTGGGAGTATATTTCTACACAGTCATGCCTTTTGGATTGAAGAATGCCGGAGCTACATATCAGCGAGCCATGAGTAACATATTCCACGAGCATTTACGCAAAATAGTGGAGTGTTACATAGACGATATCGCTGTCAAAAGCTACCTCAAGGCTAATTACATCCAAGACTTGAGGACAGTGTTCGAGTTGATGCGCCAACACCAACTCAAAATGAACCCTACAAAGTCTTTTCTCGGGGTATCCAGCGGCAAATTCTTGGGATTTTTTATTACCGCCAAAGGCATTCAAGTCGATCCTGATAAAGTAAAGGCCATTCTCGAGATGCGACCACCTCGTAATCTGAGAGACCTCAGGGGATTTCAAGGTCGTCTAGCTTATATCAGGAGATTCATATCCAACCTTTCTGGGAGATGTCAACCTTTCTCCTGTCTGATAAAGAAAGGAGTGTCCTTTGTATGGGAAGAAGCCTGTCAGCAAGCGTTTGACGATATCAAATGCTACCTTACTAATCCTCCAATTCTGGTGCCTCCCGTCATAGGAAGACCATTTTTGTTGTATGTTCGAGCAATTGATCATTCTTTGGGGGTTCTCCTCACACAGAACAACAATGAGGGTCATGAACAGGCTATCTATTACTTAAGTAGGATGATGGTCGGAGCTGAACACCAGTACAATCCAGTAGAAAAAGAGTGCTTGGCCCTAATGTTCGCTATTCAGAAGATGCGACATTACATGACAGGCCAAACTATTCATATCATCTCCAGGATCAATCCTCTCCGGGTATTGATGAGTAAGCCAAGTGTTCTTAATTCTCGACTTGCGACTTGGGCAATGTTACTAACACCTTATGACATGGTGTACGTCCCTCAGAAGTCTATAAAGGGTCAAGCCTTGGCTGATTTCTTAGCTGCCCATCCGATTCCGAAAACCTCCAAACTATACGAGGATTTTCTGGATGAAGTTACAGAATGTAACTCTGCAATGGAAAGTGATATATGGCAGCTATTCTTTGATGGCGCTTCCAGGACTAATCCTAAGGAAAACGTGGTCTCAGGAGTAAGAATTGTCCTGGTCACTCCTGATAAACTCGTTATCTATCGAGCATATTCTCTTAGCGAGCCCTGCTCTAATAATGTGGCTGAGTATAATGCTCTACTAATCGGGCTTCAAGTCGCTAAAGAATTGGAGGTCGAATATCTAGAAGCTTTTGGTGATTCCCAGCTGATCGTCAATCATGTCAGAGGAGTATATGAAGTCCGCAATCCAGACCTCATTCCTTATCACCAAGCAACGATCGCGATAGCCATGTCTTTTAAAGGATTCTTCCTAGAACCTGTGCCTCGGTCTCAAAATTTGGAAGCTGATGCTTTGGCCAGTTTAGCTGCAGATCTAGCTATTCCTATAAGGAGGCAAAATTCGGTGATCCTTTTCAACTGAGATCTATTCTGTGTGAAAAATAACTTTCACATGGAACGCAGCTATACCGTAAAAACGGTTCTTCCTAAGAGAGATTGGAGAAGTCCCTTTATAGATTTTATGGCATATGGAATCTTGCCGGAGGATCTTAAAGAAGCAATATCGGTTAAAAGACGATCACTATGCTTCTATTTTGATGCTTCTTCTCAAAGTCTATATTATCGAACATACGATAGACTATTGCTACGATGTCTATCTGATGACGATGCAACGCGGGTTATCCGTGAAGCTCACGACGGTATGTGTGGAGCACATCAACCCGGTCCTAAGCTACAGGATCGTATCAGGAGGATGGGCTATTACTGGCCCACCATGATTGCAGATATCGTGAAATATGCAAGACAATGCAAAGCCTGTCAGGTTCATGCAGATTTTATACATCAACCTTCTAAGTATCTACATCCTACTATTGCAACATGGCCCTTTTAAGCATGGGGTATGGATATCATCGGTCCTATCCATCCGTCTTCTTCTAGGGGACATCGGTTCATATTGGCTATCACCGATTATTTTTCTAAATGGGCAGAAGCGATTCCTCTTGCTGAGGTAAAGACATCCAACGTGATCATCTTTATCAAGCATCATGTCATTTATCGTTTTAGGATACCCCGAAGGATAATCCATGGCAACAGGCCTCAATTCATCAGCCAAGCGTTTCACCGATTTTGCGATAAGAATCGAATATAAAATATGGCATCTACGACATATAATTCTGCTGCTAATGGTTTGGCGGAAGCCTTCAACAAAACCATTATCAAACTCTTGAAAAAGTTCATCTCTTCGAACAAAACAGATTGGAATGAGAAACTGGGAGAATGCCTTTGGGCATACCGCACAACGGTACGAGCACCAACGGATTGTACCCTATTCTCATTGGTTTACGGGAGTAAAGCAGTTCTCCCCATTGAAATCCAAATTCCGTCACTCAGAATAGCAGTGGCAAATGAGTTGGCTTAGGAAAAGAATGATCAATTACTGCTTCAAGAGCTAGAAGGATTAGACGAGAAACGCCTTCAAGCTCAACAACGCATTACGTTCTACCAGGCACGCATTTCCAAAGCTTTTAATCAAAAAGTAAAGGAAAGAGTGTTCAAAGTTGGCGAGCTAGTTTTAGCTGTGAAAAGGCTAATGATCATTACTCACAAGAGTAAGAGTAAATTTCAGCCCAAATGGGAGGGCCCTTATGTGATCGAGGCAACTTTCTCAAACGGCGCTTACAGATTAGCCCAGCCTAACGGAGACATGTTAATGGCTCCTATCAACAGAAAATTCTTGAAGAAGTATTATGCTTAATCTTCCTTGCTTAAGCGAAGTAAGGTGAAGATCTCATTCTGAGGATACTACGTACAAAATCTAGTTGGACCATATTCTATCATGTTATTATGACCTCTGAATAGATATGTTTAACTAATTTGGAACTATAAAACCTATCACGTCCATATTACCTCTGATAGTGTTTTGTATACAAATTTAGTTGGATCATATTCTATCTTGTCCATATAACCTCTGAATAGATATGTCCAGCTGAAGCTTACCGAAAGGATATCACGTCCATATTACCTCTGATATCACTTTCACCCTAACCTATCATTTATATTTAAAAATGATGGGTCTACAAAGTCAGATAGAGCTTCTTTATTTTCTTCCGGGAAAAGCAAATTACAAAAAAAAAGCAAAATAGTACATCATTGGGGAGGAGCAGCCAGATCCCGAATCTGTTGTGCCAAAGCGGCCATCTTCTCGTTCCTGGAGTCCAAAATATTAGCGCGAGCCCACTCCATTCGTGCCTCATCATCGCTCAGGAGAGATAGTTCAGACCGAGCATATACAAAATCAACATGGATAACACCCGCATGTGTTAGGTTCTGCTTAGCTGCTTCCATTCGGTCCTTCAATATATTTTGAGCTGCCGATAAAGAGAGAGCCTGTTCCTTTGCCTGAGCAATTTCATCTTCCAATTTGTGGACCCTCACTTCATTTTCCTCATATTCGGCCTCGCACTTAGCCAGCTGGGGAATGACATACCCCAATACGGCATGCTTTTCATTCATCACTTGCTGCTGCGCCTCGATGGATTTGCTCAGAGTTTTTATCTCCCCAACAAGCCTCGCGGTCAAGGAGTCTTACTCTGCCTGAACCATATCATCAACGTTGGTTCTAGGTAGTTGTAAATATTCGTTAATGGGTTGTTCTAGACCATTAACTATTTGCTCCAGCGCTTCGGCTCGTCTAGTGTCATCAAAATTTTTAATCTGCGGTATGGTGAGATTGGAGGACATCTTCAGAGCATCAAAGCCCAGATTCTTCTCCAGCACCATGGATATCAACGACTTTAAAGTCGCATAGAATATGCTAGTGAACTGTTCAACTAGCTTGGTAAAATGCGAATGGACGCTGGGAGTGGCTGCGATATCAGCAAACCCCTTTTGTGGAAGGTTGGCAGAAGATATGGCCACAGTCGTCGCTTCAACAGATGGCACAACAAAAGAAGAGACACTTACAACGGTTGAAGTTGATGGTGTACTAAATGAAGGAGGCGCAGTCGTGATGATAGGCTCATCCTCCTCTGATGATGTCTGGACTACTGTTGGCGAGATAATGCCCGAAAATGCTGCAGGCAAAGGAGCAACGTCTTCAAAGGATGTCCTTTTGGTATCGACCACCGCCGTTTCATCAGCAGAATCCGCAACAAAGTCAAAAGTTGCGTCGACTCCGCCCTCCCCTGAGATGTCTTCCCCTGAAAAAAAGTCAAGAGAAAGTTAATATAAATTTGATGTTAATTTTCCTAAAAAGAGGCGTAAGGACAATATTTACCTATGGCTGATGGTATATATGTCGCGTCCGCAGCCAGTACAGCTAAAACATTTCTTAATGATGCTAAGCAAGCTATCATACCTGGGGAAGAGGGTGCATCAAATGACGTCTGAGGGAAGTCATCCAAGTCTTCACCCAGATTCAATCGAGGTTCATCAGGTGAAATCTCGCCAGAGATACTTACAGATGAAGAAGGGGATGGACCCATTATTGGTCTGGATAAAGATATCCTTAAATTGCTCGGCCTCAAAGGTGACTTCACTGCACTACCAGTAGGGGTAGTAGCGACAGCAGTCTCGAACAAAGAATCTACGACACTGTCAGCCGGAAAGGTGGAGGTTCCCTCTCTAAAAGTCGAAGGACCTTCGATCATAAAATTATCCCCGACCAGGGGAATAACAGTCTCACTCCTAGGAGCCTCATGGCTGGAAGTCCATTTAGGACCACTGACAGTCTTCTTTTTCTTACGAGGGGAAGGCTCTTTCGGAGTAGGAGCCCTTCGCTTATGGGGGATAACGAGAGGATCTGCAGGCGGAGGTATTACGCCTCTCGGTACTATCAACAAAAACTCATCTGGAGCGACAGGGTCTTCACCTTCATCAGAGGAGACTGATGGAACATCCTCTTTTCCAGTGGACTTATGAGAGGGCATCCTAAAACTTCCACGCATATCAAAATCGCGATGGAGGGTATTGATCGCCACATAAAATAGTGCGTATGAATGGAGGATGCGCAACTCCATGGAAAGAGAAATCATGGGTACAGTAAAGGTTGCTCCAGTATAACCCATCATAAAATATTGCCACCCTCTGGCTCCATCAATAAGTCCACATCTGGACTTGAAGCTGGTGATAGCATTCTCCACATGCAATTGGTCATACCCAAACTGCCTAGCGAACCGACTGGCAGATAAGGCTCCAAGAAGCAATGGTCTTCACTTCTGTACAATAAATGGGATAGTCTAATGCAGACCAACCAATAAAAGGCTTCGAGAGAAAGAACGGTTCTCCCATGACCTTTATCCTTTATTTTCGTTCTCTGTTGATTGATATGTACAGTGGGGACGATATAGAAGAGCTTCCAGCTATGAGCAAAATTTAATGCTCATCGACAATCTGTGACGGTCAGCACATTCCAAGAGGAATTCTTATAATTTAATAAGAAGTTATTTCCCGAACTGCTGGAAGAGCCGGGAGACATCACCCTACGGTTATGAAGAATTAACCATCCCATCATATATAGGAACGGAAATTCTACCCTGGGAAAGCTTTCACGCCGTGTCTCATCAGCGAGAAGCCCATCAGTAATAGCCCTCAGGCCAGCTTGAATCCGGCATACCATGGCAGAAAGCAGGCCTAGTCTTGCCCCAAATACCAAACACACTGCAGGCCATAAGGTGTTATGATAAAGAAGATCTGCAGATGCGATGTCAGGTACTACCAATCGGCGTAGCCATACAAAAAGGAAGCTAGCCAGTTGAACTTCCCTCGACAGATGCTTGCGGCAATACCTCATGTAACTGTACGCTTTCGTGCCTGCAGGATAACCCTCGATCTCCTCATCGAGAATTTGATCTGAAACCTCAGCATCTTCAATAAGATCATCGACTATTTGAGCATTAAGCACGCTTAGAAAATTCAGGGGTTTATCTCTGCTATCTACAACTTTATCTGGCTTAGAATCTCTGGCCTGATAAAAGAAGAGATAGGACGCCCATTTGTTGGTATGAGCCAAATCATAAGGCTCATTATAAAAGGTGGTGCAGGCAAGATAGTGTCACATTATTTTCTGGTACACTGCCACTACCCGAGGGTTTGCATCTTTTAACTCCTTATTTGTAGAACATACTCTTCATAAGGAACATCCCCCATAGGCAGCTTTAAAATCGCTGCCATCTCGTGAAGGGCCAATCCCAACTCCCCTAGCGGAGTGTCAAAAGTCCCAGTGAGCGAGATATACCGCTCCATCAAAGCCAAAAATAAGTTGGGGTTGAGAGGCAGCCCAACATTGGTAGCATTCACAGCCTCGAACAGACCAATGTCCTCCAGCTCTGTCCGAAAATGCTTTAGGGCTCAAACAGTTAAACGAGCCCATCGAAGATTCCCAGGGGTAAGCCACCCGCTGGTCCGAGGATTAACCTTGGGATATACTCCTCCATGCCCCATGAAGTCATTGCAAAAAGTTGATAGTTGGAATGGCTGGAGCAGTGCAGTATCTTCGCTCGGGACGCTACCCGAAAATAATCCCCTGAAAGGCATAACAGGACCTGAAGGACGGCTCACAAATAATCCTCGGTCTGATCCTTTCTGATAAAATATCTTCCCCGGCTGGCCGTGAAGATCAGGAGTCAGGGTCCATGAAATCCTCCTAGGATGCGTGGCATGAAAGAATACAGAGATAGGATAATCTTGAGGCATCCTTGGCGGGTACAAGACCATGCCTCAGTAGTAAAAACCTAGTTTTCCTTCTTGGGCTTCGTTTGGGATTGTTTATCAATTATATCTCCGAATAGGAAAGCTGGTTTTATATATTTGTCCCCATCTATATACGTCAGAGGCTCCCCGCTGATCATACTTAACAGCATGCGTTCTCCCTGGGACGAGATCAGGATTCTCCTTCCTTCAGGATAGTTGTCTCCAGAAATGGGGAATGTAACATGGGACAAATCCTCCAGATAATTGGAGTTTAGCATCCCAGCGGCAGAACCCATCACCTCAGCCAACAGAGGGATCTGCAAGTCCACTACAAAATGCAAGAAGAACAAGTCAGTTTCTATACTAGACATTACAGTCTTGCAGTTTACGCCAAAGATCAACAGTCTGTGCTTTTACGCCAAGACTGCAAAACTTGAGCTTTCACGCTAGAATTTATTTCCGAGGCATAAAATTCAAGGTTGACAATATACACAAAGATTAACAGTCTGAGTTTTTATGCCAGACTGCCAAAGTTTTGAGCTTGTAAGCCAAAATTTACATCCGGTGCGTAAAATTCAAAATTTGTAGTGTATGCCAAATTTTTACAGTTTGAGTTTTTACGCCAGATTGCAAAAAAATATTTTCTTACCCTGACACATTAGGAATGTGGGCATAAATAATGAAACATCTTTGTGCATCATCTTCCTCGAAGAGGCTCTCAGCACAGAAGATGACCTAGCGCATTCACGTACAACGTGTGCAAAGAGTTTTCTTCGTTTTTCTCGTCCAAAAGCTTTACCTATGACACCTGGTGCATAGCTTGACTGTGGGGTACTTCGTTCAGAGCGGGGTTCGCTCAGCCCAATAAGAGTTGCTCGTGCTTGAGCAGAGGAGCGAGAAGAGGAGGCAGCTTTATTTCCCTTAGAGGTGGATGATTGTTTTGGTGCAATGGCTAAAACTCAGAAGTGCTCAGAGAGGAGACGAAGAAGAGTTCTCAAAGAAACGAAGTTTTCTTGCAAAAAGACAGGTGAAGAGTTCCTTCTCTCAAGTCCTTGGGGTATTTATAGAGTTTAGGTAACTCTTCGAATCCCTAACCAAATTCGATATTTAATATTCGGTTATAATTTGGGACCATGTCAGTATATCATTAGAAGACGGACAGTTAGTGGATCCAAATTTTACGCGAAGAGCAAATCTATGATTGTTATGCCAAGGAGCTTCTTACGCTTAGAGGCTACAAATCTACGGTTCTACGCTCAGAGGCTATAAGTCTATGGTTTTATACCCGAATGCTTTTATGCTCGGTAGCTTTTACGCTCGAGAGGCTACAAACCTATGACTTTACGCTCAGTATCTACGAATCCATGATCTTACGCCTAGGAGTATTTTACGCTCAGAGACTACAAATCTACAGTTTTACGCCCAGAGACTATAAGTCTATGGTTGTACGCCCCGATGCTTTTATGCTCGGTAGCTTTTATGCTCGAGAGGCTACAAACCTACGACTTTACGCTCAGAGGCCACAAATCTATGATTTCACGTTCAGAAGCTTTGTACGCTCAGAGGCTGCAAATCTTTAATTTTATGCTCAACAGCTACAGATGGCCAACCGCAAGGATTTTTGCAGAAATGCTCCTTCTTGGCTACAAAATATTCCAAGTACCCAAAAAATAATGAGTTCAGCATTGAAGATGGCACTCCTTCTTGGGTCGATTAGAAGTTCATCCTAAGTCCAGTCTTCTACACAAGTTCAAGTATGGCCTGTTTGACGGCCATTTCTCGCCCTATTTTTAAGGGATTTTTCGGGAAACCATTCATGAAAATGATGGTCTGAACAAGAATCATTCATGTCAAAGAAGTGACAGTTCATAAAATCTACATGACTCCTCGCCCAAAACAGCATGACAGTTTGGACATTCAACTTAATGCTAAGAAGCTTTCTACGTATTTTCAGTTATGCGTAAAAGACGTGACGAGATCAGATACTTTCTTATCAGAGTCTGCGTAAAGTTATTCATACGTACTGAAGCTGCACATATTCAGACTTTATTACAACAAATATGGCAAATCATCAGATGCGTAAAAGAAGACGATTTTATTAATCATGATTACATATGATGGAAATCCAGTCTACAAAGGGTTTTTTATCTTCATGATTACATATGATGGAAATCCTTGTTCTACCATGGGTTACTCATTTTCATTTAAAGATTACACTAAGAATCTGCTGCGCCAGGTCATCATATTGGTGGACATCTTTTTTCGTCTACTTCAGCAGTTAATCGGTTTTCTGCAGCCCATGAACAAGAAAATGATTAATGGCGGGAGGATACAGAACTGGGCCTGTGTAAATTATTCAGAGCCCATCCTCCATATGCCATGACAGATTGAGTTGGGATTCAGACCCAACTCAATAATGGAAGATAGCGCCAGACTGTCTACCATCATCCACCGTCATGAGGGGAAAAACTACAGCTTGCAAGTTGTGTAGCCAAATGAGACCCTTCCTCTCTTCTGGACGAATCGCCATATGAAATTGCTGATCATCCCGAGCAAAGAAAGTTATGATATCCTTCCATGATCCATCATTACAGAGGATATTTGCTCGAAGATGCTTCTTTTTACGGCTCCTTACATGTTAGAAGAACATAATCTTCTTCTTCCTCAAGTCGACCCGATGAAACTCGGCAACCATCTCTGTATGGTAAATGAAGTATGGGAAAAACAGGTTAACTAATTTGCCTTTATATAGGCAGAGGAGATCACATCAAATCCCAACAAAATCCAAAATTTCGCCGAGAAATTAGTCTCGTGGAACGAGTCAAACTTGACCGTTTCATGCTTCATTCAAAGCATTTCAAATTACAAGAAATTTGAAAACTTTGAAGGGGGTCTTATAGAAGCAAGAAAAATATGCTGAGGAAATTATACGGACAACCCGCATAAAGTAGAGTTTCAGTGCTGGGCAGCGTAAAGCATGACTTCAGAGTCATCAGCGTACAACAGAGCTTCAACGCTATACAGCGTAAAATATAGCTCCAGAATAACCCGCGTAATAAAGTATCTCCAGACTGCTTCAGCGTAAAAAGGTTGCTACATAGCCACTTTGGCGTAAAACCTATCTGCTTTTAATACAGCGACAAGTTATACGAGGAATGCTTCGTATCCCTCGAATGAGCTGTACAAGGAACGCTTCGTATCCCTCGAATGAACCTGTCAGACAGTACAATGAACCTGACTTCTGACAAAGAGTACTGCACGACTATCCAGACGACGGCTGCCATGATGATTCTGCACAGAGCTCAAGACTGTTGTTTAGTGACAAAACCTTGATACAAGATATGGTTTACGCATTCAAGGAATACACTGCCAGTTTTATATAGGCAGATATGAGCTTTTACGCTCAGGATGAGACAAAGCTGACCGCCACGTCAAAAGTTGCTCTTCGTACAGAATTCGAAGTACGTCTCTGCCATTAATGCACGAGCTGGGGGCAGATCTTTGCATTTAATGAACGAGATTTGGTTTTACTTTTAAGGACTGGGTGAGCCATAATTAGGGCTAATACGTCCACATCGCCGTCCCTGCACATTACGCCATCAGGCTATTTTTAACTATAGGAGTACGATGTATGCTATCTCCTCGAAATATGCCAACTCAGGCTATATTTGCAAAGATGAGTGACAAGACTATTCAGCCCAGAATACGCTCAAGACCTCAGTCAATTGGGTAAATCTCTACGCCGGCTACCTATCCGTGCATCATCAGGCTTCTACGCCTATTTTGGCTTATATGCCAATATGACGACTACTTGTCTTCTACGCCGACCTGACAGCTATTGGGCTTCTACGCCTATATATCAGCTATTGGGATTTTACGCCTAACTTGGCTTTTACGCCATCAGAACAACTATTTGGTTTTTACACCAATGAGATTGTTATTTGGTTTCTATGTCAATCATCTCTACGCGAGGGACAGTTACCTACGTGGCTTGCATGCCATGATCTTCACAGCAATTATATGCATTATCTCTTAATGGGACACGCGTCATACACTTATTCAGAAGATCATTTATACGTGGGTAGCAGTTATTGTAACCGTCGCGTAAAAGGTGTGGTTCTCTCCGCTGTTCAGTTTCTACGCCCATAAATAGAGACCTCCATTCATAGAGGTCAGAGGGTGGAGAGGTCAAAAAGTCAGAAAATTGAGAGAAAATAGCCTAGAGCATAAACAGAGAGTAGTGATTGACGATCTTGGTATCGAGCATCCAATCCCTCTTGCGATTTTTAAAGCTTATTCTTCTTCTACAATACTTCTTCGTCATAGTGTGGTCCAAGGGACAAAGTGATCGACTGCAGATCAGACTCCTATAGCAATATTTACCCATATTTAAATTTTGTACTTAACATCCTCGTATAGGATCAATAGTACTTCTTGTTTATAAACCTAAGAAAGGGTTTCGTATAAACCTTTTTTTATTTCTTTTGTTTATTATCAAACACAAGATGGCGACTCTGCTGGGGACTACTTTCACTTCTGACGAGGAGGCTATTGCTCAACACTATGCTGCATTTGTCAGAGCAAAGAAGAAGATATTGGTCGTCCAATTCGACCAATCTGCTTATGAAGACTTGCTTCGCGCAGGGGGTGGCTCACATCCCCTCTCTGTTCAGGATAGCAGAAAACTGCGTAAAGTATGGATGGCCCTGACATCCTCTGCTCTTCCTGTAGGCTCTCTCTCTCCGATCAACAAGGTTGTGGCATCCCAACCTATACGCTCTGTGCGTAAAAACCCGTCTCCCGTCTGTGACGCGGCAGACAAAGCTTCTGGTAATGCCTCAGTGCCAATCCAGAAGTCGACTCCGCGCCTTGCGCGTAAAACTCAGTCTCCCGTCGCTGGCGGGGCAGACAAAACTTCTGGCAATGCCTTAGCGCTAATCCAGAAGTATATAACGCGCTCTGCATATAAAAACTCGTCTTCCGTTGCTGATGGGGCAGACAAAGTTTTTGGCAATGCCTCAGCGCCAAGTCATAAATTTCAAATGCGCTCTGCGCATAAAAATACATCTCCTGCCTATAAGGGGGAAGATGGTCCCTGCAATCTCCGCAAGGAAAGCAAGCGGCGGATTTCTCAACCTCTCGGTTTTTACGCCATCAAGAGGAGAAATTGCTCGCTCTTTAAATTACGCGGAATGCTGATGGCCGTTTGAAGACTTCTCATGTTTTACGCCAACCTGAGCAAAATTTGAAATTACGCTAGGAGAAGCCCCTCGGCTTAAAGAAGGCCCAGTCTGTGGATAGATTCGCTCCGTATGGATCAGCTGCTGCTCACGTGGCCGGACTGCTGTATAAATACGGCAGAGAAAGGGTTAGGGTTTCCAATATCCGCGTTTCGACTGATATAAAAAGGCAGAATAAGCCTTCTTCTTCTTCTTCTGTTAATCATCCTGATCTGCGCGATTTCTTGATCCAGAAACGCAAAGACAAGGGATCTTCTGATATGTCTATTACACCCCCTAGGGAACACTGTTGTAATAGTCACAAAGTTGTAGTTAATTACTGCTGTTCTAAGGCAAAACGGTCAGTTTTTGACCGGTTGAACTACTCTTTATCCTTACAGGAAGAAGAACCAATATTTGCATCGGTAAACATGGCATCACACATTCCTAAAGTAAGGTCAAGTTTAAGACGGCACCCCTCTAGAACTCCGAGCCAAAGGAGATTTGACAGACTCCTTGAGAACATTGAAGCAGGTGTTTATCGAAACACTCGTTCAAGGTCGCGACAATCGGCTTCATATATATATTAGTATTAATATATAAGTAATGTATCTCCTAAATTGCTAATTACATTATAGTATATGTATAATAAATAAGGTAGTATGTATATATATACATATATATATATATATATATATATATATATATTACGGGTAGTTAATAGAACAAGGTACTGGGTATTACCTTGAGGAACCAAGGTAATTGGGGAAACCCAAGGTATTGGGTTTGGGTACCAAGTTGGTTCAAAACCAAGGTACATAATTAATGTTTATAATTTGGCTTCTATATTATTAATAATGGTTTGGCTTATATATGGGATATTTTACCTATGGGATTACGTATCCGGATATACGGTATCCTAATAATTAATATATGGTTTTTATAGTTTAGACTTAGTATCTTGAAACCAATATTTTTGTGTTAGACTTGAGCAACCTAGAAATAGGTAGTTGACTATTGTTGACCATAGTTGACCATAGTTGACCTAGTTTGACGTTTGACTTAGAATTGACTTATTGACCTAGATATTGACTAGTTTAACTTATTTTCTTCCCGGAACCTTGTATTGATATTATATTCCATATCTAGGTCTTCGAGGCACCGTGTCAAACATCTGTGAGACTATTCTTTGGACTTCAAGCGAGTACATTCTCTGATAGTTTTTTATTTATGATATCCTTTATGTTCATTGTATTTAGTGTAGATATACATGTTCTCTTGACATTATGGTTACACGGATTGGTATATCCGGATCTCGTCATGAGATGTTATTCCTTGGTATATGGTGTATATGGTGCAAGTATTATTTTATTGGTTATCTTGTACATGTACAGACACTGATTCTCGGGAAGAGTCACTATCTTCTTGGGGAATCTCGTGCCATAGCATACCGTGGTTGGATCTATTATACCAGTCGAGGGTGGGGAGTACTTTAGTGTAGATATATGATTATTACCCCTATTGTATCAAGTACTGTTAGTGAATAGTGTTGATCATACACCGCACGTATGATTAGCCAGGCCATATATATTGTATCATGTTCCCAAGCCGATCACATATTAAAGCTAGTACTCACACACTTAGTCATTAGTATTCTTGTTCATTGGTTTATTGTTCATTATTGTATTTATTCCAGTATTTTTTATTGTATATATCTCTCGTATCTCTTGTGCATCTTGTATATTCACATCTATTTACTGTTACATAGTTTTTATCATTGATTAGAACTGCTGTTAGAGATGTACTCAGTTCCTTTCCTGACTAGATATATTTTTTCCAGATGACACTGAAGAGTGGTACCCTACCTATTATGGACCTCAGGATATTGTGGGTCTAGAGTCAGAGGCCCTAGCTCATGAGGGACTTATCCTAACTGAGACAGTTGACCCGGGTTTAGTAGTTTCTTAGTATTCTTTTGGACTTGATTTGTCTCCAGCTTATTTTAGTATTTCTTTCAGACTCATTGATGTATTATTTTAGACTCATGAGTTGTATGTGACTACTTCTATTCTTTATCTGATTCGTGCCCATTTCTATCTTAGATCTGTGATTGAGTATATTATTATTGTTGGTGGTTTATTATATTGTTAGATAGATTACCCAGATAGCGTTCTACCGCCAATTCTGTGGTGTAGGCTGGGCGTTGTTTCCGACTTGTACCCTTACACTGGGTGCGGGTTGTGACACTTCTCGAACAATTTAAAATAAAACGCATATACTTTCCTCAAAAGTCAAATATTCAAATATTAAAATAAAATTTTTAATTACTTCCAAAAATCTTTATAGCTTTGACTATGTTTATTGAATTAAATTTGAATCCTCAAAATTTGAATAACATAAAATCTCAACTCCTCAAAAAAAATTGAAATTTACTTCCAATCTTCAAATTATAAATTTAAATCTACATCTATCTAAGTATACATATATATACTCACAGTCTTTAACACTCACGATACACACAGATACACCAATTGTCTGCAACCTCAATAGTGTACTGGAATTTGCACTACCTGGATTACTTGCACTATCACTTCCAAAGATTTTATATCCATATTAACTAATACACCAATCTAATATTATCACACGAGGTACTTACTGTTACTAGAACATTTCTCAACTAATCCTTGATATAGAAACATTAGCACACTTGATATAGTAATACTAGCTTCATCATTAGATCGCCTCGTCATACTCTCTAGAACTCATGATCACTTGCACTTTTTATAATACACATGTTTTACTTCACTCTCAATGGTAGACATATGGTTCCATATCTCGATTGATGTATACGTATCTCCCCTTAACCTTTTACAGACTAGTACACTAATCAGTGATACACTTCACACCTTCCATGACCAATCTTTATATTTCTCTACCCATGGCATCTCATTAATACCCTTTATGCATATACATTTCTTTACTCTTGACACACCCAAGTAATCAACCATCAAATTGAATATCATGCTCCATTAATTTTTAACATAATTTCTTGATACTCAATCGTTTACATGGATCACCCAACTACATGAATTCATGACTATCCAGGACTAGCATGTTGACTCTGATACTAACTCCTGGAACTCTCACTGATACTCTTTACTCCCCCTTCTACCTATAGTGCTAATACTAACTATAATAACACCTATTATAGAACTATTGCTACAGGGTACTACGCTACGGGTTAACTCTAGATTGATGCCTATTGCTCACACGTCCAACCAAGAAACACTTACAGACTCATAAGTCATACTCTCAATAGTCAACACTGATACAAGACACAGACCTAATTGTATGTCACCAATTATCACACTAACAAGGAATTCTAATGGAAAGAAGCTCAAGAAGGAACTGGACTAAGGAATTGAAGGTATCTCTACTGCTAGCAAGGAAAATAATGGAACAAGGTCCTATAATAACAAAAGTGGATAAGTATTGAGATGATACTTTAAAACCAATTTAAGATATAACCTGATAATCATATATGTCTGTCTGAAATCATGATACTCAGAATCCTCGTCACACTAGTAAGCATAGTTGTGATAACGATAGGTTGCATAACTAAGGTATACAACTCTATAATCACGTCATTTAGAATCCTCACCACGCCAACCGGTTATGGCTGCAAGAAACTCTAAATTTCATAACTAAGATATATACATCCTAAGTCAGGTTCCTACGTTTCCGCCACGACAGCTAATGTGGTTGCGATAAACTCTAGGCTCCATAACCAAAGTAGACGTTTTATCTTTCTCACTGCCCTCATCAACATATGTTATCAGATGATGCTGTAATTTTAGTCCATAAAATTCATCTCGATATAAAATCAAACTCAATAATGACACCAAGAATTAAATTAAATCAACTGATCAACAAGAATCAAATTCAATAACAACAAGTGAGAACGGACGAAAATAAGAAAAAAGATTTAAATTAGAAATTATAATAAGATTCTCAAGAGTCGTCCCAGAAATCTCTCAAAATTTTATGATTGAGTATCCTCTCTCATCCTAGTATCCTATGTCCTATATCCTACGCAGGCACGCCGTAGTACAACTAAGATGTCGCACTACCATGATATTGTACTACTTACGAAGCCTGACCTACATGGGCCACTACTAAAAATGTGTCACAATCTGCACCCAGTATAGGGGCACGAGCACATGGGTACGTCCAGCCTACGCCATAGCATCGGTGGTAGAACGCTGTCTATGTTACAATACTAGCTAATCAATCTCACACGAATATCCAACTCCATAAGGAGACACAGATATCATAATATAATTTGAAAATACTCAATCACAGAAACTAGAGCACGATGAGATATCGAAGAAAATAAATGAAATACAACACAAGTCTAACAACAATAAATAGTCTAACCTGCAATCAATAACATCCAAATCTCCAAGTATGCCAAAAATAAGTCCTCTAAGTCATAGTCTGGAAAAAATATCCAGTCAGGATTGGAGCGATGTACAAGCACTAACAGCAGTTCCATGTATATTGATAAAAACTATAATACAGTATAGAGAAATACAAGATGGATATAAATACTGGCAATAAGAAATACTGGAGATAAAGAAATACCGAAAATAGAAGTACTGGAGCATATATCATCATCAATGGTATAACTAACAATGAACATGAATACAAGTGCATGCTAGAACAATGTACTGGAGTATAAGTGAATACTAGAACAATAACTAGAATATATGGGAATGCTAGATCAATAACTAGAATGCATGTATAGACTAACTAGCTAAGTGTGTGAAACATCAGTATATCATGTGATCGGCTTGGGATTGATCAGGCTTGCTATGTATGACTAGCTATGATTTATGTAAGGTCAGGGTAACCATCCGGATAGCTATGATGCAAGCAATAGTCATGCTAATCATACATAACCGGCTATGAGGCATATAATAGTCAGGCTGTACCGACGTGAGGTGTGGGTGAGCTATGATTTATATAGAGTTGGGTATGATCACATAATCTACTAATATTTTCTCGTTTCTCCAGCTAGCACGATGGATTCCAATCACGACTCCTTCTGACCGGTCTCGATGATGCCAACTCGTGTATACATTGTGTCAGAATCATTTACGCTATATAACTAGAATTATAGAGATAATTAACATAATAAAAACTGTCAGAGAATATACTCGCCTGGGGTCTCTGCTGGCAATACGAATATCCTGTTTTTGAAGTCTTGTCTGAATAATCCAACAGTCCTATAGACATATTATATAATACAATATAGCATCAGATGATACACTAACACACAATCAACATAAATACACTAAACTCAGGGGCTACGCTAGGTATGACACTGGTCGACTAATAGGGCCAAGTGTGCGTCTAACTGTACGGGTGTCATGTCTTTAAATGTTGTGCATAATCAGACAGTCAAACTAACACGTCTCTAGCCAGTACGTCGGTGTATACAAGGCAGGCAGTTCACTAATATTCAGGGTAATCCAGTCAAATATAAATACACGGGATACCCACATTTAACACTTAGGGTCATACAACATAAATACATATATAGTCATAACTAACATTAGCATATAATTAATTAAATATATATCCATATATTTATAAATATATAAATTTTAACTAATATTATATGTATATGCACACACATGTACGAGCATACTAGTCACTAGGTTCACCGACACAGGGTCCCCTGTCACTAACAGTTATGAAGCAAATTCTAATCCCTATTAGCATTCTCACAAGCACATATACATAACTATGAAAGAATAGGGGACAGGTTTGAACCTCGGGGTGCGCGTACGAGGTCAACGATGACGACGATGACAACGATGATGATGGTGATGATGATGAGGATGATGATGATGATGATGATAATGCTGATGGTGATGATGATGATGATGATGAAGGTAATGATGATGATGATGATAATGAAGGTGATGATGATGATGATGATGATGGTGATGATGATGAAGAGAAGGAGGCTTGCTGCCGGAGTCGAAGCTCAAGAGAAGTCGTTCTGGTGGTGAGCTCATCGATGGAAGGAGATGGGAGGAGAACGGGGTAGTGACGACTGTGCTCAATCGAGAAGGATAAGAGAGCAAGGAGAGATGTGGTGGTGTTAATGGTGGTGTGGCAGGGATAATGACCGGGAAGTCGAGTTCAGTCGTGATGGGGTGCTCGATCGAGGCGTTAATGGCAGTTCAGCAGGTCAGTCGACGGGATGGGTTAAGGGAGGAGATAAAGTCGGGTTCCAAGGAGTGCTCCAGTCGGGCTTTCTGCGAGGATGGCGAGGCGGTTCAAAAGGTCTCGGCCTTGCTGTCGGGCTCCGGTCGCGATGGAGGTTCAGCGATGGATATTGTTCAGGCGAATGATGGATGTCCGCGGGTTGTTGTCAGCTTAAGGCGGGTCGTAGTCAGCTCCAATATTGGCTGCTCGACAGGGATCAGGATGACTGGCAGCGGTAGCTCGGCTCAGGTGGAGGAGAAAGGACGCTATGATCAGGCGGATGGGCGGTCAGGGACTGCTCATCGTTGATGGAGGCTGGTGGTGCTGGGCGGCTGTGCATGTAGAGAAGAAGGAGATCGAGGTGGAGACGACCGGGTGGCTGCTGTACAGTAGGAGACGGAGGCGAAGGGGAGGTCGCGGGGGTTCAGGCGGCAGAGAAGGCCGGGTTCTGGCGGTCGAGTTCATTGGAGGAAGGAGAGGGTGATAGAGACCGGCGAGTTGTTAACAACTGGGATCCGGCGGGTGATCATCGGGGGACGTTGGGGGAGGTCCAGCTGCTTGGGGACGGCGAAGAAGGCCGGGAGGAAGGCGGGAGTTGGCCGGCAATGGGGTGAGGAGATGATGTTTAGGGTTGGGTTGTTTGATGTAGGTGGAGGTGATGTAAAAATAATGGTGGAGTTTTATATATAGGAGAGAGGTTGATGGTGACATTCTAGGGATTAGGGCTGGCTGTGCCTTGGGATGCGATTGGCATTAGAAAAGGGGTTGAGGATGAGAAATTATATATAGGAAAGGGGTGTGTGGTGTAGATGTTGCTTCATTTAGATGGGTGGCCAAGATTAAACATGGAGGAAAATACATAAACAAAAAGAGGAGAGAGGAAGAGAGAGTTGAACGGTCAAAGGGAGGAGGGGGTGATTTCTTCATGTGCTTGCCAATAGGATAGTGACACATCATTGTATTTTTGCATAAAAGTCCTCAATAATTAGAAAATTGCACAGAAAGTGGGTTTTGGTATTTAATGGGGGTAAACACCATGTTTGGTGTGATGTAGTAGTTAAAAAGGGTGTGTGGTATTTAGTATGAAGCTTGAGGGTGTGAATAGGGGTTTGGTTTGGTGTTGGATCTAGTTTTGGGTCAAGTTGGGTCCTTACACCAATTTAATTAAAATTTATGTAAATGGTGTTCTAAAATTAATTGGAAGTACGTGAGATTAAAATTAGGTGGGATACAAGTATCATGGTCGTAGAAGACTTAGAATACAATATTGTCATAATTTGGGTTATACAAAACGGGTCAAGATTGTGTCTCCAATTTTGATTGGAACGCACAAAGATACAAAGTTGAATTTATTTGGAAAAAAATAAACGTCCGTAACGAATATTGTGCGACTAAAATGAAGCACAAGAGAGCATATTTATGAGTTACACAAATGTCAGAATGGAAGACGGGCATATCTAGGACAAAGGTGTAAAATTCGTTGGAAGGCAAAAGCTAGTGTAGCGCTCCCAATATCGAAGCAACGGTAAGGCAAAACAATGAAATAAAAATCACAATAATAAATTATAACCATTAATATTTAATTCCCCAAATGCTAATTAAAACCATAACCCAATAATTCGATCAGGGGTTCATCTAGTGGACTTCTAGGTCTAGTCTACTAACTCATACATTAAGAACACTATATATAATATATATACAAATACACATATCATGCAATTATTTAAAATAAATATACATAATACTTGTAATAATTAAAAAGACAAAAATATCCCTATTTTAGGATGTGGTAGTGACAGTTCCTTAAATACAAATTTTGCAAGAACTCATTTAATGGCGAATAAGATGGCGACTCTACTGGGACCTCTTTCTCCTCTGGTGAGAAAGTTGTGACACAATCCGACGCATCCAAGCTCGGATCTACTCAAACGATGCTAGTAGTCCGCTTCGACTAGCTTTTGAGGAGATGATCTCCGAGGGAAGCGTTAGCCCTTCGTCAAGGCTAGCAAAGGCCAAGAAGACCCGTAGAACGTGGGTAGCAAAGGCCGTTGCACCTCACCCAACTTCAGAGCATGCACTCCCTGTCACTCTCTTTCTGATACGAAAGAAATACGGCAAGCGTCCACTCAGGTTAACCCCGCTCATGCGACCTCCTTGCCTAAAAAAGAGAATGCTCAACACCTAACTGTGGCAGAGGAAAACAATAAGATTCTAAGAGTTTCAGGGTTAATGTAAAACCCATGCGGCCACAATGAATAATATAGAGAAGAAAGAAGTATGCGGCAACAAGCTCAGCCGCATGCGTCTCTGATACCCCCAAAAGCTCTGTCTTTGACAGAATCTCATCCAACCGTACTTCTAGGCACCACTTTGAGGAAAATCAAAACTTGGACTCTTCGTACTATGTGCCTGAGCGTGCTAAGTCGAAGAACTCTAGGGAAGTGCGAGCTCGTCAAGTTCAAGCAATTGCCCATTTGGCTGGCCATTATTGGGAACCGCTAACCGTTATACAGGTCCCTGATGGAAAGCTACATAAGACCACCCCTTACGTCCAACCTGTAGCGGCAAATGAGCAGGGTTTGTCTTAAAAGTCTTCTACTGATGATATAAAAAAAGTTCTTATATGAACCCTAGATCAGGGATGTAGAAGCATAAAAAATACGCCGGATAGCTCTTCGCAGCATATCAAGGCAGGACAGCATAAATAGAGGACCACAGAACCATCAAACTTGCAACAGAGCTTTTCCGCTGGGCACGGCGTGAAATATAGGCTCAAGGACCATCCGCGTAATGCAGTATGCCCAGGCCACTTCAGCGTAAAAGAGGTGTTACCTCGGCTTTATGGCGTAAAACTTACCCGCTTTTAATGCAGCATTGAAGTTTACAAGGAACGCTTCGTATTCTTCGAGATGAACCTGTCAGATCATGCAATAAACCTGACGTCTGGGCTCCTGACAAAGAGTACTGCATGACAACCCAAGCGACGGCTATAATGATGGTGCGGTAATGCAACCCAGGCTGTCATTTACTGCTATTTCCTTGGCATAGACCGCTTCTACACATACAAAGGAATACGCCGCCTAGCTTTACACAGGCAGATATGAGCTGTTTACGCTCCGCAAAAGACAAACAGCCTACCACGTCAAAAGCTGCTCTCCGTACAGGGCTCGAGGTGCATCTCTGCATTTAATGCGTAGAGCGGTGACAGGTTCTCAAGGCACGTCTCTGCATTTAATGCACCGAATACTGACAGATGCCCGAGGCACGTCTCTGCATTTCATGCGCAGAAGGATGGCAGACTTTCAAAACACGCCTCTGTATTTAATGCGTAGGATAATGGCGGATCTCTGCATTTAATGCAGGAAATTTGATTAAATGTCACCAAACCGTCGTCTAGTGACATTCCCTTTGCGCCAACTGCTCTTACGCATACAAGGCATACGCTGCCAAGTTTTACACTAGCAAACGTGAGCTTCTTACGCTCCACAGAAGGAAGACAGACGGCCACATCAGCAGTTACTCTTCGTACAGAATTCAAGGCGCGTATCTGCATTTAATGTGCAGAATGATGGCAAATCTTAAAGACAAGCCTCTGTATTTAATACGCAGGATGGGGGCAGATTTCTGCATTTAATGTAAGAGATTTGATTATATCTCCAAGAGCCATAATTTCGACTAAAATATCCACATCATCTCGGCTTCTATGCCTTCTCGGCTTCTATGCCCACTCGGCTTCTACGCCTGCCCGGCTTCTATGCCCCATCGGCTTCTACGCCTGCCCGGCTTCAATGCCCCCTCGGTTTCTATGCCTGCTCGGCTTCTATACCCACTCGGCTTCTACGCCTGCTCGGCTTCTACGCCTTCTACGCCTGCTCGGCTTCTATGCCTACTTGGCTTCTACGCCATGGTGACAGTCATTTGGCTTATACGCCAACCTCTTCTACACAAGGGATAACTACCTACGTAGCTTCTATGTCGTGATCTTTGCAGTAGTTATACGTATTTTTTGTCCCTTAGTTGGACACGCGTCACTTGCTCATTCAAAAGGTCATCTATACGCAGGCATTGGTTATTTTAAACAGTCGTGTAAAAAGGTGCTGTACTTTCCACTAGTCGGTTTCTACGCCGACTAAGTGGTCACTGTCACTAAAAACTCTATAAATAGAGACCTCTATCAACGAGGAAAAAAGGTCGAAAGGTAGAAAATTAGAGGTCGAGAGAGAGAGAGAGAGAATAATCCAGAGCTCAGGCAAAGAGAAGGGATCGATGACTTTGGCATCGGGCATCCACCCTCTTTAGCAACCTTCGAAGCTGCTTTCTGTCTTCCACGACACTTCTCCAACATCGTGTGGTCCAAGGGATAAAGTGATCGACTGCAGATCAGACACCTATAGCAATATTTACCCAGATTAAATAAATTATACTTAGATATCATCGTATAGGATTAAATTGTACAATCTTGTTTATAAACACCGAAGAAAGGGCGGGTTTTCGTATAAGACCTCGTTTTCCATATTCTCCCTCGTTTATTATCCAAAACAAGATGGCGACTCTGCTGGGGACATCAGTCTCTTCTGACGAGGAAGCAATTGCTCAACACGATGTGGTATCCGTGGGATCCGTGAAGAAGACACTGGTTGTCCAGTTCGACCAGTCTGTTACGAAGACATGCTTTAAACAGGGGGTAGCTCTCACTCTCTCTCAGTCCAAGACAACAGGAAGCTGCGTAAGATCTGGATGCCCAAGACATCCTCTACCATTCCTGTGGACTCTCTGACCTCTGCGATTTCTTCGACCTCGTCGAGGTTGTAGCATTGTTCCCTCCGCGCCCTACACATAAAATTCAGTCGCCTGTCTCTGGCAGACAGACAAAACTTCTGGCAAGGCCTCAGCGCTAACCCAGAAGTATACTCCGCGCTCTGCGCATAAAATTCAGTCTCCTGTCCCTGGCAAAAAAGATAAAACTTTGGACAATGCCTCAGCGCTAGTCCAGAAGCCTACACCGCGCTCTGCGCGTAGAAACTAGTCTCCCGTCACTGGTGGAACAGACAAAATTCCTGACAAGGCCTTAGCGCCAAATCAGAAATTCCAAAAGTGCTCTGCGCGTAAAAATGCATCTGCCTCCGCGGAAAAGCAGATGACCCCTGTAATCTACGCAAGGGAAAGCAAGCGGCGGACTACTCAGCTTCTCGGCCTTTACGCCAGTATGGGAACAATCTGCCAACCCTCTAGATTACGCGAGAAGCTGACGGCCGACTGAGGACATCCTCAGCTTTACGCAAACCAGAGCAGAGCTCCGAATTATGCCAGGAGAATCCCCTCAGCGTAAAGAAGGCTCAATTTGTGGAAAGACACCCTCCTCGGGGATTATCCGTAACCCAGATGGCCAACCTGTTATATATAGGAGGCACAAGGAAAACTATGGTTCCCAACATCCGCATGCCCACAGTTGTGAACAGAAGGAACAAGCCATCTTCTTCTGCTGTAAATCCTCCTGACCTGCGCAAGTATCTAATCCAGAAATGCGAGGAGAGGGGATCTTCCAGCATGTCTATTATGCCTCCTAATGAGCACTCTTGTAATAGTCATAAGATTGTAATTAATTATTGTTGTTCTGAAGTAAAATGGTCGGTTTTCGACCGGTTGAGCTACTCTCCATCTTTCCAGGAAGAAGAGCCCACACATGCATCAGTGAACATGGCTTCACACATACCTAGAGGAAGATCGGGCTCAAGATGTCATCCCTCTAGAGCTCCGAGCCGAAGGAGATTCAACCAGCTCCTTAGGAACACTGAAGCTGGGGTGTTCCGAAACACCCGTTCGAGGTCGCGACAACCGACTTCGTACTCCTCTGATTCTGAAGCTGGGGGTCGCCTCCCGAATCAGATACTGAAAGTGTAGAGTCAACTTCAACAGAGACCTATACTAATCTTTCAATGACACCCAGGGAGATGGGAGTTTATGCCATTGGAGATGAACACGAGGAAGCTTCTCCGTCCGGGAACGCTAAGCAGCGCATTACTGTACTAGATACATCTCTAAAAGAAATGCAGTCCATGATGGAGAACATGCACCAGATGATGCTGACTCAACATATAGCTGCTATGGCTCAAGCGTCAGTCCCTCCAACTCAGATACATGTGGGGGTGGACTTACCACCATCCAATGCAATCCAAGAGCCTGCTCTAGATCAGGAGTCAGCAATTCCTCCGCTCCCTCAATCGGAGAATGTATTACCTCCCGTCGGAGTCACGATGCAATCGATTCCTCATTACTCCGTGGTCCCGCCACCGACTGAAGATCCGAAGCAAGCAGTACGAGAGGTGAAAGCCCAATTTGATGCCCTCAAGCACAAAGATCAGCTCAAGAAATTGGGAATCAACCAACCTTACCCAGCTATCTGGGAAGAGGTCCCTTTCCCTCCTAGATACAAACCACAGACTATGGCTTTGTTCGAAGGAAAAATGTCACCGAGTCAGTACATGAACTACTTCAGTATGATGACGGTGTTATTACAAGGGAACGATGCCCTCCTCACTCGGGTGTTCAAAGGCCGTCTCTCGGGGGTAGCTTATCAGTGGTACCGAAGTCTGGCGGACAACTGCGTTACTTCCCTTGAAGACTTCAAGGCATTATTCTTCACGCGATTCTACGAAGGAGGGATGGACATGACTATGTCCTCTCTCATCGAAGTCAAGCAGAAGGAAAAAGAGAATGTTCATACTTTCATCGAACGTTTTTGTCAAGCCACTTTGCAAATGCCTCCAGGAGTTCCAGACTCGGCATTGGTGGACATCTGCAGAAAGAACCTTCTTCCCGTAATCTCGGTGTTCACAGGACAATATCAGTTCCATGATTGGCCCTCATTCATCATCTCAGTGGTAGCCGTGGACGACAACAGTCAGAAGGTGCACGATAATGGCATCATGATCTCGGCCTCTGATAAAGGCAAGAGGTTATCCTCCAACATCGACCATCCTCGGGGTACAAAGGGTAAAGAAGCTCTGGCGATCAACACGTCCAGGCAAAAGACGGTGGCTACCACGCAGACAAAACCTGGGACTTCCAGGCCCATTGAAGTGTACTCTTTCGACGACGACGATATTCCGAGCATATTCGAATGTCTCGTCAAAAGCGGCAAGATTACCCTTCCTGAGGTGAGACGACCCAATGAGGCCGGCAGTACCAACAACCCCAAGTACTACATCTTCCATAGGTACATACACCACCCCACAAAGGTGTGTTATATACTGAAAAGGAAGATCCAGGAGCTGATTGATGCTAAAGCCATCACTCTGCGCAACAGCGAGAACACGATCACAACCAACATGATCTCTCTGTAATTTGGCGATCTACCTCTCCAAGAAATCTCGGACGGTGTTACACCTACTTCCCAGACGACAATGAACATCGTTAATCTCCCTCCAGCTAGAGGTCAAAATCATGACCTGGTACCACTAACTACCCAGCGAGGCGAGATTATGTGGGTTCATCCAGATTTGGTGCCCGGGATCGAGAAAGAGACTCAAGCTGCAAAGGCTAAGAAGAACTCGAATCGCAAACCATGTCACATGGTTGCGGCAGACTCAGTGTCAGAAGACGAGGCCTTGACCGCTGGAACCCGTTCAGGGAGGGCTTACCTCAAGGACCAGGAAGCCAGCCAGGCGGATGCACCGGCAGACGCTTCAGCTACCAAGCCGTCAGAACCAGAGCCCGCCGTACCAGGGGTCGGTCCATCGAGACCAACTACGACGGACAAAGGGAAGCAAAAGGAAGTACGTTTCGACAAACTTGTAAAAAAGATTCAAAATAAAGGTTTAGAGAAGCTGTACAACTTCGACATCCTGGCCCAATTGGCTAATACACCAGCCAGGTTGTCCATCTTCGAACTACTCAGGCTCTCCCAAGACACTCGTCTAGCCCTGAGCAAAGCACTGATGCAGGCGGATGCATACTTGACCCAGCTCAAGTCCCCTGACGAAGAACCCGTGGCATGTTCTCAATGCCACAGTGTGATGGAGGTGGTCCCAAATATCACTTTCACTCAAGATGACAGGTTGTTAAAACATAACAGGCATGACAGACCCCTCTATTACATCGGGTACATCGTTCCATGGAGATTGACCGGATACACATAGATCTGGGATCATCAATCAGCATCATTCCTCATAGTCTGCTCAGACCGCTGAGGATTCCTACCAGCGAATTGGCTTACACCACCACTACAATAGTGGGTTTTAACGCCAGAAAAAGCAAGCCGTTGGGAAAGATTCGTCTGAAGATCCAGATTGGCAACCTTAGATCAGTGGCTACATGTTATGTCATTGATTCTGAGGTGTCCTACAATATTCTGCTGGGCAGACCTTGGATCCACGACCACAACATTGTTCCTTCAACTCTACATCAATGCTTCAAATATGTAGATGCCCAAGGAACAGTACAGACGGAGTTTGCTGACCTGAACCTGTTTAGAGGAATAGAATCCTACTACTCAGATGCCGTATTGTACTCGCAAGACTATACGGAGGAGGCGACAGCCGAAGTAGAGAAGGAATCCCACCGGGAGCCAGAAGAACCCTCTGCCGAACAACCGCTATCAATCAAGGTGAAAGGATGGACTACTCGTCCAAAAGCCATAGAGCCTGTGGCGATCCACCTGAACAAAACCGGGTCAGGGATAGGGGGTGATCCTCTAGTGATCACTCTGAACCAGAAGCCTCCATCCTTGGTCATCAACCTCCGGTGCAGCAAACAGTCGACCGATATAAATGCAACCGGGAACGAAGTTTTAGATGATAATAAACATCCCCTTTTACAGTATATTGATGCCCGAATTCTGAATCAGGAATCCTTTCCCCAAGACGATATAGAACCTATAGCACAAAAGTTCTTGGGAGCTATAGATTCCTATCATCCTTATATATGGGAAGTAGCATCATCATCCAATGTCACCACGACATATGGACCACATGAGGATTCTATCTTCATTGTTCCGGCTACTTGCAGCAATCACCGTTCAATAGTCTTCGGCCGCATGCGTAATGGACCGACTGTACAAGAGGATTCTTCCGACGACGACGTTGGTAAAATGCAGGTTCACCGATACAACCCGCAAGCTCTGAAGATCATGCAAAGTATGGGTTATGACTTGAAACTGAAACCAGGTCTCAACTACGGGAAAGACAGATGAATGCCGCTGCACGGAGATCCCTACTATCAACGAACTAGCTTCGAGTTAGGGTATACCACCTCCCTTGCAGCTCCTGAGTCAAACGAGGATATCTTTTCCTCTTCTCAAAATGCCTCAGCGCCTTCCGCCTCATCTCATGCTTTTGAACGAACATTATCAGTAAATATGGTAGTGACAGATTCCTTCGAGGCAGATGAACAAGAATCTGAACTGTTCGAGAATGACGCTTGGGCTCAGCAAATGGATACACAATGGGAGTTTCGCTTCGAGCAGAAAGAACCTCCCACTGAAGATAAAGTTATCCAGATTGACGTTAGGGATGAACTTTCACTAAAGCCGATATTTATCAGTAACAACCTTTCCGAAGAAGAAAGGGAAGAAATTATCCAGCTGATAAAAAAATATGTCGACGTCTTCGCGTGGAATTATGAAGACATGCCAGGTCTTGATCCGAAGGTGGCTACTCATAAGCTAAATATATTGCCCGACCCAAAGCCTGTGAAGCAGCACCAACGCCGGTTCCGCTCGGATATGATGGACGCTATCGAAGTTGAAGTCAAGAAGTTGATAGCCTGCAGCTTCATTCGAGAAGAACAACATCCCGACTGGGTCGCCAATGTTGTCCCGGTCATATAGAAAAATGAGAAAGTACATGTCTGCATCGATTACCGAGATCTGAATACGGCCTGCCCCAAGGATGAGTTTACTCTTCCCATCACAGACATCATAATTGACAATACATGCGGCTTCGAACGTATGTCTTTCATGGACGGATTTTCAGGATACAATCAAATCAAGATGCATCCTGAGGACGAGAAGCACACTGCCTTCCGGACACCATTAGGGGTATATTGCTATACGGTCATGCCCTTCGGATTGAAGAACGCAGGGGCTACGTACCAACGGGCTATGAGTAACATATTCCATGAGCATTTACGCAAGACAGTGGAGTGTTACGTGGACGATGTAGCTGTCAAAAGCCGCCTCAAGGATAATCACATCCAAGACTTGAAGACAGTATTTGAATTGATGCGCCAACATCAACTCAAGATAAATCCTACAAAGTCCTTTCTGGGGTATTTAGTGGCAAATTCTTAGGATTTGCCATTACCGCCAAAGGCATTCAAGTGGACCCTAATAAAGTTAAGGCCATCTTAGAAATGCGACCGCCTCATAATCTGAGAGAACTCAGGGGATTTCAAGGCCTTCTAGCTTATATCCGGAGATTCATATCCAACCTCTCAGGGAGATATCAACCCTTTTCTCGTCTCATGAAGAAAGGTGTATCCTTTGTATGGGATGAAGCATGTCAGCAAGCATTCGGTGATATCAAACGCTACCTCACTAGTCCGCCAGTTCTGGTGCCTCCCGTCATAGGAAGACCATTCGTGCTGTACATTCGAGCGAGGGATCATTCTCTGGGAGCTCTTCTCGCACAAAAGAACGATGTGGGCCATGAACAGGCTATCTACTACCTCAGCAGGATGATGGTCGGAGTCGAATACCGGTACAACCTAGTGGAGAAAGAATACTTGGCTCTGATATTCGCTATCAAGAAAATGCGGCACTATGTCACAGGCCAAACCATTCACATCATCTCCATGGTCAATCCTCTGCGGGTACTGATGAACAAGCCAAGTGTTCTTAATTCCCGACTTACGACTTGGACGATGTTATTAACACCGTATGACATGGTGTACGTCCCCTAGAAGTCCGTTAAAGGCCAAGCATTGGCTGATTTCCTAGCTGTGCATCCGATCCCAGAGGCCTCCAAGCTGTACGAGGACATTCTCGACGAAGTTGCAGAGTGTAATTCAGCAATGGAAGGCGATGCATGGCAACTATTCTTCGATGGTGCCTCCAGGATTGGTCCCAGGAGAAACATGGTTTAGGGAGTAGGAATTGTCCTAGTTACCCCTGATAAACTCGTCATCTATCGAGCATATTCTCTCAGCGAGCCCTATTCTAACAATGTGGCAGAGTATAACACCCTACTAATCGGGCTCCAAGTCGCTAAAGAATTGGGCGTCGAATCTCTGGAAGCCTTCGGTAACTCTCTGCTGATCGTCAATCTAGTCAGAGGAATATGTGAAGTCCGGAATCCGGACCTCATCCCTTATCACCAAGCAACGGTCGAGATAGCCATGACATTCAAAGATTCTTCCTAGAGCATGTACCTCGATCCCAGAATCTGAAAGCTGATGCCCTAGCCAGCCTAGCCGCGGATTTAGCTATCCCTATAAGAAGGCAGAATTCGGTAATCCTTCTTAGCAGAGATTTATTCTATGTGAAAAATAACTTTCACATAGAATACAGCTACGTTGTGGACACAGATCTTTCCAGGAGAGACTGGAGAAGTCCCTTTATAGATTTCGTAGCATAGGAAATCTTGCCGAAGGACCCTAAAGAAGCAGTATCCGTCAAAAGATGATCATTACGCTTCTATTTTGAGGCGTCCTCACAGTGTCTATATTGCTAGACCTACGACGGACTGCTATTGAGGTCTCTCTCAGACGACGAGGCACAACGGATCATTCGTGAAGCTCACGACGGCGTATGCGGAGCGCACCAACCCGGTCCTAAGCTACAGGATTGCATCAGGAGAATGGGCTATTACTGGCCTACTATGATCGCAGATGCAATAAAGTATGTGAGACAGTGTAAAGCCTGTCAGGTCCATGCAGACTTCATCCATCAACCGCCTGAACATCTACATCTTACGGTTGCATCCTGGCCTTTCGAAGCATGGGGTATGGATATCATTGGTCCTATTCACCCATCTTCTTCCAGAGGTCACCGGTTCATACTGGCCATCACGGATTATTTCTCCAAATGGGCAGAGGCGATCCCTCTTGCTGAGGTGAAGGCATCTAATGTGATCAGCTTCATCAAGCATCATGTCATTTATCGTTTTGGGATACCCCAAAGGATAATCCATGACAATGGACCTCAGTTCATCAGCCAAGCATTTTATCGATTTTGGGATAAAAATTGAATATAAAATATGGCCTCTACGGCATATAATCCTGCTGCTAATGGTTTGGCGAAAGCATTCAACAAAACCATTATCAAGCTCATAAAAAAGTTTATCTCCACGAACAAGAGGGATTGGAATGAGAAGCTGAAAGAATGTCTCTAGGCATACCACACAACAGCACGAGCCCCAACAGGTTATACCCCATTCTCACTGGTCTACGGGAGCGAAGCAGTTCTCCCCATCGAAATCCAGATTTTGTCACTCAGGATAGCCATGGCTAAAGAGCTGACTCAAGAAAAGAACGACCTTTTATGACTTTAAGAGCTAGAAGGTTTAGACGAGAAATGCCTCCAAGCTCAACAGCGCATCTTATTCTACCAAGCACGCATTTTCAGAGCTTTTAATCAAAAAGTAAAGGAAAGAGTGTTCAAAGTCGGCGAGCTAGTCTTAGCTGTGAGAAGGCCGATGATTCTTACTCACAGAAGCAAGGGCAAATTTCATCCCAAATGGGAAGGCCCTTATGTGATCGAGGCGACGTTCTCAAACGGCGCTTATAGGTTGGCCAAGCCTAATAGAGACCTGCTAATGGCTCCTATCAATGGCAAATTCCTGAAAAGGTACTATGCTTAACCTATTTTGCTCAAGCGGAATATGGCAAAAACCTCATTCTGACAAAACTACTTCCAAAACGAAACTAGTTGGATCATATTCTATCATGTTTATATTACCTCTGAATAGATATGTCCTGCTAAAACTTACCAAGAGTATATCCTATTCATATTACCTCTGATATCACATTCGCCCAAACCTGTCATTTATACTCCAAAATGATGGGTCTACAAAGTCAGATGAAAGCCTCTTTATTATTCCCAAAAAAGGAGCAAAAGTACATTGAAAAGCAAAAAGTATATCATTGGGGAGGGAGCGGTTAGATCGCGAATCTGCTGCGCCAGAGCAACCATTCCCTCATCCCGGGAGTTCAAGACGTCGGTGCAAGCCCGTTCCAACCTTGTCGCATCATTGTCCAAAGCAGCTAGCTCAGACCGAGCCCGTACAAAACCTGAGTTTAAAGTATCCACGCGCGTCAAATTCTGCTGAACAGTCGCCCGTCGCTCCTTTAGCACATCTCGAGCTGCCGACAAAGAAAGAACCTTCACCTCTACTTGAACGAGCTCAGCCTTTAAAATGTGGGCCTACGCTACCACTTCCTCATATTCGGCCTCGCACCGGGTTAACTCGGGGACGATATACCCCAGTTGGACACGTTCTTCGTCCATCTCCCGCTGCTGAGCCTCGATGGACTTATTCAAAGATGCCATCTGTTCAATAAGCTGCACGCTCAGGAAGTCGTACCTAGCTTGAACGAGACCGTCAATGTTGCCTCGAGCTAGCTGCAAGTATTCGTTAATGGGTTGCTCGAAACCATTAACTATCTCCTCCAGCGAGTCAGCTACCCCAGTGTCATTGAATTCTCAGATCGGCACTATAGAGGCCCGGGAGGCTCTCCTCAGCGACGCAAAGCCCAAATTCTTCTCCAATACCATTGATATTAACATTTTCAAGGTGGCATAGAAGATACGAGTGTACTGCTCGGTCACAACAGCTAGATCCGAATGGACGCTGGGAGTGGCCGTGATAGTGGTGAGTCCCCCTTCATTAACAACCACGGACGATGTTGCCACGGCCGTCGTCTCAACAGGAGGTGCGACAAAAGAAGCAGCGCCAATACCGGACGAAGTGATCGACGTACTCAAAAGAGGCATTGTCGCAATGACAGGCTCGTCCTCCTCCTGAGATGTCGGAATCTCTTCGACCGGCACCCGAAGATATCTCCTCTTCAAATTCAGGCACCTCCGTGTCGCCGCCAGGACCTGACACAGAGCCAAAGGGCGCATCTATACTGCCCTCCCCGAAGATGTCTTCCCCTGAAAAGAAGGCAAAAGGAAGTTAGTATCAGCATGACGTTAATTTTCCTAAAAGAAGAGGCATGAAAGACGATATTTACCCATGGCTAATGGTGTATATGACGCGTCCGCGGCCAGTACAGCTAAATCATTCCTTAATGATGCTAGGCAAGCTGTCATACCTGGAGAAAGGGGAGCTCTAAGGAGCACTGGCTAATGCTCTTCCAGGTCCTTGTCAAATTCCAACCGAGGTTCATCGGCTGGAATCTCGCTGGGTGCACTGACAGACACGGCAGGAGTCTCTCCCGATGCTGACCCGGACAAAGATATCCTCATTCGGCTCGGCCCCGAAGGCGATCTCGTTCCACTGCCCGAAGTGGTAGCAGCGACAGCAGCCTCCAGCAGGAATTCTTTGGCACCGCCAGCCGAGACTGTCGAGGTTCCCTCTCTAAAAGGCAAGGAACCTCCAATCAGAGAATCATCCCCGACATGGGAGATGTAGGCTCACTGCTAGGAGCCTCGAGGAATCCGGAGAGGACGAGTAACCGTCTTCTTCTTCCTCTTGTGAGGGGAAGTCTCCTTCGGAGTAGGAGCCCTTCGCTTCCCAGAGATCACCAAAGGCCCTGCAGGTAGAGGTACTTTACCCCTCGATACCGCCAACAGAGGCTCATCTGGAGTGACGGACTCCTCACCCTCGTCAGAAGAAACCGAGGGGACTTCGACTCTTCCCCCAGACTTGGAAGAAGGCACCCTAAAACTTTTATGCATATCAAAATCGTGATGGAAGGTGTTAGTTGCCACATAGAACTGGGCATACGAGTGGAGAATGCGCAGCTCCATAGAGAGTGAAAGGACGGGTACGGTAAAAGTTGCCTCAGTGCAACCCATGATAAAATATTACCATCCTCTGGCTCCATTAATGAGTCCACCCCGGGACCTGAAGCTGGTGACGGCATTGCCCACGTGCAACTGGTCGTACCCGAATTGCCTGGCAAACCTACTAGGCAGGTAGGGCTCGAAGAAGCAATGGTCTTCACTCCTGTACAGTAAGTGGGAAGGTCTAATGTAGACCAACCAATTAAAAGACTCGGGAGAAAGAACGGTCTTCCCGTCACCTACGTCCTGAAGTCTGATCCCTTGCTGATTGAGATGTACAGGGAGAACCATGCAGAAGAGCTTCCAGCTATGACTGAGGTTCAGAGTCCACCGACAGTCTATAACTGTGGTCACGTTCCAGGTAGATTTCTGATAGTTCAACAAGAAACTAGCCCCCGAACTACTGCCAGAGCCGGGAGACATAACCGTGGGGTTATGAAGAATTAACCATCCCATCAAATACAGGTATGGTAATTCTACCCTGGGAAAGCTATCACGCCGAGTTTTATCGACTAGCAGCCGGTCAGTCATGGCCCTCAGGCCAGCTTGAATGCGGTACACCATGGCAGGGGGCAAGCCAAGTCTTGCCCCAAACACCAGACGCACTGCAGGCTATAGCGTGTTGCGGTGAATGCGGTCCGCAGATGCGATGCCGGGTACCACCAGTCGGCGTAGCCATATGGAGAAGAAGCCAGCCATTTTAGCTTCCCTGGACAGAGGCCTGCGGCAATGCCTCAAATAACTAAAGGCCTTAGTGCCTACAGGATACTTTCCTACCCCTTCCTCGAGGATCCAGTCCGGAGCCCCAGCGTCTTCCATGAGATCGTCAACTACCTGAGCGTTAAGCACGCTCAGAGGATTCAAAGGCAGATCCTTGCCTTTCAATACCTTCTCCGACTTAGCAGTCCTGGACCGGTGAAAGTAGAGGTAGGACGTCCATTTACTGACGTGAGCCAAATCTGAAGGCTCATTATAAAAAGTGGAGCAAGCAAGGTAGTGGCACATCAGCTCCTGATACACTTCTACTATCAGAGGGTCTGAATCCCCCAGCTCCCGGTTCGTGGGAACATACTCTTCATATGGAGTATCCCCCATCGGCAGTCTCGAGATCTCTGCCATCTCGTGCAGGGCCAATCCTAACTCCCCCAGTGGAGTGGCGAAAGTCCCGGTGAGCGAGATATATCGCTCCATCAGTGCCAGAAATAGGTTGGGGTTGAGAGGCAACCCAACGCTGGTGGCACTCACAGCTGCAAACAGACCAATGTTCTCCAGCTCGGTCTGAAAATGCTTCAAGGCCCAATCAGCTAAGCGAGCCCATCGAAGATTTGTGGGGGTGATCCACCCGCCTGTCCGAGGGTTCACCTTAGGGTATACTCTCCCGCGTCCTATAAAATCATTACAGAAAGTCGGTAATTGGACCGGCTGGATCACTAAACTATCTTCACTCGGGACACTGCCCGGGTACAGTCCCCTGAACATCGTCACATTGCTGGTAGGGCGGCTGACGAACGACCCCTGGTCCGCTCCTTTCAGATAAAATATCTTCCCCTGCCTGCCGTGAAGATCAGGAGTCAGCGTCCACGACATCCTCCTAGGATGTGTAGCATAGAAGAATGCCGAAATAGGGTAGTCCCTCTGCATCTTGGGCAGATACAAAACCAAATTCCCAGTAGGGAAAACCCAGAGTTCTTTCTTGGGCTTCGTCTGGGACTGCTTGTCGATCATGTCCCCGAAGAGGAAAGCCGGCTTTATGTATTGGTCCCCGTCTATTTACGTCAGGGGCTCTCCGTTGATCATGTTCAGCAGCGTTCGCTCGCCCTGAGCCGATATCAAAATTTCTCTTCCTTCAGGATACTGGGGCCCGGAGATAAGAAATGTCACGTGCGACAGATCCTCCAAATAATTGGAGTGCAGCATCCCGGCGGCAGAGCCCATCACATCGGCTAGCGGAGACGCATGCAAGTTAACTGCAAAATGCAAGAAAGATAAGTCAGTTTCTATAAATTTGCAGCATATGCAGAAAATCAACAGTCTGTGCTTTACGCCAAGGCTGTAATCCATTTCCTAAAAATGTAAAATTCAAGGTTGGCAATATACAGTCTGTGCTTTACGCCAGACTGATAAAATTGAGTTATTATGCCAGAATTTCTATCTCTGCATAACACTCAAATTTTATAGTATACGCCAACTTTCGACAGTCAAAGCTTTTACGCAGACTGCGAAAATATGGAGTTTTTGCGCTGACACATCAGAAATATGGGCGTAAAAGATGAAACATCTCTGTGCATCATCTTCCTCGAAGAGGCTATCAGCACAGAAGACTACCTAGCACGTTCACGTACAACGTGTGCGAAGGGTTTTCAGTCGTTCGTTTTCGTCCCAAAAACTCTACCTTTAAGGCCAGGTGCACTGCTAGTCGGCGGGATGCTTCATTCAGAATGAAGTTCGCCGTGCCCGACGGAAGTCGCCCCCGCTTGAGTAGAAGAACGGGAAGAAGAAGCAGCCTTCTTTCCCTTAGAGGAGAAGACTTGTTTCGAAGCCATTCTTGGAGACTTTGAAGACTCGGAGAAGAAACAAAGAAAACTCGAACAGACAAATGCTTTCTTTCGCAGAAGACGAATGAAAAGTTTTTCTCTCAGAAACTTGGGGTATATATAGAGTTCAGATAGACTCCTCGAATCTCGAACCAAATCTCCTATTTAATATTTGATTATGATTGGGGACTACGTCGGCCTATTTACTCAGAGAAGGCGGACAGTCAGCGAATTCAAAAAAATTTCGTGCAAAGAAGATTCGTGGTTTTTACGCTAAGGAGCTTTCTACGCTCGACAGCAACAGATCTACGGTTCTACGCTCACAGGCTATATGTCTATGGTTTTATGCTCGGTAGCTTTTATGCTAGAGAGGCTACAAAAATACGACTTCACGCTCAAACAGCTACAAATCTATGATCTCAAGCTCGGTGGCATTTAGTTTACGCTCGGAGGCAACAGACCCACAAACTTCACACTTCGAAGATTTTCTTTTCAGAAGCTACAAAATCTACAGTTTTTTGCTAAGGAGCTTTCTACGCTCGACAGCTACGGATCTACGGTTTTACTCTCACAGGCTACAAGTCTATGGTTTTTTGCCCGGATACTTTTACGCTCGGTAG
This sequence comes from Iris macrosiphon, assembly GCA_036927795.1. Lineage (NCBI taxonomy): Eukaryota > Viridiplantae > Streptophyta > Magnoliopsida > Asparagales > Iridaceae > Iris > Iris macrosiphon. Next base: position 102,717,967 of record JAYESA010000001.1, on the reverse strand, counting down.
CATTTTACGCTCGAGAGGCTACGAACCTACGACTTCACGCTCAGCAGCTACAAATCTATGGTCTCACGCTCAGTGGCATTTAGTTTATGCTCAGAGGCAACAAACTTATGATTTCAAGCTCCACGACTTTTCGCACATCTGAGAAATACGCAAGCCAGTACAGTACATCTGAACAATTCTCAAGGCGGTCAATTACAGGAGTTCACACAGAAGATACTCCTTCTTGACCTCAAAATATCCTAAGTACCCAAAGCATACAGAGTTCAACATTGAAAATTACTCTTCTTCATGGTTTTTTCGAAGTTCATCCAGAATCCAGTCTAAATATTTTGTCTAAATAGTTCAAGATGGCAACTCAGTTTTGATAGCCAGTACTCGCCCTGTTCCAAGGGATTTTTCAAAAAATTATTCTTGAAGACGACAGTCTGAACAAGAATTTTGTTTAACAGAAGTAAAAAATAGTTCAGAATTCTACGCGGTTTCTCAATCCTAACAGCAGGATAGTTCGAACACTCGACTGCTAAAGCGGCTTTCTGCGCATCCTTAGTTATGCGTAAAAGACAGGACATGACCTAGCAATCTTTCTAAAACAGAGTCGGCATAAAGTATCAGATGTGTCGAAGCTACACATATTCAGACTTCACAACAAAGTATGACAAAATGATCATATGCACAGAAGAAGACGATCTTATTAAAAATTATGATTACATATGAGAAAAATCCAGTCTACAAGGGTTTTTCTTCACTTTCATGATTACATATAAGAAAAATCCTGTCTACAAAGGGTTTCTTATTTTCATTTAAAGATCGCGCCCAGAATCTATTTTGGCCAGGTTCTCACATGGGCGGCATTCTTCATCCATCTCCTCCAACAGCCAGTCATTGACCGCAAAATGACTGACATATGATCAACGGCGGGAGGATACAAAAATGGGCCTAGACCCATCCTCTAATACGAAGAAGCAGGGTAAATCTGCTTTCTGGTGTCCAAAGCCTGGACCAATTGAGTTAAGATATTTTACCCAACTCAATCTCGGACAGCAGCTAGTTTGTCTGCCCTCGTCCGCAGGTAACGGGAGAAGGCACCACTTGCAAGCTGCCGGGTCAAATACGACCCTTCCTCTCTCCCGAAGAACCACCATACAAAGTTTCTGATTATCTCGAGCAAGGGAGGCTATGATATCCTTCAATGATCCATCGTTGCAGAGGATATTTGCTCGAAGATGCCATCTTTTTTGGCTCCGTATTTGCTGGAAGAACATGATTTCCTTCTTCCTCAAGTCGACCCGACAAACTCCGGCCATCATCTCTGTGTGGTGAAAGAAATACGAGAAGCACAGGTTAAACTCCTCAGCCTTTTTATAGGCGAAAGAGATCACACCGATCCCCAATAACTTCGCCATAAAGTCAGCCTTGAAAGAATGTGTCAGACTTGACCGTTTTAAAGCTCCATTCAGAGGGTTTCAAGTTACGAGGGACAGTTCATGCTTCATTCAAAGCGTTTCAAATTATGAGGAATTTAAAAGATTTGACTGGGGTCTTGTAGAAGCATGAAAAATACGCCGGATAGCTCTACGCAGCATATCGAGGCAGGACAGCATAAACAGAGGACCTCAGAACCATCAAACGTGCAATAGAGATTTTTCGCTGGGCACGGCGTAAAATATAGGCTCAAGGACCATCCGTGTAATACAGTATGCCCAGGCCGCTTCAGCGTAAAAGAGGTATTACCTCGCCTTTATGGAGTAAAACTCACCCGCTTTCAATGCAGCATTGAAGTGTACAAGGAACGCTTCGTATTCTTCGAGATAAACCTGTCAGATCATGCAATGAACCTGACGTCTGGGCTCCTGACAAAGAGTACTGCATGACAACCCAAGCGACGGCTATAATGATGGCGTGGTACTGCAATCCAGGTTGTCATTTACTGCTATTTCCTTGGCGTAGACCGCTTCTAAGCATACAAAGGAATACGCCGCCTAGTTTTACACGGGCAGATGTGAGCTGTTTACGCTCCGCAGAAGATAAACAGCCTGCCACGTCAAAAGCTGCTCTCCGTATAGGGCTCGAGGTGCGTCTTTGTATTTAATGCGCAGAGCGGTGACAGGTTCTCAAGGCACATCTCTGCATTTAATGTACCGAATACTGACAGATGTCCGAGGCATATCTCTGCATTTCATGCGCAAAAGGATGGCAGACCTTCAAAACACGCCTCTGCATTTAATGCGCTGGATAATGGCGGATCTCTGCATTTAATGCAGTAGATTTGATTAAATGTCACCAAACCGTCGTCTAGTGGCATTCCCTTTACGCCAACTGCTCTTACGCATACAAGGGATACGCTGTCCAGTTTTACACTAGCAGACGTGAGCTTCTTACGCTCCACAGAAGGAAGACAGACTGCCACATTAGCACTTACTCTTCATACAGAATTCAAGGCGCGTATCTGCATTTAATGTACAGAATGATGGAAAATCTTAAAGACAAGCTTCTGCATTTAATGCGCAGGATGGGGGCAGATCTCTGCATTTAATGAAAGAGATTTGATTATATCTCCAAGCGCCATAATTCTGGCTAAAACACCCATATCATCTCGGCTTCTACGCCTGCTCGGCTTCTATGCCCACTCGGCTTCTACACCTGCTCGGCTTCTATACCCCCTCGGCTTCTACGCCTGCCCGGCTTCTATGCCTCCATGGCTTCTACGCCTGCTCGGCTTCTATGCCCACTCGGCTTCTACGCCTGCTCGGCTTCTATGCCCCCTCGGCTTCTACGCCTGCTCGGCTTCTATGTCCACTCGGTTTCTATGCCCACTCGACTTCTATGCCTACTTGGCTTCTATGCCTACTCGGCTTCTATGCCTACTTGGCTTCTACGTCATGGTGACAGTCATTTGGCTTCTACGGCAACCTCTTCTACACAAGGGATAACTACCTACGTGGCTTCTACGCCGTGATCTTCGCAGCAGTTATACGTATTTTTTGTCCCTTAGTTGGACATGCATCACTTGCTCATTCAAAAGGTCATCTATACGCAGGCATTGGTTATTTTAAATCGTCGTATAAAAGGGTGCTGTACTTTCCACTACTCGGTTTCTACGCCGACTAAGTGGTCACTGTCACTAAAAACTCTATAAATAAAGACCTCTATCAACGAGGAAAAAAGGTCGAAAGGTGGAAAATTGGAGGTTGAGAGAGAGAGAGAGAGAGAAAAATCCAGAGCTCAGGCAAAGAGAAGGGATCGACGACTTTGGCATCGGGCATCCACCCTCTTTAGCAACCTTCGAAGCTGCTTTCTGTCTTCCACGGCACTTCTTCAACATCGTATGGTCCAAGGGCTAAAGTGATCGACTGCAGATCAGACACCTATAGCAATATTTATCCAGATTAAATAAATTGTACTTAGACATCCTCGTATAGGATTAAATTGTACAATCTTGTTTGTAAACACCGAAGAAAGGGCGAGTTTTCATATAAGACCTCATTTTCTATATTCTCCCTCGTTTATTATCCAAAACAAGGGATCAAAAGCAACACTCACACACCCGTGTGCTCGGTCTTCCCATACTCACAAAAGGGTGCAAAGGTGAATCAGCCCTCGCCTGGATTGCACAACGTGATTAATCACAAGCGCAAGATGAGGGAGACAACTACGGCACGTGGAGTGTCCTCAACAGGACACAGCTATGCCAAAAATATCATCAATTGCTGCTGCAACAAACTGGCAGTACCCATAAATAGGCAGTTGGTATTCCAATGACTGTATCCGAAGGCACCTAGCCGGCAATAACCCAAAAATTAGGTACAAACACCAGAGGAGGAGGAGCTACCATTTGACTCATATTACTTTACTCAGAAGGACCCTTCCATTGTGTGAGGAAAGAAGCCCAACGCCTCCAGTCCGTCACTCTCAACCAATACATTGAGAAGGCGACTATCAGGAGGACCAACAGTGGAACCTACGGAAGGTATTTTCTAAGGTACCCGCTCAAAGAAAAAGCTATTAGACGCTGGGGGTGGTTCTTCCTCAGGACCCCTGTGGGTTGTATATGCTAGAGGTAGTGATCCCTCGGACCTATACAACCCTGCATTGCGAGAAGGCGGTGATTCTCAAGGAACAGACTCTGGTATCCCAGGGGTGGCCACCCTCGTCAAGATAACATAGACTCGTATGTTGGGATAATATTTACTCCTAATCCGAGGAGGAGGTGACGCTACCTGATGACTACTCCCGATAAGAATCTGAGACGGAAAGTACGACGTCCACTACCCCGTCCATCTCTCCCCATGTGAGGACTATATATATGGCAGGAGACGATTATAAAGGCCCCAACGACCGATAATACCTCAAGGCTCTTGAGGCCATAATGTAGACGGTGAGTTCATTAATGCAAGCCCTGACCCAGGCAATGTTGGAAATTAAAGTAAATATGGCTTCCCAACTAGCAAGGGCTTTTGGAAAAGCAAGCTTGGACCCTGGGACCAATGCAGAATTTGACAAAAATGCTCCACCCATAGGCGGTAATCACCCTCTTCCTGGCACATTTACCCCTTTTGCCGAAGACGAAGCCAGAGAAGCAATGAGGGAAGTCCGAAAACTTCGGGCTCACTTAGATTCTATGGGCAGCCAGGACTCACTGTACGAGCTCGGGATTTAACAAATATACCCACGTGAGTGAAGACATGTGTCTTATCCGCCCAAGAATAATCCCTTTAACTTGAACCCATTCGAGGGGAAGACATCCCCCTGTCAATACATGAGTTATTTTGAGACTCAATAGGGCACCTACCTCGCAATATTGTACTCCTCACGAAGCTCTTTGTAGGGACATTATCCGGGGTAGCATTCGACTAGTTTACTAGCCTATAAGATAACTGTATCTCGTCGTTTGACGACCTCAAGAATCTTTTTTCTCAAAAGATTCTATGACGGAGGAAGGAAACTCGCCCAAAATTATATCGAGCATTTTCGACAAGAAGCACTGAGGTTGCCCCCAGGTAATCCCGAGTCGATACTGATGGGCATGTGCCGCAAAAACTTACTTCCAGCAGTCAACCTCTGGATGGGCAATAGTAAGTTTAGAGACTGGACGGCGTTCATCATAAGCATTGTCAGCACTGAGAAGAGGGTCAAGGAAGTCCAGCTCTTGGGAATAAATATCCCTATCGCCGATAATAGGAAAAATATCCCAACAATAATAACAGTAGCAAAAGCAACCACGGTAGAAAAGGGAAGCAGGCCTTCGTAGCCAACTTAACCAAGAAGCCCAAGAAAAATCCAGGTGAAGTTCTAAAGCCCAGGAAGACTTACTCCTTCAAAGATGATGATGTCATGCCTATCTTTGACATACTGATGAAGGATGGTAAGCTTCGGTCCCCGATATCTAACTCCCTGTTGAGGCAGCCGAGGTAAATAATCCAAAGTACTGCCATTACCATCGTTATATCCATCATGCAATACGGGACTTCTACATGCTGAAGCAGTACATCCAGGGTTTGCTCAACACCAAGGACCTCACCTTGGATATCGATGACAAGACAGTTGCCGCTAATATGGTATCGCTCCAGTTTGACAACTTCTCGACAACGGAGGTATAGGACGGAGTAATCCCGATTCCTCGGGCAATGATGGAGCTCGTCGATCTTCCGCCAGCTCATCTCAAAATGACCGGGCTGATACCTCTCACCACATCATGGGGGAGGTCATGTGGGTTCACCCCAATCTTGCTCCAGAATTGATGCAACAAACACCACTATCTGCCACCAAGACTAGGGGCAAGAAAGCCAAATCCTGCTATTTGTTTTTTATTCCGTTCGAAGAAGCAATAGCTGGAACAGTAAGGTCAGGCCTAGCGTACAAATGAGAGTATGGCATCTATGATGATGGTGCACTTCCAATAGTCGTACCTACAGCATCGGATCTAGGTCCATCCTAGCCTCCAGCAGCGGACAAGTCTAAGTAAAAAAAAGCTCGCTTCGACAAGCTATTGCGCAGAGATTCGACTCTGGGGCTGAAATAGCCCTACAACTTCGACATCTTAGCCCAACTGGCTAACACTCCAGTGAAGCTGTCACTAAGGGAGCTTGTGCGGATCTCAAAAGACACTCAAGCTGCTTGAGTGAGGCTTTGTAGAATGCCGACATCTACCGGGCAGGTCAAACCACCAGCTGAGGATCAACCTGCTTGCCCCCACTACAATAATATCATGGAGTCAATACCCAATATTACATTCTCGTAATAGTACAAGTTGCTAAAAAATAACTGGCATGATCGTCCCTTGTATTACACAGGGTACATTGGTGCCATCAAGGTAGACCGGATGCACATCGATCCCGGTTCATCAATCAGCATCATCCCGCGTAGTCTGCTTTAGACCTTTAGCATTCTGTGAGAAGAACAGAGATGTGCAAGCAATACCCTTATCTTTTTGATCCGTGAGGTATAATTCTTTCTTGCTTGATGTGATTGCTTGTTTTAGTGCTAGTTTCTTCCATAAATTTTAAGAAAAAAAAATTTTTGAGGGTTGGATTGTCACCCTCACTTTTCCAAATGAGGGTATTTTGGTCATATTGAATATCTATTTATTTTTAGTGATAAATAATTATTATAGTGCTATTTAAATTAATTATTCTTGTATTATTTATTTATAGATAGAGGGCTAGCCTTTTATTTAGACTTGTCATGATAATAAGTGAGCCCAATATGGACTAGGCCCATTAGACCCATTCTCTTATAATTAATTAGGAGGGTTAGATTAATTAGCATTAGTTTAGAGACTTCCCAAAATAGTCCTTCTTAACTATTCTCTATAATTAACTAAGTAGGGCCATCTTGGTTATTGGTTTTTGCTTGGAAGAAGAAAAAGGAGGGGACTGACCATATATAGCCTCTCATTCTCTCTTATCTTTATTTTACATTCATATAGATCCCCAATTTTTTAGATCTCCAATTTAATTCATCTCTCCATCAATTTTAAGTCAATTTCTTCTATTCTCTCTCAATTTCTTCAAGCAAGGAGCATTGGAGCATGGATTTGCAAGGAGCACTTGGAGGAGGAGCTTTTGCCAAGGAACTTGTGTCCGGATCGTGTCCATTTGAGCAATTCATTAGGAATTTATCTCCTAATAGGTATATATCCAAATTTCCCTTTATTTTAGGTTCTAAACCATGCATTTGACCATTAAGAACCCTCCCATGGCGTAGGACTACCTATAGGAAGAAGATCTAAGCTCTATTGATGTGATTTGACACTTCTACATAGGTTTTGTGCATAATTTGGGGGAATTATGAAATTGACACATCATGTGTGTGCCATAAGACTAATTTAGGCTAATTAGACTTAGATCAGAGTTGGTAGGCTAGCTACGTATCTATAAATGGATACGAGTAGACCGTATCACGATACGGTGTGATATGGGGCTCATTTTAAGTGATTATGTGCAATCTTCTTTAATTCCTAGTATAACTAGTTCTAATAGCTATTATTATGTATATTTGATAAGTAGGAATATTTATCATAGAGAAAATAGGATTTTGGCTTCTTAATTGAGTGTGTATTATGGTATAATAGAGATTGCACACTATATATATATATATATATATATATATATATATATATATATATATATATATATATCACCATAAAACCAAATACTATGTATGCAATCTCCCTTACACCATCAAACATACTCAATTGAAAAGCCAAAATTCTAATTTCTTGTGTAATGTAGTGTGTGTCTCTAATATTAAATGTGTGGGAGTGTCTGTCTATATAAGACTATTGGTTCAGTCATGGGGGCTCGGGTAAGAGAATACTGGAGATGTGGTATATTGGATGTTAGAGAGGAATGACTACATATTATGCAGCAATAACAACTGTTGTTGTTCGAGAATGGGGGTACACTGCTACTATAGGAAATAATAGCAATAGGACTGGATACTCGATTTAGGAGATTACAGCATGGAAAGCAGCAGCACAGAGTTAGAGGCAAAGAGCAATATGATCAGTTATGATACTGTATGGATGTGGTAGGTGTTAAGTTCAGGTCTGTGTCAAACCTCAAGTCAAGAACAGTAGCAGCAGTAGTGTGCAAAGATAAGTGGGGCAGTGGGGAATTCAAGTGCAGGGATCAAGTTTGAAGCTCAGGTCTTCACTGAAGGCAGTATATTTGGGTGCAAGAGTTTAGATGAGAGAGTATCAGTCAGTAGTTTAAGGAGGTAACTATAATTGCAGTTGGGGGATTAGTGTGTTCATCTAGGTAGGTAAGTGTGCATTTCCACATACAGCAGCAGTAGCAGCATAATGTAGGGTATGGGAGGTATTTAAGTTGAGATAAGTTATATTATGTAAATGGATTGATAAGGGAGGTCATGATATGGTGTTGGTGACTGTATACCAGTCTCGATTACCACAGCAAGTGTAAGGTGGGATTTTAGATAGGTTAAGGTTTAACATGTTAAAATGTATGTATAAACTTGTGTTAGCTAGTTAGTGGCCAATATAGACTAATTAACTTAGTATGGACCTAGTTTAGCTAGAAATGGCCTAAAAGTGCATGTTTAATGCATTTTTAGCTCATTTACCACTTTATTACACCAAATTGATATGTCATTCATATCTAGGTATGTGACACCAGCTTGGGCATCGAGAGACACCCTTTGCTCAGGACTAGAGGCGAGTAAATCTCTATATTTATTATTATTTTATGATTATGTATATATTACATATTCTAGAATGGTATACTTGATTCCAACACAGTAGTTACACGGACTGGTATTATATGGATCATGTTAGAAGATGTTATCCCTTTACCGTGTTTAGCGGGTACTCCTTCACATATATTTTATCATGTGCATCGGGTATTGATTACCATATACTTTGTGTAGACACACTATCTTGTGTACAATGTGCCTATATTACTTGTGTTCGTAATGTATCGTGATCAGATCCATGAGTATTGGTTGGGGACGAGAGAGTAAGAGTTAGTTATGTGATCAAAGTCCAGTGTATTCGTGTATATGTCGATAGCACATCACACGTATAATCGAGTTACCTAATTGCATTCGTGTTCAACATAAACCGATCACATAATGAACTTGTACTCTAAGGCACATTAGCTAGTATCACCTATTTCCATTACTTGCAGTTATTACATATTGCATGTTCTTTCCTTCCAGTATTTTATATACTTATTCTTATTTATTTCCATTTTTTAGTTGCTAGTATATCTTGTATTCTTTCCTATTATCTATAATATATGCTCTACCATGTATTTGGATCTCCTCTACCATATTTTTTTAAAAGACTAGTTTATGGAGATATGTTCCACATATTACGGGACATAAGATGGTGAGCTAGTTGGAGAGATAGCACCTCTAGTCCAGGAGGATGTAGCATTAGTCACCAAGGAGACTGTTTTATTTTGGCATTATAGTTGACTCTTAGACTTGGCATATATTATTATTTTGGAGACTCTGGTATTGAGATTAGTTGTTGGACTTGAGATGTACTTGTGACTCTTGTACTTCTTTCTTTATTTCATATATCATGCCATATATTTCCCTAGTTTTAATTTTTGATTGAGTATTAATTTTATTAGTATATTATTATATTGTTCCTCCATTTGGAGTTGAGATGACATGACAGGTACCTTATATATATTGAGTGAGATATTTAGATAGTATTGTTGACCTAGACAATATTCTACTGTCGATGCCGCAGCGTAGGATGGGTGTTGTTCACGTACTCGTGCCCTCATTCCGGGTGCGGATCGTGACACATTTTAGTGGTGGCCAATGCAGGTACTAGAGGTCGTAATTAGTCAGATATCGTAGTACTGCTTAGATTTAGAGTACTGCTGCGAGCCTATTTTGGATATAAGATGTAGGTTGAGAGTATACTCAATCACAGCTAGAAACACTTCCAACTTATTGCTTTTGTTATCCTTATCAATCTGAATTATTGTTTACTTGAATAATTTTTTCCTTATTTAATGATACCATATCTTACTCAATATTGATTCCGTTGTTTTAATCTATCTTCAGGATGCCACCGAAGATACGATCCCAGCGCTCAGGCACAGTATCCATGAGGTCGATCACTTTGTCACCTTCGAGGAGGGCAGCAACAACCACTGCTCTATCAGCTCTAGCTCAGAGGGCCGATTCACCGGCCCTGGTAGGCGTTACTATAACAGCTTTCAGGGGTTCTCCACCTCTAGTACAGAGGATTGTGCCTATAGTATCAGAGGACCTTCCACCACCCACACTAGTAGATGATCTGGTGCATATATTTGCATTATTCCAACATATGGTGAAGGCCCATAGAGCCCAGGTGAAGGCACAGCAGCATCCAGCTAGCACTCTCTGCAGTTGAGAGGGTTGCCATAGTCCAGCCACAGGTGCCACCACCTCAGCTAACCCTACAACAATCGAGGCCAGGGACTATCATTGACTTCAATTTGATAGGGTTGAAGGACTTCAAGGGCACCGAGGGAATTTTATATACGGATGATTGGATCAAGGATATTGAGAAGAACATGCGATTGGCATAGATTCCAGAGAGCCTATAGGTAGAGGCAGTGGGGAGCATGATTTTGATATTGCTTTGACATGGTTCTGGACAGACCCAAGTATCACAGCACCAGGACTGACTTGGTAGTCTTTTAAGAAGCTTTTCAAGGGTAAGTTCTTTCTGAACGTGGATATGAGTTCCTGGAGAGTCAGTTCCAGGACCTTGTCCAGGGGGGCATGTTATTTGACGAGTACGCGACAGAGTTCTGTCGATTTGGTCATTTCTGGAGGGGTAAAATCGCTGAGGGGGAAGCTATAAAGTTTAGAAAGGGTCTGAACAGGGAGATCAAATCTTATACTAGTAGATACCACACCGCTATATTTGATGAGACTATAGCGGAGGCACAATAGGAAGAGAACGATTTGGTGCTCGGCTCCAAGAGAATGAGGGATACTCTGGGAGATGGTAGTAGTGCGGGCCAACAAATAATCTCACTTTCAGCACCAGCAGAGAAACTTCCAGCCTCAGATGCAGCAGTTACCCATACCGTTTAGAGCACCAGTGCAGCAGGCATACCATATTTAGAGGCTAGCTCAGCCAGCTATTTATTTTCCATTCTGTAAAAAGCTGGGTTATGGATGTGATGTGTGCAGAATAAGATTGGGCAAGTGCTTGTTCTGTGGATCAGGGGACCACCAGGTGAGAGATTATCGTCAGGCTCCATCTCGTCAAGCTCAAGGCAGAGCACAGACACAGAGAGCACCCGCGAGGCCACCGACGGGACAACAAAGAGGACCTCCGTTGCTGATACAACAGCAGAGGTTCGCACAGCAGCAACAGCAACAGAGAGGTGCGCAGCAGGGGTAAGCTTTTTCCATGTAAGTTGAGATGGAGGAGCCAGTCGGAGATTTTATTTCAGGTTCAGTCTATCTTAATTCTTTTCCAGCTCATGCTTTATTTGATTTTGGTTCTTTACATAGTTTTGTATCTGTATCATTTAGGTTGAATTATCATCATGAGACTGAACCGTTGGCGAGGACTTACAAGATCATAACCGTGGGTAGCATTATCCTGGTCAGTGATGGTTGCAAGAATCATAGAGTCTCATTGGGTGGCCGGGAGTTGAGCGTGTGCTTACTCATAATGCCACTTCCGAGCTACAACTTAGTACTCGGGATGGATTGGTTGAGTAGGCACCATACTAGTATCGACTGTCGTGGAGGTAGAGTTTTGTTTAGAACGCCAAGAGAGCCAGAGTTTTGAGTTTGCCAGAGGAGCAATAGAGCAGAGTAAGGGGATCTTCTGTGGAGCTTTGGTGGAAGAGAAGATATGAGATTCATCTTATAGTATTCGTATTTTATGCGGATACATATTTTGTACTTGTCACTGCTTTTTATTGGATATCAAGAAAGCTGGAATTTTTTTATAATTGAAATTTACTATTTGACCGGTATACCGACGTTATACTACAGTATACCAACGGTATACTTCCGAAAAGATAATTGTTTCACTTTCAAAATATTTTCGAGATATTTTAAGATAAATAGTACTCGAGATATTTTATTTTCTTCTTTCTCTTTCTCTCTTCTCTCTTCTCTCTTCTACATTTTATCTCAACCTTGGAAGCATATTCTTGAGACCTGGAGTATGGTTTCTGAACCCTTTTGTGGTGGTGGAATAGAAGATTAGGTTGGGAGCTCGCGTTAGGCAAGTACACCTTGCCGATTTTGTGAACTTATTTTACTTTCTGTCACTTTACTTTCCTGGAGCTTGGTTGTTATTAGTTTGCTTAGACTTGCTTTACTATTAGTATTCATATCATGATTTCTAGCCTAGTGACCGTCTAGGTTATATTTTTTGGTAGAATCTCATTTTATCTCTTTTTGGTAACTAGATAACAGAAATGGTACCGGAGTTGTGACTGTGAGATTTAGTCCTTACTATGCTATGAGACTTATCCTAGACTTGGCTTCTTGTTAGAGTTGGTTATAGTAATTTTTGGGATTTGATTTGGGTTTCGAAAATTAGACTTGATGTAACCATGTTTATTCTTAAAAATCGACATACCGACGATATATTACTGTATACCGAAGGTATACCGATTTCAACCGGCTTGATTTCTAGATATTTTGTGTGAACCCTATCGTCATATCGACGGTGTACTAGGTTGTGCTGAGGGTATACCGATCTTGTCCACTTTGCTAGATTTGTAAACCCCCTCGATTTATTCTGTAGATAGTTAGAGTGGTTTTGGAAAATTTTGATGGCAGATGTTGAGGTTTAGAGTAAAGGAAATTTACCTGGAATTTTAATCCAATTAATTTAAACCCTTGGCGCACCCTATCTTTATCTAGTTATTCGGAGCCCAATAACAGCCCATAAATTCTGTATAATTATTGTACTTCTGACTCAACTCGCCAAATTAGGCACTGGACTTTTCTGACTGTTAAAATCAATTTTTGTGTGCTCTAAATTAATTGCACAATATTCCGAAAATTATAATCCATATTTAATTCCGTGTCGGACACCTGTGCCGTTACCCTCGATTTTGGGGTACCAACTTAATCCGTTGAGCCGGACCAACTAAAGGGTCCAAGACTGACTCCAAGCCCCAACCATTTTTGGCCTTTGCGTCATTTCCGAATTTTGACCCCACGGGCCCCAATTAAATTAAATTCGCGGGACGCGTTATCTCCATTTAGATCAGGATTACCAACTTTGTAAATCCTATTTTTAATCCTAAATTAATCCCAATGCTCTTATAATTGGACCGGCACCTAATGCGCAACACCCTCCCACTTTGAAAACTTTTAATTATATTTTCTTCCATAATTTTTGTGTCATTTCATGTGCCTATGCAATTTCCTGAATTTACGGGGGCTTAGTCGCAATTATTATATTGTTGGCAACATCCTATTGGCCAAGAATAAATGAGAGGGTCCCAAAATAGGGTCCCAATCTCACCCACTCATTCCCTCATGGAGAAACCCCATTATCTCCATATTAAATCCTATCCATCCATTCTACATGGAATGATCTCAACCCTCCATTCTCACCCACACACTCCCCTATAAAGTGGCTCCTACACCCCACCCTCAATTAAAACCTACCGGCCCTAATCCCAAAATCTCTCTCTCTCTCCTCCTCCATAAATTTCTTCATGCAAGCTTTTTTTCTCCATTCTTATTCTTCTTCTTCCTTCATTTTTTACCTCTCTTCCTCCTTCCTGAATAAGACCCGGTCGGACCGAAGTGACCCACCCTACTCCGGTGCTGACCCGCCCTACTCTGGCACTGAACCGCCCACTCCGGTCAGTCCATCCGCGGCTGCTGCGAGCGGACAGCAGCTCCAGCCGGCTGCACCCCGACGCTCCGGCACTGAGGATCTCCCCCATCGCCGGACTGCACCACTCCGGGCTCGCTGTGCGACTTCCTCCGTCGGCCAGAGTTCCCGTCTGTCACTACCACGTTCCGAAAACAGGGGTATTTTTGACTTTTATAATATTTAATATTATTATAGTTACAATTTAGTAATTGCATGATAGTATATTAATTTAAATAATTATGTGTGATGTGTAATTAAATATAGTATTAGATGCAGTGTTCATTTATTTTTAGCCTAGCAGAATTGACCTAGAAGCCAGTAGACGAACACCTGTCAGAATTATGGAATTTTGAGGTTAATTATTTTATCTAGAATTTAATTATTGGAGATTGTAATTAATTACCGTATTTTATTTAATTATTGCGCATTGCCTTTGCTTCGATATTTGGAGCGCTACCCTAGTTTTTGTCTTCCAACAAATTTCACAATCTTGTCCTAGACATGCCCGCCTTCCATCCTGCTATTTTTGTAACTCATGATTATGCCCTCTGTACATTATTTATAGCCGCACAAAAACCGTCGCGGACGCTATTTAATAAATTTCTATTTTGTATCGTTGTGTGTTCCAATCGAAAATTTGAGACAATCTTGACCTATTTTTCGTGCGGTCCAAATTAGGGTAATATTCTGTTCTGAGTCTTCTTCATTATTGGTATTGATGACCTGACCTGATTTTGGCCCCATGTACTCCTAATTAATTGTTAAACACAACTTGCATTTATTCCTATTTAAATTGAGGATACTATTTTATCTGATTCTAAAATCCCAATTTAATTCCAGTGCCCTACTGTTTGAGCCCATACCGATCTTACAGCTTCCCCTGACCCTACAAAACACCGGACCCCGAATCGCCCGCCAAATTTTCGTCATTTTATGTGTTTGTGCAATTTCCCAAATTTAAGGGGGTTAAATTACAAATTGGCATTTTGTGCCAACACCCAATTATTTAAACCAATGAGGAATCCTTAATATTTTAATTAAATCCCTCACCCTAAATCCCCCTTGAATTATTTTTTCCCTCATGTTCGATCTGGACCACTCAATTAAGTGGGTCAAATCCTCACCCTCCTACTACCCCCATCTCCTCCCTCTGCTCTCGTTCTCCCCGGCCGACTGAGCGGCGTCCGGCGGCCGACTGCTCCAGCCCGTGCCGAGCGGCTGTGCACTGCCGCTCCGGCCAGTGCGGCCATCCCGAGTCTCCTGCGCCGGCGGACCCTGCTGCTCCTCCCCCATTCTCCCGCGGCTGCTCCTCCCTTCCCGCTGCGACTGCACATCTCCGGCGGCCGACTCCCTCCGGCCATTTTTCCGGCAACATCAGCCCAGTGAGTCCCCCTTCTTCTTCTCCCTCTTCCTTCTCTCTGTATATATATATATATATATATATA
This sequence comes from Iris macrosiphon, assembly GCA_036927795.1. Lineage (NCBI taxonomy): Eukaryota > Viridiplantae > Streptophyta > Magnoliopsida > Asparagales > Iridaceae > Iris > Iris macrosiphon. The sequence continues at coordinate 102,702,685 of JAYESA010000001.1, read as the reverse complement.
TATATATATGTATATATACATATGTATATACTTGAGTATATATATAAGATATGTATATGTATTTGTAGGTATTTAAAAATTTAGGTGAATGTATTTTTAATCAATGTGTAGGCATGTATGTAATGTATAGTATTATTTTTATTAAATGTTTAATAGTATATATATTGTTGGTATACGTATAAATATATTTCGTATATACTTAATATATTTTAATATAAAATGGGAATACATGTATATATGTATATTATTTATTTTATTATATTTAATTGTATAAAATAGTAGGTGATTAATTATTAAGTATGTATAATTAAATGCATATGTATATGTATGTATGGATGTATGTATGTAGGTATATGTAATATATTTAATAGGTTGATAAATATAAATACGTATTTAGTATATGCATTAATGATATTGTATAAATTGATATATATATCTATGTTTTGTATATACTATGTATATACTTTCAACATATATAATTTGTATACATGCATAAAAATATATATTTTGTACATGCTTTTATTATAGTCCTAATATACAAAGCATAGACTTAAGTTGGTATTAGTATATGTATTTAATATAATTAGTATATCTATATGTATGTATTTTGGTATAAATGCATAAATAGGTAATTATGTAATTTGGTATATGTATATAAAAATATATATACTTAGTGTATTTTCAATATATCTAATTGGAATATATATGTGTATATATTGGTTATTTTCATATAGTAATATATATGTAAATGTATATTCTTTATTTATTAATTATAGTATGTATGATAAATGAATAAATAAGTAAAAACGTATTTTTGGTATAAATGAACAAATATGTAAATAACCGTATTCTGGTATCAATGTATATATGTAGAGTTATATTTTTATATTGGTATATATATTTTTTGTATAAAACCTTAGCATATTTTTAATAGATATATATATACACATATTTTGCATATGTATTTAATTTGATATATATAGATATATTGTAAGTATATATGTTATTTAAGATATGTATATTACGTATCTATCTACTAGGTGACCCTAGTGACTAGTACCCTGCCTGGCATGGCCCTAAGGCCAGTGTTTTGACTGTGTGTTAGCGTAGCTTCTGATGCAAATATTATATTGTGATATGTTTTTAGGACTGTTGGTTCACCCAGGGGATACTCTGGAACAGGACATCCATAAATACCAGCTAAGGACCCAAGGCAAGTACATTCTCTGATAATTTCCAATTGTTGATAATTCCTATAAATTCAATAATCTAGAAATGTTACATCTGAATTCTTGACACTGTGCTACACGGACTAGTATAGCTTGGATCTGCAGTCATGAGATGTTACCTTGATTATCGTATTGACATTGTACACGACATGTATATTAGACATCGTACATGATAGACTTGACTTGCTCGTGTATCGTGACGTGTCATGGTTGGATCCACAGTACTAGTTGGGGGCGGGGAAGTAGTTAGTAAGAAATGTGATCATAACCTCTTATTGTAGTATAGAAATTGTAAGTGTTAATCATGCTCTTCACCCATGATTAGCCAGGCCCTGTAGCTATCGTACATGTTCCCAAGCCGATCACATTTTGAAGCTACTATTTCAAACACTTAGAATAAATTATAGTTCCCTATTTTAAATCATATACTACATCACCGTATATGATACTGTTTCTTGTTCTTTTTATTTCCATACATGCACTAACTGTATCATATTGCCCATTGCCTGTCTCTTTACATTGCCTGTCTCTCTTAAATTGCCATTGCATTTATTTCACTGTCTTCTCAGTAGCTAGCATGACATGTTTTATTGTATTATAGACATTATCAATTAATGGAACTGTTATTTGAGATTGTGCTTTGCTCCTTCCTGACTGGAAATATTTTTCCAGACTATGCCTTAGAGGACCGCTGTCCGACACTTATGGTGAGTAGCTGCAGACTTGATAGTAGTTGTGATTCCAGAAGGTCTAGCTGGAAATTACTATTTTTAGTTAGTTCTTTTAACAGTCTATTTGGTACCGGATTTGTCTCCGGCATTTGGATGATTCTTGGATATTGTTGAGTTAGAATATTACTTGTGGACTTGTGTTGTGTTTAATTTAGTTTTATTATTCGAAATCTTATCGTGCTGTAATCCTGTGATTGAGTATGTGTTCATCTTATTTGTGTCATCCGTACCTCCTAATAGAGATTGGATGCTTGCGTGACAGTAGTTAGATAGTATCAAGACCTTGACAGCGTTCTACCGTCGATGCTGCGGCGTAGGCTGGACGTATCCACGCACTCGTGCCCCTAAACCGGGTGCAGGTCGTGACACGTTTTTAGTGGTGGCCCATGCAGGTCAGACTTCACAAGTTGTGCGATGTCGTGGTAGTGCGACGTATTAGTTGTACCACCGCGTGCCTGCTATAGAATATAGGACATAGGATACTAGGATGAGAGAGGATACTCAATCACAATTTATTGAGAGATTCCTGGGACGACCCCTTGAGAATCTTATTACAATTTCTAATTTTAATTCCTTTCCCTTGTTTTTGTCCGTCCTCACTCGTTGATATTGAGTTTGATTCTTGTTGACCAGTTGTTAACTTTAATTCCTGGTATCGTTGTTGAGTTGATTTCATATTGAGATGAATTTTACGGACTAGAATTTATGGTATCATCTGATGACATACATTGATGAGGACAGTGAGAAAGGTAAAACGTCTACTTTGGTTATGGAACCTAGAGTTTATCGCAGCCATATTAGCTGTCGTGACGAGAACGTAGGAACCTAACTTGGATGTACATACTTTAGTTATGAGATTTAGAGTTTCTCGCAGCCATACTGGTTGGCGTGATGAGGATTCTAGATGATATGATTATAGAGTTGCATACCTTAGTTACGGAACCTGTCGTTTATCGCATCTATGCTTACTGGCGTGGCGAGGATTCTGTGTGTCATAATTTCTGACAGACGTGTATGATTATCAGGTTGTATCTTAAATTGGTTCTTAAAGTATCATCTCAAGACTTATCTATTTATGTTATTCCAGGACTTTGTTCCATCGCTTCTTTCCTTTACTAGCAGTAAAGATACCTTTCGTCCTTGATCCAGTTCCTTTTGAGCTTATTTTTCTTTGAGGATTCCTTGTTAGTATGATAATTAGTGACTTGCAATTTTGGTTGTGTCTTGTATTAGTTTGACTGAGTGTGACTTGTGAGTTTGTAAGTGTTTCTTAGTTGGACATGGGAGCATTAGGCATTAATCTAGAGATACCCATAGCATAGTACCTTGTAGCAATAGTTCTATGGTAGGTGTTATTATAATTAGTATTGGTATTATAGAAAGTGCAAGTGATCGTGAGTTCTAATAAGTTTGATGAGATAATCTAATGATGAAGCTAGTGTTACCATACCAATAGTGCTAGTAATTCTATATCAAGGATTAGTCGAGAATGATGCTGATAACAGTAAGTACTTCGTGTGATGATAATTAGATTGGTGTATCAATTAAAATAGATAGAAAATCATTGGAGAAAATATGTGTGATGATAACTTTGATTATTGGAAGTAATTTTGCAAGTAATCCAGGCAGTACAATATTCAGTACACAGTTGAGAGTTGTAGATAATTGATGTATTTGTGTGCAACTTGAGTATTAGAGACTGTGAGTATATATGTGTACTTAGATGCTTGTGGATTTAAATTTATAATTTGTAGAGTGGAAATGAATTTCAATTTTTAAAGAATTTTTGGGGAGATGAGATTTTATGTTATTAAATTTTGAGGATTCAAATTCAATTCAATAAACATAGTCACAGCTATAAAGATTTTAGAAGTGATTAAAAAAAAAATTTATTTCGATATTAAGTATTTGACTTTTGAGGAAGTATATGCATTTTATTTTAAATTGTTCGAGAAGTTAAATTTTGATGATTTTATTTTGAGGATAAAATTTTATGGTGGGTAAAAAATGTATAACAGTATATGAGTGGTTGATGTGCATGTTTAAGGCTCTATTGGCTTAAGAATGCTTGAGGTGGCACCGCGGACTGACTTGGGTGTCCATCTAGAGTTGTATTAGAAAGGGTTTAGCACTTAGTAAGGTGTTACACTTGGTGTGCACTGGAGTGATGAGAACAAATGGTATGGACGATTGTAGTAGGAACGGGAACTGACAGAGGGTATGGTACTAAGGAGATAGAGGTATCAACTTGGATGCATTATTGAATCATGGTTATATTAGAGATTCTTGGCATCAGATTTAGGTGTTAATAGACATGTGTGTGCAATATGGATATATTCATGGATCTTGTGGATAAATGACTAGTTGATATGGGTACCAGTGTACAGGAATAGAAATTAGTTAGTGATTATGCTAGAGTTAAGTGTATGTTAGAGATAGGAGATACTGCAGGTAATGTGTTAGCAGGTTCTGTTCTTTCCTTCATTCTGTTCCTACCTATTTGATTGATTGACTGATACCTTAGTACCGTAGCTTGTAAGCATGATTTTCTTGTTATAATGTAGTACACCCTGATACAGAGACTGCCATAACCTGACAAAAGACACCCTGATCGTACATATTCCCTTGGGTTGCATGTTGTATGATTGTAGGAAAGATTCTTCTTAGACCATGATTATTGGGGTTTGACCATGACGAAGATTCATGAAGGAGTTATGACTTGACAAGAGAGGCAAGATGATTAAATTCGAGGATAACCATTGATTTAAATAGAGGGTTAAGAAATTAACATTGCATAACTGGTGGTTTATTTAATTCCAGGAAGATTATGATATAATTAAATTGGTTATTAAATTTGGAAATTTTGGGAGATTTATCAATATATTTATTTAATTGCAAGTTATGAATTTTAGAATTTTATATGGGATGTTGTAATTAGAGAATCCTTAAGTATCGCATTGTTGAGTATTTTGAGGAAAGAGAAAATCGAGGAATAAAATTATTAATGGACTAATGTTCGAATTCAATTTTGGGACGAGATTTAAATTATATATGTGCATTGATAAAAATCAAGTTAGAGGAGTGGATATTAAATTCCGAGTATTGAATTATTAACTAAAAACTTTCAGGAAATTTTTTGATAAAAATGGACTTTGATTCTATTTCGAGGATTTTTTCAGGAATGCAAATAATTCAGAATTTTTGAAAATTGTGAAAAGACATTGTGGATTATTACCTGATTTCGTGGTTGATGAATTTAAACTTTGAGGGAAAATGATAATGTGTACGATAAACGCTACTATGAGGATTTTAAATTTCAAGGACGAAATTCTTTTAAGGAGGGTAGACTTGTCACTACCACGTTCCGAAAACAGGGGTATTTTTGACTTTTTATAATATTTAATATTATTATAGTTACAATTTAGTAATTGCATGATAGTATATTAATTTAAATAATTATGTGTGATGTGTAATTAAATATAGTATTAGATGCAGTGTTCATTTATTTTTAGCCTAGCAGAATTGACCTAGAAGCCAGTAGACGAACACCTGTCGGAATTATGGAATTTTGAGGTTAATTATTTTATCTAGAATTTAATTATTGGAGATTGTAATTAATTACCGTATTTTATTTAATTATTGCGCATTGCCTTTGCTTCGATATTTGGAGCGCTACCCTAGTTTTTGTCTTCCAACAAATTTCACAATCTTGTCCTAGACATGCCCGCCTTCCATCCTGCTATTTTTGTAACTCATGATTATGCTCTCTGTACATTATTTCTAGCCGCACAAAAACTGTCGCGGACGCTATTTAATAAATTCCTATTTTGTATCGTTGTGTGTTCCAATCGAAAATTTGAGACAATCTTGACCTATTTTTCGTACGGCCCAAATTAGGGTAATATTCTGTTCTGAGTCTTCTTCATTATTGGTATTGATGACCTGACCTGATTTTGGCCCCATGTACTCCTAATTAATTGTTAAACACAACTTGCATTTATTCCTATTTAAATTGAGGATACTATTTTATCTGATTCTAAAATCCCAATTTAATTCCAGTGCCCTGCTGTTTGAGCCCATACCGATCTTACAGCTTCCCCTGACCCTACAAAACACCGGACCCCGAATCGCCCGCCAAATTTTCGTCATTTTATGTGTTTGTGCAATTTCCCAAATTTAAGGGGGTTAAATTACAAATTGGCATTTTGTGCCAACACCCAATTATTTAAACCAATGAGGAATCCTTAATATTTTAATTAAATCCCTTACCCTAAATCCCCCATGAATTATTTTTTCCCTCATGTTCGATCTGGACCACTCAATTAAGTGGGTCAAATCCTCACCCTCCTACTACCCCCATCTCCTCCCTCTGCTCTCGTTCTCCCCGGCCGACTGAGCGGCGTCCGGCGGCCGACTGCTCCAGCCCGTGCCGAGCGGCTGTGCACTGCCGCTCCGGCCAGTACGGCCATCCCGAGTCTCCTGCACCGGCGGACCCTGCTGCTCCTCCCCCATTCTCCCGCGGCTGCTCCTCCCTTCCCGCTGCGACTGCACATCTCCGGCGGCCGACTCCCTCCGGCCATTTTTCTGACAACATCAGCCCAGTGAGTCCCCCTTCTTCTTCTCCCTCTTCCTTCTCTCTGTATATATATATATATATATATATATATGTATATATACATATGTATATACTTGAGTATATATATAAGATATGTATATGTATTTGTAGGTATTTAAAAATTTAGGTGAATGTATTTTTAATCAATGTGTAGGCATGTACGTAATGTATAGTATTATTTTTATTAAATGTTTAATAGTATATATATTATTGGTATACGTATAAATATATTTCGTATATACTTAATATATTTTAATATAAAATGGGAATACATGTATATATGTATATTATTTATTTTATTATATTTAATTGTATAAAATAGTAGGTGATTAATTATTAAGTATGTATAATTAAATGCATATGTATATGTATGTATGGATGTATGTATGTAGGTATATGTATATATATTTAATAGGTTGATAAATATAAATACGTATTTAGTATATGCATTAATGATATTGTATAAATTGATATATATATCTATGTTTTGTATATACTATGTATATACTTTCAACATATATAATTTGTATACATGCATAAAAATATATATTTTGTACATGCTTTTATTATAGTCCTAATATACAAAGCATAAACTTAAGTTGGTATTAGTATATGTATTTAATATAATTAGTATATCTATATGTATGTATTTTGGTATAAATGCATAAATAGGTAATTATGTAATTTGGTATATGTATATAAAAATATATATACTTAGTGTATTTTCAATATATCTAATTGGAATATATATGTGTATATATTGGTTATTTTCATATAGTAATATATATGTAAATGTATATTCTTTATTTATTAATTATAGTATGTATGATAAATGAATAAATAAGTAAAAACGTATTTTTGGTATAAATGAACAAATATGTAAATAACCGTATTCTGGTATCAATGTATATATGTAGAGTTATATTTTCATATTGGTATATATATTTTTTGTATAAAACCTTAGCATATTTTTAATAGATATATATATACACATATTTTGCATATGTATTTAATTTGATATATATAGATATATTGTAAGTATATATGTTATTTAAGATATGTATATTACGTATCTATCTACTAGGTGACCCTAGTGACTAGTACCCTGCCTGGCATGGCCCTAAGGCCAGTGTTTTGACTGTGTGTTAGCGTAGCTTCTGATGCAAATGTTATATTGTGATATGTTTTTAGGACTGTTGGTTCACCCAGGGGATACTCTGGAACAGGACATCCATAAATACCAGCTAAGGACCCAAGGCAAGTACATTCTCTGATAATTTCTAATTGTTGATAATTCCTATAAATTCAATAATCTAGAAATGTTACATCTGAATCCTTGACACTGTGCTACACGGACTAGTATAGCTTGGATCTGCAGTCATGAGATGTTACCTTGATTATCGTATTGACATTGTACACGACATATATATTAGACATCGTACATGATAGACTTGACTTGCTCGTGTATCGTGACGTGTCATGGTTGGATCCACAGTACTAGTTGGGGGCGGGGAAGTAGTTAGTAAGAAATATGATCATAACCTCTTGTTGTAGTATAGAAATTGTAAGTGTTAATCATGCTCTTCACCCATGATTAGCCAGGCCCTGTAGCTATCGTACATGTTCCCAAGCCGATCACATTTTGAAGCTACTATTTCAAACACTTAGAATAAATTACAGTTCCCTATTTTAAATCATATACTACATCACCGTATATGATACTGTTTCTTGTTCTTTTTATTTCCATACATGCACTGACTGTATCATATTGCCCATTGCCTGTCTCTTTACATTGCATGTCTCTCTTAAATTGCCATTGCATTTATTTTACTGTCTTCTCAGTAGCTAGCATGACATATTTTATTGTATTATACACATTATCAATTAATGGAACTGTTATTTGAGATTGTGCTTTGCTCCTTCCTGACTGGAAATATTTTTCCAGACTATGCCTTAGAGGACCGCTGTCCGACACTTATGGTGAGTAGCTGCAGACTTGATAGTAGTTGTGATTCCAGAAGGTCTAGCTGGAAATTACTATTTTTAGTTAGTTCTTTTAACAGTCTATTTGGTACCGGATTTGTCTCCGGCATTTGGATGATTCTTGGATATTGTTGAGTTAGAATATTACTTGTGGACTTGTGTTGTGTTTAATTTAGTTTTATTATTCGAAATCTTATCGTGCTGTAATCCTGTGATTGAGTATGTGTTCATCTTATTTGTGTCATCCGTACCTCCTAATAGAGATTGGATGCTTGCGTGACAGTAGTTAGATAGTATCAAGACCTTGACAGCGTTCTACCGCCGATGCTGCGGCGTAGGCTGGACGTACCCATGCACTCGTGCCCCTAAACCGGGTGCGGGTCGTGACACCGTCTCACCACCACCACCGACCTGTGCATCCCGACCCCCGACCGGACCTAGTTTCCAGCCGCACCGAGCTGCTCCCGACCCGCGCGGCCTGAGCAGCTCCGGCCGCTGCCACCGCAGCGTGCGATTCCCGCGTGCATCCCGTTCCGGCTGCAGACTCCTCCCCCGCTGATTCGTCCACCACCTCCTTCTCCCTACCACCTTTATCTACACCACCACCGGCCGTACTCCGTCGACATCGGCAAGGTCGACTCTCCCCCTCTCTTGATCTTTAATTCCAGGTTTTCATATGGTTTTTAAATAGGGATTTATTTACATATATTCAGATGTTAATACTAGCTAGGGTTTAGGTTTCAATGTGTTATATATTGTAGTATCTTGAGCATATATGTAGATATGGTTGACAGGGTTTAATGGTTATATTGTTGGCATATATATGGATATGGAGATTTAACTAGGGTTGGTATTTATTAATATTGTGTAGTTGTTGTGAAGTATAAATAATCATGTGTGCCTAGAGATGATTAATGTTCATATTGAAGAGGTGAATGTGTTTTAGGTTAATGATGCCTAAGGCCAACGATGAATATGGTGAATGTGGAATATAATGACCTGAGATTAAGGTTTAATGGTGAACTTGAGGATTTATTCATCATCAATATATTAAAATATATTTGAATGAGGGACATTGGGGTTTAGGGTTTAACATATTTATTGTGAGCATGGAAATCTGTATGGATGAACAGTGATTGTGGGTAAAATGATACTGAGGGTTGAGGAAGACCTATTATCTAATGAGTAAATACAGTCAGGGAGTGAGCACACCTGATACTGAACCATGTGATGAATATTGTCGAAATGAGGATTTGTCGAGAAGAGTGTAAAGAGGACTAGTGATGGACTATCTTACCAACCGTCAACTGTAATCAACCCCCTATTGACTTGTCCCTGTGAGTCGTGTTTGAGACTGAGTCTAGATGTAGATGAATGTAGCACACCTGTCTGTCTTAATTAGATTATTGATTCTGGTCTGTATCTCTTCTCTAGGTACTGCAGGACCTGAGGACTTGGACGCGGTACCAGATCCCCATCATCAGCAGCCGCACGCAGTCAAGTGTACCTTGCCACCCAGTATTTTAGTTTACAGATATTGTTATTCTTATTGTACATTATGCGCGTATTTATGTTAATGTTCGATATTCCGTGTTCGATTCACAATCGGGTGTTGACATTTGACTTAACGACCTAGAATAATTACTGATGTTTCATAGCACCTCGATGCACGTACCAGAGTACATCAATACCCAAGGACACACTCATACACTGTGTTTGTGCCAGATTCCTGTATCCTGATACTGACATCATGACCAGAGACTGGGACGACCTTAGGGTCGTGTCTGTTGAGTTATTTCCATGTGTTGAGACTGTAGTTAGAGGTTCAGGTTCAACGCACAATCGTTGACCGCTTGGGAAGGGGAAGACAGTTACTAGACGTTTGGGCTACTCTGCACGTGCTTATATATATGTAGTATTTTCTAGTGATACCTGTATCTAGTGTAGCTATTTCACCCGTGTGACTCTTTGCCCGGAGCTACGGTACGTGTCGTGTGTTTTCGTGTCCGGAGCTACGGTTTTATATTAGAAAGCCCACGCGCCGAACATTATCTTTAAACTGTGTCACACTTGTTTGGTTATGATAGAGTACCCTGTCGTGCACTTGTACTTCCTGTTTACTTGGCATGCTATATTTCTGTACCTTGTTACGTCCCTCTGAGGACCTGGTTCCCTGCCAGTTTTACAGCATAGACGATTACGGAGCACTTGGAGATACTGATGGAGTGGCATATCTTGCGAGCATGGTACCAGGTACTCACATTATATCTACAGCATTATGGCTATTTTACATTGATTATTCATCTGCTGTTGTAGCCTAGTTTTGTAGACTCATACTTCTTCTCGAGTCTATTCGAGTTAGTGTGTTATTGGGCGGCCGACTCTAGCACATATAGCTCTTTCTTGTATACTGTTATACATTGTGGATTGAGACATAGAGGTTTACATTTATGGAAAATTTTAGGTAGTGCCCTTTATATTATAGCTTATACGTATTCGAGTCAGACCAGAGTCTGGCCGAATGCGTAGCTGGCGTGTCATGTATTCCTGGTCCTACATATTTTAGGACTGGGGCGTGACATATTTTTGTGGTGGCCCATGCAGGTCCGATTTAAATCGTCTTGGTCACCTGACTGCGCCAAGCGAGCCTGCAAATTAGGAATAGATGTAATGATTGTTGAATCGGATCTCAATCCATAATCAATTTTAAAACTCTTTGTATGTGATTATCGCCCTTGGACTTCCACTTTGCATTCGTTCAATCTTCGTCAATATCTCTATGCTTGTTTCTCGTCCCCTATTGTTCGGGGAGACGAATGTTTGTGACTGATGACTTCCCTCCAGAAGAAGATCGAAGACCAGACGACAGGAGATAGAATCCGCATACCTTTCTTGGAGAAGAGTGCTACCTTATCAGGATAGATTGATGGGTTCTTTGGATTCTAGAACTAGTGTGGAAGGTTGGCAAGGGAGTTGGAGCCAGTAGTACCCTAGTCGTACTTGAGATAGCAGTGATCTTGGGAATACTGAGAGCTAGAAGGATTGTGGATCATGAACTAGAATGATTTAGGGAAATGCATAGCCTGATGATGGAAACTAGTGGTGGTATATGATAGCAATACCAGAAATAACATTATGGACTAGAGGAGATAAAATTTCAAGCTCTCACTTGGAAGATGATGATCTAATACCAAAAATTTTAGTATGTGCTTGGGTGACATCAATATTATAATCGCACTATGTGACTTGGAGAGATAAATAACAAAAAGAAGGAATTTGAGGAATAGAATTTTGGAGAAAATTTTGAGGAGAAGAGAATTATACATTAGGCGAGAAAAGTTTTTCTTTTGAGGATTGATGTTGAAAACAGAACGAAAGAAATTATTTTAAGGTTTAGTCTACACTATGACCTTATCCTAGACATGGATTGGTTGAGCCAATACCTCACGACGCGAGATTGTCGACGTGATTACATTATTTATGACCACCAGATTACCCTGAGTTTGAGTTACTTTTGGGAGCCCGGGAACATGGTGCCCATCTACCTTAGAGACACACATTGCAGAAGGTGAACCAGTGTACCCCCGTATTATATCAGGGTTTGAGGATGTGTTTCTAGAGAATCTTTTGAGCCTGCCACCTGACAGAAAGAGTTGTTACAGGGTTGACTCCAAGAGCCGAGACAGTTATTTTCCCGTCTTCAGACTAGCACCGCTAGAGTTGGTTGAGTTGTAGGTCCATAGTAGAGGATCTCTTAGTCAAGGGATTCAGTCGGGCTAGTGTTTCTCCATGGGGAGTACCCATCTTATGATACCGAAGAAGGACGGGAAAGTACGTTGCGTATCGATTACATGGCATAAAGTGTGGTAACGATAAAGAAAAAGTACCCTATGCTACGCAGCCATAATTTACTTAATTTGCTTAGCAGCGCATTTTGTATTCATGGAGATCGATCTCAGATCAGTTATCATCAGATCAAGGTACGGAGAGAGGACATCCCGAAGACGACCTTTCGGACGAAGTATAGCTACTATGAGTTTTTAGTCATGCCGTTTGGTTTAACCAACGCGCCAGCAGTAAGTGAGCCTAATAAACAGTATTTTCCACTAGTATTTAGATAAGTTCTTGGTGGTAATTATCAATGACATATTGGTATGTTCCAAGAGTCAGGAGGAGCATGAGAGACATCTCAGGATCGTATTGGAGATGTTGAGACAGAAAGGCAGTACGCCAAGCTCCGCAAATATGAGATATGTACAGATGGAATAGATAGTCTACGCATCAGGATAGCTGAGAGTTTATGAGAAGGACTATCCGATGCATAGTCTAGAGCTAGCTGCAGAGATATTGCACTAAAGCTATGGCGACATTACCTTTATGGTGAGCGTGTTGAGATTTATACAGATCATAAAAGCCTGAAGTACGTCTACACACAGAAGGAGCTCAACATGAGGCAGATATGTTGGCTAGAGTTGATAACAGATTATGACATTGAGCTGCAGTACCACCCTGGCAAGGCAAACGTCGTAGCAGATGCTTTCAGCAGGAAGCCCATGGCATACTTTTTGACGATGCAGCGACAGTTGCTAGAGGATCTCTAGGAGCTTGGAATAGAGATCGTATTGCCAGGCATGGATGGACAGATGGCCAGTCTTAAGGTTCAGTCTACTTTGATTGAGAGGATCAAGGTAGCATTGCCTACAGATGCGAGATTTCGACGTCTGCGAGAGAGGACAGAAACCGGCATGCAAACGGGACTCAGGATTCATGAAGACGGAACATTGAGGTACGGAGATCACCTATATGTTCCGAGTGGCGAGCTACACCAAGAGTTGATGACCGAGGCTCATAGCTGGATATATTCCATTCATCCCGGGGGTACGAAGATGTACCGAGACTTGAGACAGCATTTCTGGTGGCATGGGATAAAGGAGGAAATTGCAAGATTTGTGGCGAAGTGTTTAGTTTGTCAGCAAGTCAAGGCTGAACATCAGAGGACTGCAGGATTATTACAGCCACTCCCCATTCCCGAGTAGAAGTGGGAACACATTACCATGGACTTCGTCACAGGATTCCTGCGGAGCCCTAGCGAGAAGGATGCAGTTTGGGTTATCGTAGACAGACTCACCAAGTTTACACCTTTCTTGCCCTTCAGAGTTGGGCAATCCACAGAGATACTAGCTGACATGTATATGAGGGAGATAGTACAATTACATGGAGTGCCTGTCAGCATCGTATCGGATCGTGATTCCAGATTCACGTCATATTTTTGGCAGAGTATGCAGGAGAGCCTAGGAACTCATCTCAAGTTCAGCACTGCGTATCATCCACAGACTGATGGACAGTCAGAGCGTACGATACAGATATTAGAGGATATGTTGAGAGCGTGCATGATTAATTTTGGGGGATCTTGGGAGGACCATCTACACTTGGTAGAATTCTCCTACAATAACAGTTACCAGGCCAGCATACAGATGGCACCTTATGAGGCACTATACGGAAGGAAATGTAGGTCGCCAGTTTGTTGGAGTGACGTGGGAGAGCGTCAGATACTTGGTCCCGAATTGGTGACACAGACAATAGAGAAGGTCAAACAGATTCAGAGCCACCTGCGTACAGCATAGGACAGACAGAAATACTGGGCAGATGTGCACCGCAGACCATTAGAGTTCAAGGAGGGTGACCACATATTTTTAAGGATATTGCCCACTCATGGTACCATTAGATTCGGAGGCAGAGGCGAGCTGAGTCCGAGGTATATCGGACATTTCGACATTTTAGAACGAGTTGGCGAAGTGGAGTACCGTCTTGCATTACCTCCATCATTAGAGGGAGTACATGACGTATTTCACGTATCGCAGCTGAGGAGATATGTCGCAGACCCTAGCCACGTGCTCGATCATTCGGAGATTACAGTCGGGCCTAGTCTGTCTTACGTGGAGCAGCCAGTTGAGATCCTCGATCGCAGCAAGAAGACTTTGAGAGGGCAGACGATTCGACTGGTCAGAGTGGCATGGAAGCACCATTCTCCAGGCGAGTCTACTTAGGAGCGCGAGGATTCTATTCGGCAGCGATTCCCGTACTTATTTGAGGAGCAAGGTACGAATTTATGTACGGTATTGATTACTTATTTGTTTTAAAATTCTGTTAGATATTATCGTGCTTTACTTTTAATTTCGGGGATGAAATTTTTCTAAGTTGGGAAGAATGTAAACCCCCTCAATTTATTCTGTAGATAGTTAGAGTAGTTTTGGAAAATTTTGATGGCAGATGTTGAGGTTTAGAGTAAAGAAAATTTACATGGAATTTTAATCCAATTAATTTAAACCCTTGGCGCACCCTATCTTTGTCTAGTTATTCGGAGCCCAATAACAGCCCATAAATTTCGTACAATTATTGTACTTCCGACTCAATTCGCCAAATTAGGCACTGGACTTTTCTGACTGTTAAAATTAATTTTTGTGTGCTCTAAATTAATTGTGCAACATTCCGAAAATCGTAACCCATATTTAATTCCGTGTCAGACACCTGTGTCGTTACCCTCGATTTTGGGGTACCAACTTAACCCGTTGAGCCGGACCAACTAAAGGGTCCAAGACTGACTCCAAGCCCCCACCATTTTTGGCCTTTACGTCATTTTCGGATTTTGACCCCACGGGCCCCAATTAAATTAAATTCGCGGGACACGTTATCTCCATTTAGATCTGGATTACCAACTTTGTAAATCCCATTTTTAATCCTAAATTAATCCCAATGATCTTCTAATTGGACCCGCGCCTAACGCGCAACACCCTCCCACCTTAGAAATTTTTAATTATATTTTTCTCCACAATTTTTGTGTCATTTTATGTGTCCATGCAATTTCTCGAATTTACGGGGGCTTAGTCGTAATTATTATATTGTTGGCAACATCCTATTGGCCAAGAATAAATGAGAGGGTCCCAAAATAGGGTCCCAATCTCACCCACTCATTCCCTCATGGAGAAACCCCATTCTCTCCATATTAAATCCTATCCATCCATTCTACATGGAATAATCTCAACCCTCCATTCTCACCTACACACTCCCCTATAAAGTGGCTCCTACACCCCACCCTCAATTAAAACCTACCGGCCCTAATCCCAAAATCTCTCTCCCTCTCCTCCTCCATAAATTTTTTCATGCAAAGCTTTTTTCCTCCATTCTTATTCTTCTTCTTCCTTCATTCTTCATCTCTCTTCCTCCTTCCTGAAGAAGACCCGGCCGGACCGAAGAGACCCGCCCTACTCCGGCGCTGACCCGCCCTACTCTGGCACTGACCCGCCCACTCCGGCCAGTCCGTCCGCGGCTGCTGCGAGCGGACAGTAGCTCCAGCCGGCTGCACCCCGACGCTCCGGCACTGAGAATCTCCCCCAACGCCGGACTGCACCACTCCGGGCTCGCTGTGCGACTTCCTCCGCCGGCCAGAGTTCCCGTCTCACCACCACCACCGACCTGTGCATCCCGACCCTCGACCGGACCTAGTTCCCAGCCGCACCGAGCTGCTCCCGACCCGCGAGGCATGAGCAGCTCCGGCCGCTGCCACCGTAGCATGCGGTTCCCGCGTGCGTCCCGTTCCGGCTGCAGACTCCTCCCCCGCTGATTCGTCCACCACCTCCTTCTCCCTACCACCTTCATCTACACCACCACCGGTCGTACTCCGTCGACATCGGCAAGGTCGACTCTCCCACTCTCTTGATCTTTAATTCCAGGTTTTTATATGGTTTTTAAATAGGGATTTATTTACATATATTCAGGTGTTAATACTATCTAGGGTTTAGGTTTTAATGTGTTATATGTTGTAGTATCTTGAGCATATATGTAGATATGGTTGATAGGGTTTAATGGTTATATTGTTGGCATATATTTGGATGTGGAGATTTAACTAGGGTTGGTATTTATTAATATTGTGTAGTTGTTGTGAAGTATAAATAATCATGTGTGCCTAGAGATGATTAATGTTCATGTTGAAGAGGTGTCACGCCCCAGTCCCAAAAATACGTAGGACTAGGACACGTAAGCATGCCAGCCGCATGGATATGGCAACTCCAATAATGGAAACCAAATCCATACGTACGCTGTTTTATGAATATCAAATCCATAAGTGGAGAAACTGTAATACAAGTCACAGGGTAAAATCTAAATCTCATCCACCAAAATCATATAGAAATAAATAATCAGTATCTATGAAACTAGATCTCAACAAGAAGTATCTAAGGATGATAGTTGGGTGGAAACAAATCCACTACCAACTCAAATGGGAAAAGTAAATACAATATAAGTACAACTCACTCAAACAATATAAGTACCAGCTACCAATCACGGCTCGAAGGGAAGACATCCACGAAGCTTCTATATCCTTCCAATCTGCGCTCCTGCAAATACTCAAGAACAGGTACACCTGGCAGCGGACCAGGTCCTCAGAGGGACATAACAAGTATACTTAAACACATGCCAATAAAGTACTGAAATAAATATCCAAAGGGGTCGCCTAACTGTCTAAAGTGAATGCAGTTAAGAACAACTTTCCCCACAAGTGAGCTATCTGGCTGAAAACTGGGATTTGGCATGGTTCTCTTTTGAAGATCCAGGGGCCTAAAAGGCACGTCGTCTTTTGAACGCCGGTGGCCCGCCTGATAGTACATAATATATAGTGGTCATCATGACCCGTATCTCCAGCGGAGAATCCGGGCGTACAGGAGAAAAAGTGTAAAGGAGCTCACATGCGGTACTTGTTGTTCTCCCCACCCAATGCTCTAAGCATGTCACATCCATGACACAATAACACCTCTAATAACTGCCAAGTCTACTAGCATGCAAAGTTTCTTACAGCAGTTATTCCTAACGCACGGTTCATACGTATAGGAGGACAGACCTGTCATACAGTCCGTGATCTATATGAGACTCACAACTCGTGTAAAAATATGTGTCACGGCCAAATGAACCTAATGATACTATATGATAATGGGGTAGTCTCATGAACAGGGTCAATGCAATACATAAATAAAAACATATTGCGACGTCACCGTCGCGCACATT
Source organism: Iris macrosiphon (assembly GCA_036927795.1). Lineage (NCBI taxonomy): Eukaryota > Viridiplantae > Streptophyta > Magnoliopsida > Asparagales > Iridaceae > Iris > Iris macrosiphon. The sequence continues at coordinate 102,685,070 of JAYESA010000001.1, read as the reverse complement.
TTATATAACAATTAAAATATATGAACTAAGGACAAAAAGTAAAGATGCATGCAACATATGGAACATAAATAACAGTACAATGGCAAGGTATACTTGCCTGGCAAGAAATCTGTAAAGTGTACGCGCCCAACTGTCAAGGATACTGAACCTGGAACTAAGGACTCCGAACAAACGTCTCCGGATGCTGAAATAAACATCACCAACATTTCCGGAATGAGCAAAATAGCTAAAAAACACATCCCTTTCGTCCAATTTGGACACAGGGGCAAAACGGTAATTTCGGGTAAAAGTGGGGTCCACGTGTGGCCCACTTTGCACCAAAAAGCGTGCCAAGGGTAACAGTCTCTAAATGGGACAAACTATTGGTCAAACAAATCTTGATGTCAATACGAACCCAACGGTATGTCCAAATGTGGATTCCGATGAGCCGAACACTATTTTGTCCAAAAAATCAACTGTGGGGTCCGCCAATTGGCGATCTGGTCAACCGTCTCAGAAATGCGTGAAAATTGGGTCACAGGACCAGCGCGTTACCACGAGTCCAGTGGCGCAAGTTTCGTCACAATCTGACAAGCGGGCACAAAATACGTGCGAGTTCCACAAAAGTGGCGACACAAAATGTGTCCGCGGATATGGTATGATTTCGGCGCGCACACGCGTCCGAATCAGTCTCCACAAATTTTTGCGTGTCCGGTTATGCTGCGTGCACCATTGGGTACACTTGGCACACGGCGGGGCGGTCCCGTTTGGCGGGACGCGCTCCGTTTTTCAACTTTTGGAAAACCGAAAAAAGTGGGTGCACGCAGTTTTGTGACGAATATAACTATGTCCACAGCAACTATTAGCCTAGGGTTATTTTACAGAAATTAAACTAGGTCAGGTATTCTACAGGTATCAAAAAGAATCACCGAGTTCGGATCTCTGTGGTGGGAGATACGAACTCGGCAATACGGGTGGTCATTCTGGAATTCTGCGATCCCAGAATTCTGTCTGTCCGTCCATTTTGGACGCTGATTTACACCTAGGGGCACACGTTTTCCGAGGTTTGCTATAAAATGAATATTGGAGAGGGTTGAAGGAAGATCATACCTATGAAAATGGAACAGCGTTTGGTCGAGCGAGTCGATGGAAAATCGCGCCGGAGCGAAGGTGCCTCGAGTGGAAAACTGCAGTTCGCGAGGTCGGCATCGACGGGATGATTGGGTGGCTTGGTGGGGCTTCTCTGGCTACGGTGACAGCTCTTAGATGGGAAGAGGAGGTCTGAAAATTAGGTTAGGATTTTATGAGAGCTAACTATATATATATATTTATATATAAGAATAGGGAGAGAGAGGATAGTGGGTCGGGCTCAACGTGGGATTACCTATGTTTGCTGTGAGCAAACAATGGGGGGGGGGGGGGCGCGTTCACATGCAGCCAAAGGGCTTGGCTTGGTAGTTATAATGCTGCTGTGGTGTAGTATGGGAATGGTAATGGTTTGGTTATAGTTTTGCTAGAATGGGTTATTAGTAATATTTTTAATAGTTTATTTTTTTTTTCTTTTCTTAATTTTTTCTTTTCTTATTAAATATATATATACATATATATATTTGTATATATATATATATATATATATATATATATTTGTATATATATATGTATATATATATATATATATATACACATAAGAAAATTTATAGATTTGGATAATGCACACCGTTAGGCTAGCAATTGCTCAAGGGGTCTCCTACATGAAATAAATTCTAAAAAATTCCTGATGGTCGCATACGTCCTCTAAGTGCCCGAACACCTAACATAAAAATTATTAAAAATCTATTTCTCCTATTTAGACCTAATTACTATAATTTAATTAATAATTAATAAATAAATGGGTATATACGATTTTCTAGGAAGGGGGTTTTACATTCTACCCAACTTGTAAAAATTTCGTCCTCGAAATTAAAATTAAGCCACGATAGAATGCAAGGATGGTATAAGATTTGCATTGTTTAAAATGCAAGGCTAGGTTTAAAGGGGTGGGCGATGTTGCATGTTGCGCATCCCAAAAAAAAATTATGGAAAAATCCATATGAGCGAAAAATAGGTTTCTTCATGTGTCATGTCCAATGGTGTGGACACATAAATGTTCTTTTGCATAAAAGCGTCCAACAATTGAAAAATTGCACAAAGATAAGAATTGGATGATGGACATGTCTAGGATAAGGGTGTAGAATTTGTAGGAAGGCAGTGGCTAGTGTAGTGCTCCAATTATCGGAGCATGATAAGGCGTGTCAAGTGATATCACTATTGTAAAATAAAATATCGTGTTCTATCTCTAACTGGACTCAGCTAACCTCAGTCTCACTATCTAAGCCGAGTAGGTCAATTTTTGGGTGAGGGGTTCACAATCTGCCGAACTTAAAATAATGTCGTCCTCAAAATTGAAATAAGGCAGAAGTGGTTAATCCTTTATGTACAATAAGGCAAGTCAGTCGTAATCTTCTTGCGATAACTAAAATCCGAATCATATCCATGGCAATCACTTCTAGGTTAAGATGACCACTGCTCCAATCAAATTTTAACCTATGGTTTTCTCTTCTCCCCTTGTTTCAAATTATCCATATCCACATAACATCTCCAAGATTTACATACTCATATAACTTTTACCTCACGATCTCTAACTATCATAATCTCCTTTAGAAGTGGTTTGAGTCCAATATATTCCCATTTTTACTTATAAAATTTTGTATGCCTCAACTCTTTAAATTCCATTCACATCCTCATTATTTCAAATAGATCGTCCAACCAAAATTTTAATTCTTAATTCAAATCACCAAATTAAAAAATAATTTAAATGCAGTCCACCAATATTCAAGTCTGAAATTCTATATTTATCCTCTAAATCCAAATAGGTGATTCTACCTTCATTGTTCAAAATTTAACTCATGCACTTAAGGTATAAATATTGGGTCCTCAATATCAAGTCATTAATCCTCATCATCTTAGTCATTCTTCTAAACCTCTCAAAATTAAAATGGCTTGAACCTCTCCCAATCTAATCTTACTCGATCACAATCTAAAAGAAATTTCTCTCGAGTTGACAATACACTGCTACCCAACTTAGAATTTACCCATCTATCACATAAGGCCATATACCTTAAGAGAGTATTCCTTAATATGTTTACTCAAGTCATTCAATCCTCGAAACTTCAACGCCGATCATATCACATATGATATGTCCTTAATTACGAAAGAATAATCCTCAAGTAGGTGATCGGCCTATGGGGTATATCTAGTATTCTCTGTGTATCAAACTTTATAACCAGCACGAGGTTTCGTCTTTCCGAAATAGGGGAAGACGGAGAGAAATAATAAAGAACTCAAGGTGAAGGTGACAGAATACAAGTACGGGGTTCAAAGAGATTAAAGAATCGAAAAGAGAGTTGTCAGGACAGTTGTGGATTGAAATCCTATTTTTGGTAATTTTCCTAATTACATGCTCGTATCAGTACAGTTATGTAACCGATACGACGTGTCAGACATATCTAGGGGCAAGTATATCTGTCTACTACCATATATCTCAATCTACGTAAAGTAGTCATGCGAAGGGCGAACCAAGCGCGCTAAGGTTAGCTAGACCTTAATACACCGATTCTGATTAGGCAATTATATCATTGTGTGCACCCAATAATACATATGCCATGAGCAAGCTCGATAAAAGAATAAGCTTGCAAAAACTAGGCTTTAATAGCAGCATAATTCAAGGTAGCACAGAAAATATAACGCTGGATTATGACGAGAGAAGTTATAAATTATTCAAGTTGCAAAAACAAAACAACGTAAGCAACAATAACTAAAGACTCTACAATCTCTACAGTTATCAGATTAATTCCTTGTCTAAGTCGATAGTCGACCAAATAGGGCATGGACCTCTAAATTCTACCGTCTAAATAAATACTGTCGTCTAATGCTAGCATACAATTAATGTCATGCAGTTACACTTCATCAATGGATCACAAGGGCTATATGATACTAGGTGGTGAGGTATACTATCCAATTTAAAATAATTAAACTAATACTGTGACAGTCTTAAGAGGATCCTATAAAATAATCTTGCACATGTAAATAAAAAAGAAACTCTTATTAGGATATATAAGGAAAGATCTTAGTACTTATTAGGGTCTCCTATTGCATTATATAGGTAAGGGTCACCTTAAGTCTTAATCATAGTGCTCATAGAATATGTATAAATAGTAAGAATAGAAGAGTTACTAGCCATTAAGGGGAAAGGGATCTAACTTGTATCGAGGTGGGGTACAAATTATGTGGTCTACAACTAGGGGTAATCATCACAATCTAATTGAACAACTCAACTATCAGGTTCTAGCTACAAGGTACATATTTCAAAATTCAAGATTACAACTATGACTATAGCAAACTATATATCCTATCATAGAGTATAATTACTTGGTCTATGATCAGAGGTGGTAGGTGGCACGAGTTAAAAGACGAAGAAGAGAAAACATGATTAGTCGTCGCACAAATAGCGAGCTCTAGGGTTTCAGAGGAACAAATATATGAAATTAAATGGAGGACTCTAGATAGCATCATGGTTTTTTCAAGGGAAAGGGGTATACTAGTCTCTGTGTTTGAGGTATGATTAGGAAAATATTCTATGCATTGCTCTTGACTTTCTAAGGTCTGCCTGCTTATCTCAAGACAAGAATCTAAATTTATAGTTCTCCAATACTTATATAACTGTGAAGGTTAGGTTTAGTCCTAATATTAAATTTTGGTTTTCTATTGGTTCCTCAATGCTAGGGTCAAACATTATGGTAAACTTCTAACTAGCTCTAGTAGTGTCTATACTACTCTCAAGTCTTCATAATACATCAGGGGTAATGGTATACTAATCTAAAGATAAGGAATTCTAGGGTTCACTAGATATTCTAAACTTAGTGGTGTGTCAACACTCTAGTTGTACTCTTAATAGGAAGGTTATCCTACTTATCATCTAACAACAAGAACTTCTATATTCTAGCAGAAGGCAAAATATACTCAAGGAACTTATTAGGGAAGTACAGGAACCAAGCAGGATACAATTGTTCGAATAGAACAGAGAGGAGGAAGATGAATCCTAGTCAATTGTGGATGAGATCCTATACTCTAGTCCTAGGTGCAGGCTTGTTCGGTACAGTAACGTAACCGAGACAATATGCTCTGGACCTGCATGGGCCACCACAAAAACATGTCACGCCCCAGTCCCAAAAATACGTAAGACTAGGACACGTAAGCATGCCAGCCGCATGGATATGGCAACTCCAATAATGGAAACCAAATCCATACGTACGCTGTTTTATGAATATCAAATCCACAAGTGGAGAAACTGTAATACAAGTCACAGGGTAAAATCTAAATCTCATCCACCAAAATCATATAGAAATAAATAATCAGTATCTATGAAACTAGATCTCAACAAGAAGTATCTAAGGATGATAGTTGGGTGGAAACAAATCCACTACCAACTCAAATGGGAAAAGTAAATACAATATAAGTACAACTCACTCAAACAATATAAGTACCAGCTACCAATCACAGCTCGAAGGGAAGACATCCACGAAGCTTCTATATCCTTCCAATCTGCGCTCCTGCAAATACTCAAGAACAGGTACACCTGGCAGCGAACCAGGTCCTCAGAGGGACATAACAAGTATACTTAAACACATGCCAATAAAGTACTGAAATAAATATCCAAAGGGGTCGCCTAACCGTCTAAAGTGAATGCAGTTAAGAACAACTTTCCCCACAAGTGAGCTATCTGGCTAAAAATTGGGATTTGGCATGGTTCTCTTTTGAAGATCCAGGGGCCTAAAAGGCACGTCGTCTTTTGAACGCCGGTGGCCCGTCTGATAGTACATAATATATAGTGGTCATCATGACCCATATCTCCAGCGGAGAATCCGGGCGTACAGAAGAAAAAGTGTAAAGGAGCTCACATGCGGTACTTGTTGTTCTCCCCACCCAATGCTCTACGCATGTCACATCCATGACACAATAACACCTCTAATAACTGCCAAGTCTACTAGCATGCAAAGTTTCTTACAGCAGTTATTCCTAACGCACGGTTCATACGTACAGGAGGCCAGACCTGTCACGCAGTCCGTGATCTATATGAGACTCACAACTCGTATAAAAATATGTGTCACGGCCAAATGAACCTAATGATACTATATGATAATGGGGTAGTCTCATGAACAGGGTCAATGCAATACATAAATAAAAACATATTGCGACGTCACCGTCGCGCACATTTTATATAACAATTAAAATATATGAACTAAGGACAGAAAGTAAAGATGCATGCAACATATGGAACATAAATAACAGTACAATGGCAAGGTATACTTGCCTGGCAAGAAATCTGTAAAGTGTACGCGCCCAACTGTCAAGGATACTGAACCTGGAACTAAGGACTCCGAACAAACGTCTCCGGATGCTGAAATAAACATCACCAACATTTCTGGAATGAACAAAATAGCTAAAAAGCACATCCCTTTCGTCCAATTTGGACACAGGGGCAAAACGGTAATTTCGGGTAAAAGTGGGGTCCACGTGTGGCCCACTTTGTACCGAAAAGTGTGCCAAGGGTAACAGTCTCTAAATGGGACAAACTATAGGTCAAACAAATCCAGATGTCAATACGAACCCAACGGTATGTCCAAATGTAGATTCCGATGAGCCGAACACTATTTTGTCCAAAAAGTCAACTGTGGGGCCCGCCAATTGGCGATCTGGTCAACCGTCTCAGAAATGCGTGAAAATTGGGTCACAGGACCAGCGCGTTACCACGAGTCCAGTGGCACAAGTTTTGTCGTAATCTGATAAGCGGGCACAAAATACGTACGAGTTCCACAAAAGTGGCGACACAAAATGTGTCCGCGGATACGGTCTGATTTCGGCGCGCACACGCGTCCGAATCAGTCCCCACGAATTTTTGCGTGTCCGGTTATGCTGCGTGCACCATTGGGTACACTTGGCACACGGCGGGGCGGTCCCGTTTGGTGGGACGCGCTCCGTTTTCCAACTTTTGGAAAATCGGAAAAAGTGGGTGCGCGCAGTTTTGTGACGAATATAACTATGTCCACAGCAACTATTAGCCTAGGGTTATTTTACAAAAATTAAACTAGGTCAGGTATTCTACAGGTATCAAAAAGAATCACCGAGTTCGGATCTCTGTGGTGGGAGATACGAACTCGGCAATACGGGTGGTCATTCTGGAATTCTGCGATACCAGAATTCTGTCTGTCCGTCCATTTTGGACGCTGATTTACACCTAGGGGCACACGTTTTCCGAGGTTTGCTATAAAATGAATATTGGAGAGGATTGAAGGAAGATCATACCTATGAAAACGGAACAGCGTTTGGTCGAGCGAGTCGACGGGAAATCGTGTCGGAGCGAAGGTGCCTCTAGTGGGAAACTGCAGTTCGCGAAGTCGGCGTCGACGGGATGATTGGGTGGCTTGGTGGGGCTTCTCTGGCTGCGGTGACGGCTCTTAGATGGGAAGAGGAGGTCTAGAAATTAGGTTAGGATTTTATGAGAGCTAACTATATATATATATTTATATATAAGAATAGGGAGAGAGAGGATAGTGGGTCGGGCTCAACGTGGGATTACCTATGTTTGCTGTGAGCAAACAATGGGGGGGGGGGGGCGCGTTCACATGCAGCCAAAGGGCTTGGCTTGGTAGTTATAATGCTGCTGTGGTGTAGTATGGGAATGGTAATGGTTTGGTTATAGTTTTGCTAGAATGGGTTATTAGTAATATTTTTAATAGTTTATTTTTTTTTTCTTTTCTTAATTTTTTCTTTTCTTATTAAATATATATATACATATATATATTTGTATGTATATATATATATATATATATATATATAGATATACACATAAGAAAATTTATAGATTTGGATAATGCACACCGTTAGGCTAGCAACTGCTCAAGGGGTCTCCTACATGAAATAAATTCCGAAAAATTCCTGATGGTCGCATACGTCCTCTAAGTGCCCGAACACCTAACATAAAAATTATTAAAAATCTATTTCTCCTATTTAGACCTAATTACTATAATTTAATTAATAATTAATAAATAAATTGGTATATGCGATTTTCTAGGAAGGGGGTTTTACAAGAGGTGAATGTGTTTTAGGTTAATGATGCCTAAGGCCAATGATGAATATGGTGAATGTGGAATATAATGACCTGAGATTAAGGTTTAATGGTGAACTTGAGGATTTATTCGTCATCAATATATTAAAATATATTTGAATGAGGGACATTGGGGTTTAGGGTTTAACATATTTATTGTGAGCATGGAAATCTGTATGGATGAACAGTGATTGTGGGTGAAATAATACTGAGGGTTGAGGAAGACCTATTATCTAATGAGTAAATACAGTCAGGGAGTGAGCACACCAGATACTGAACCATGTGATGAATATTGTCGAAATGAGGATTTGTCGAGGAGAGTGTAAAGAGGACTAGTGATGGACTATCGTACCAACCGTCAACTGTAATCAACCCTCTAGTGACTTGTCCCTGTGAGTCGTGTTTGAGACTGAGTCTAGATGTAGATGTGTGTAGCACACCTGTCTGTCTTAATTAGATTATTGATTCAGGTCTGTATCTCTTCTCTAGGTACTGCGGGACCTGAGGACTTGGACGCGATACCAGATCCCTGTCATCAGCAGCCGCACGCAGGCAAGTGTACCTTGCCACCCAGTATTTCAGTTTACAGATATTGTTATTCTTATTGTACATTGTGCGCGTATTTACGTTGATGTTCGATATTCCGTGTCCGGTTCACAATCGGGTGTTGACATTTGACTTAACGACCTAGAATAATTACTGATGTTTTATAGCACCTCGATGCACCTACCAGAGTACATCGATACCCCAGGACACACTCATACACTATGTTTGTGCCAGATTCCTGTATCCTGATACTGACATCATGACCAGAGACTGGAACGACCTTAGGGTCGCGTCTGTTAAGTTATTTCCATGTGTTGAGACTGTAGTTAGAGGGTCAGGTTCAACGCACAATCGTTGACTGCTTGGGAAGGGGAAGACAGTTACTAGACGTTTGGGCTACTCCGTACGCGCTTATATATATGTAGTATTTTCTAGTGATACCTGTATCTAGTGTAGCTGTTTCACCCGTGTGACTCTTTGCCCGGAGCTGCGGTACGTGTTGATTGTTTCCGTGTCCGGAGCTACGGTTTTATATTAGAAAGCCCACGCGTCGAACATTATTTTTAAACTGTGTCACACTTGTTTGGTTATGATAGAGTACCCTGTCGTGCACTTGTACTTCCTGTTTACTTGGCATGCTATATTTCTGTACCTTGTTACGTCCCTTTGAGGACCTGGTTCCCTGCCAGTTTTGCAGCATAGACAATTACGGAGCACTTGGAGATACTGATGGAGTGGCATATCTTGCGAGCATGGTACCAGGTACTCACATTATATCTACCGGCATTATGGTTATTTTATATTGATTATTCATCTGCTGTTGTAGCCTAGTTTTGTAGACTAATACTTCTTCTCGAGTCTATTCGAGTTAGTGTGTTATTGGGCGGCCGACTCTAGCACATATAGCTCTTTCTTGTATACTGTTATACATTGTGGATTGAGACATAGAGGTTTACATTTATGGAAAATTCTAGGTAGTGCCCTTTATATTACAGCTTATACGTATTCGAGTCAGACCAGAGTCTGGTCGAATGCGTAGCTGGTGTGTCACGTATTCCTGGTCCTACGTATTTTGGGACTGGGGCGTGACAAGATTTTTGTCTTGGCCGGCATACCGACGGCATATTGGGATGTGCCGATGGTATATCGATTTATAGAACTTTGTTTTCCAATAACTTTTTGCCTACTTGGAATGGCATACCAATGGTATACTACAGTATACCGACGGTATACCATTTGTTGGAATCCTGAACTTGTTGTATTTTTTATATGTCTGAACAAGTGTACCAACAGTGTACTGGATTGTACCGACGGTATACCGATTATGCACTTTCTTTAGGAATTCTTGCTTTTTAATGATTTTATGTTAAAACTTATGGCTTTTGCTTGGACATGCGATGACTTGACCTGATTTGGATATGAACTTACATGGCTTCATATGACATGACTGGACTTGGCTTTACTTAATTTTACCCGGCTTTGCCCGGCTACACGTGATGACATGATTGACTGGACTTGACTTGGCTTTACTCGATTTTAATCGGCTTTGCCTGGATACCCGTGATAACATAATTGATTGGACATGACTTAGCATGACTTTATATGGCTTCATCGGACATGGATTGGTTTTGTTTCACTTGGTTTCAACTGGTTGGACATGGCTTCACAGGGTTGTATATGGCTTACCTGTTTTCATATGGCTTTACTTGGCTTTACCAAGATTGATAAGGCTTTACTTGGCTTTGTCCGACTTCACTTAGTTTTATGTGGCTTGATTGCTGTCGTAGCATATATGTGTCCGATTGTGCAATGTATATTTGTGCAATGTATATTAAACCTATTTATATTACTATTAGAACTTGATTTGCCTGCATAATGTCTAGGATGGATTCTGTAGAATGCTATACCCGGATTCAAATAAGAAACTGCTAGGGGTTAAATAACTAGAGATTTACTTAGTAAATGGCTAAGGATTTTCCTATATTGCATGCAGTCCCGATTATTTGTACTATTATCTTGAGGAGTATCCAGTAGTTTTTATTGTGGCGTATCTTGAGGAGTATCCAGTTGATTATGTGTATGGATATCCCAGACAGACTGTAGGGCATGCGATCAGATGGAACTCTAGCATCGTGTTGCATTATAAAGTTAGTAATTAAGGATTGTGATAACCTTAGTTAGTTAAAGTATCAAGTCGTACTTAAATAATTTGCAGTGATTGATGGATGCCGGTTAGTCTAGGCCCTACATGATCACACCTTTACTTATGCACTTATTATTTCCTTATCGATTATTAGGTCCGGATATGTCTTATTACAGGATTTATAGTATCCTGAGATCTTTTATATTCAGTCTTCACTTTCTAGTATTATATTACTTGTGTTGTTGGTTTAAGTTCCTAGATTGGCTTCCTTTGTGGAACTTACTATTTGGGGGTCTGACCCCACTGGTTTTGTATGGACAGATCCATTAGTAGCATCGGAGGATCTTTCGTACTTATCTGAGGATGGTGGCCACCAGGAGCACCAGACCGCTTGAGTGGGTTTCCTTACTTCCCCATCCTGATGTACATTCTATTTTGTTGGCGTTTAGAAACCGAGCACGTATTTAGACCGTGTTTGGTTTGATTAGTTAGCCTACGGGCATTAGCATGATTAACATATCCTTGGATTGATCATGTATGACTTATATTCTGGCTAGTTTATTCATTCTTTATTTACTAGCATTATAATCATCTGTATATTATTGTTTGGGATGCTTTACTATTGTATTTCAGCTAATCTTACATCTTATTATAATTAATGTTGTTCATATGATTGAGATACTAGGGTTTATTGGACCTAGGTTTGATAGGTGGTTTATAGTAGTGACCCCTCATGTCTTACAGCTTTACCGTATATGCAGGTACAATAGTGCTCTAAGTATACGTAGCTGGCCTTGTCTGTCCCATTTTCCAGTATTCTGGTTCTTGAGCATGACACGATTTTAGTGGTGGCCCATACAAGTCTGATTTCAGATATATGGGGGGTTGTTGTTGTTGCTAGATGTCTCAATCTTAAAACGGTTCCCCTTAATCCCTAGTTATTTTCTCTATCCCTGATTCTTGATCTGATATCTCCTTATTCGTTGATCTATTATATTCTTCGATTGATTCTTGTGTCCTTAACTTTCAGAAGAACTGTTCCTTTTACTAACGGCCAGATGGATCCAGTACAGCTCGAGGAGGGTCAGTATTTGGGAGCCCAGCATGTTCCTGGAGATGGACCTCAGTATTTAGGGGCAGAGTCTAGAGTATATCCCTAGGCAGATCGGCCGGTAGTACCGGACCAACAGGAAGCACATGTGCAACTAGTTCAGCCCGAGCAGCCAGAGGGTGTTGCCCAAACACTAATTGATGTCCTTCGAGGTTTCATGATGACATAGCAGCACCAGAGTGATGTACTCACTCAGTCGGTCGAGACAGCATTGGAGTAAGGTAGTTCTCAGATCCATAATTCTGCTACCAGCTTCAAGCGTCTCAGTCCTCTGTACTTTTATGGTTGTAGGAACTCCGGCTAGAGAGCGTGTAGCAGTAGTGAGGTTATAGTTGTTGGATTTGGCTTGTGACTATTAGGCAGGGCAGGAGGTTTCTCTCACAGCACCGATTCTATTGGCAATTTTTACTGAGAGATTTTAGGCTAGAAACTTTGATGCGGTAGCGCGTTATGAGCATTAGCAGAGGTTTAACAACCTCAGGCAGGAGAGCAGGAACGTCGATGGTTATGCGGCAAAGTTTGCGAGACTTAGTCGGTGTGCTCCCACTTTAGTAGAGATCGAGTTGGAGAAGGCGAGGAGGTTCCAGTAGGGACTCCATTTAGAGATTATTTTGGCGATGGAGTAGCATAAATTTTAGACCTTTGACGTGGTGATATGGGAAACCATGAGGTATGAGTACACATCCCAGAGGATTATCGATCGAGTTGGGAGTCAGAAGAGGCCCAACATTTTAGGAGGGTTGGCATCCTATTCATCAGCACCAACTCCAGAAGTTAGAGCCCTGACAATTGGATCCTCGAGGAGAAAAATATTATCTCAGCAGTCTTCCCAGACGTTCCCTCAGTAGAGGCAGTCATCTTCTTCTTCTTCCTGTAGTTTTTTCTATTGCGGGGAACATGGGCATATAAAATCAGAGTGTCGTAGGGCCCAGGGATTGTGCTTGTTTTATGGGATATCAGACCACATGGTCGAGATATGTCCTAGGAGGAACCAGACTGGATCATCATCGACCCAGTCAGCAGTTCGACCAGCAGCACTGCAGTACAGGACACCAGTACCAGTGCAACAGTAGCAGGTTCGGAGGACTTTGCCTCCACAGGCCTAGACATTCCAACAGAGACTGCAGCAGTATGCACAGGCCCAGGTACAGGCGAGACCAAGAGGTGAACAGCAGATTGGACCAGCACCTAGAGGGTAGGGTCGAGCCTTTTTGCTATCAATAGAGGAAGCTTTAGCAGCAGGAGAGGTGGTAGCAGGTACCATTCTCGTCCACTTTCAGTCAACTTCAGCTTTATTTGATTATGGTACATCATATTCATTTATATTTGCACGCTTTGTGACACGAGTTAGATTAGAGTCCGAGTCCTTACCGATAAGGTTGAATATACTTACTAGTAATGGTCTTGTGGGAGTAAATAGAGTTATAATATGTGGGAGAGAGTTTCTCGTGAGGCTGATAGAGTTTTCTTTGGGCGATTATGATGTCTTTCTTGGGATGGATTGGTTGAGTGCATGACATGCGAAGATAGATTGCCATAGTGGCAAGGTTATCTTTTGTGTACCTGATGGGGAGGAGTTTTCATTCTTGAGAGGTGCAGTAGAGTCACCAGAGGTGACACTGATGATGGCAGAGACTAAGGAGGCACAGTTTCCCATGGTAGTTTGTGAGTTTCCTGACGTATTTTTTTAAGAGCTACCAGGTGTACTACCAGTTAGAGATATTTAGTTCTACATTGATTTGATTATAGGAGCAGAGACAGTATCAGAGAGGGTTTACAAGATGTCACCATCAGAGTTAGAGATCTTGTACTAGATGATTGAGGACTTGAGAGCCATGGGATTCATTAGACCTAGTACAACACTTTGGGGAGCCCCGTTACTTCTTATTAAAAAGAAGGATGTTTGTCGTATTTCATTATTGATTATGGAACACTAAATACGGCAACCATTAAGAACAAGTATCCCTTGCCCTGGATAGATGACTTGTTTGATCAACTCAGTAGGGCAACTATATTTTCTAAGATCGATTTGTTGTCTGAGTATCATAAGATCAGAGATAGAGAGCAGGATATACCTAAGACAATGTTCAGATCTAGATATGGTCATTAGGAGTTCATAGTTATGCCATTTGGAGCAACCAATGCACCAGCTATATTCATGTCTCTCATGAAAAGCAACTTCATGCCTTACTTATAACAGTTTGTGATAGTATTTATTGATGATATTTATGTCGGAGTGAGGAAGAGCATGAGCAACATCTTCACGTAGTTCTTCAGATCCTTCGAAAGAAGAAGTTGTACGCGAAGTTCAGTAAGTGTGAGTTCTGGCTTGATCGTATCGCATTCTTGGTATATATCAATTTTGGTGGAAGAGTCAAGGTGGATCCCAAGAAGGTGGAGGCTATTGAGAGTTGGCCAGTACCCCGTACAGCTTTAGATGTGCACAGTTTTCTGGGTCCAACAGGTTACTACAAGCAGTTTGTGGCAGACTTTGTGAGGATCTTCGCACCCTTGACACGGCTAATGTGTAAGGATGTGCGCTTTGAGTGGTCAGATGCTTATCAGACATCTTTCGAGAATCTCAAGCGGAGTTTAATTTTGGCTCAAATTCTGACACTTCCAGTAGGACCAGGTGGGTTCTCAGTATATTGTGATGCTTCAGGAGTGGGATTATGGTGTGTCCTTATGCAGCATGGTAGAGTGGTAGCTTATGCATCTCGACAGCTTCGAGACCATGAGAAGAGTTATCTGATACATGATCTTGAGTTGACAGTTATAGTGTTTGCACTTAAACTCTAGAGGCATTACCTATATGGTGATCGAGTGGAGATCTTCACAAACCACAAGATCTTGTGATATGTTTTCATATAGAAAGAACTCAACATGCATCAAAGGAGGTTGCTCGAGTTATTATCGGACTATGATCTTGACCTTCCGTATTATCCAGGAAAGGCCAATATCATAGAAGATGCCTTGAGCAGGAGAGAAAAAAATTACTTCTTAACAAAGTAGTGCCATATTTTGGAGGATCTGCAGAAGATGGGTATCGAGGTAGTATTACCTGGCGATATTAATTTTATAGTGAGTCTACAGGTTCAGTCTTCTATAGTCGAGAGGATCAGAGCAGAGCAGAGTAGACTAGTGATGCCAGGCTTCAGTAGCTCAGAGCAGAGTGTGAGTCAGGATACAAATCAGAGTTGAGCATTCATGAGGATGGGACTCTCAGTTTTGCGAGTCAACTTTGTGTGCTGAGTGGAGATATCCGGTAGGAGAGATTATGTCAGAGGCCCACAGTTTTCATTACTCAGTGTATCTAGCAGAGACGAAGATGTATTAGGATATTTATCAACACTTCTGGTAGAATGGTATGAAGAGGGAGATAGCGCAGTTCATTTCTCGATGATTAGTCTGTCAGCAGGTCAAGCCTGAGCATCAGAGATCGATCGGACTACTTCATCCATTACAGATTCCAGAGTCCAAGTGGGACCATATTACTATATAATTTTTGACTGGTCTTCGTAGATCCCCATCTGACAGAGATGTTATATGGGTTATAGTGGATCGACTCACGAAGGTTACTTACTTTCTTTCTTTCAGAATAGGCTAGTCTACATAGCAGCTAGTTGAGATATACATGAGACAGATAGTCAGATTGCATGGTGTGCCAGTTAGTATAGTCTTAGATAGAGATTTACGGTTCACATATCATTTTTATCAGAGCCTACAGCAGAGTCTGGGTACTAGGTTGAAGTTTAGTTTAGCCTATCATCCACATATAAACGGACAGTCGGAGCATACTATTCTGACTTTGGAGGATATGCTTCAAGCTTGCACACTTGACTTCGGTGTATCTTGGGAGGATCCCTTACTTTTAGTAGAGTTCTCATATAACAACTTCTTGGTGAGCATTCAGATGGCACCCTTCGAGGCTTTATATGGTAGAAGATGTAGATCACCATTAGCTTGGGATAACATTGGTAAGAGGAAGATGCTTGGCCCAAACATGATTGCTCAGTCGGTTGGAGTGATCAGGCAGATCAAAGAGCATCTCAGAGTGGCTCAGGATCACTAGTGTCATTAGGCATATCAGCACCATCATCATCTTGAGTTCTCTGTCGGCGACCATATATTTCTGAGGATTTTGCCTACACATAGAGTTATCATATTTGGAGTACGGGGAAAGCTTAGTCCTAGATATATAGGCCTGTTCAATATTCTCGAGGGAATTGGAGACGTATCTTATCATTTAGCTCTTCCACCATCGCTTCATGAGGTACATGATGTCTTTTACGTATCTAAGTTGCGCTGGTATATTCCAGACCTGAGCCATATCTTGGATCATTCTTAATTGGTCGTTGGTACCGACCTATCATTTGAGGAGAGGCCCATGTCTATTTTGGACCATAGGGAGAAGGTTCTCAAGAATCAGACTATCAGGTTAGTTCGAGTTGCTTAGGGGCATCACTCACTGGGTGAGTCAACGTGGGAGCGCGAGGATGATATGCGTACTCGTTATCTATTTCTTTTTGACTTGGAAGGTATACTTATTCGTATACCAGTGTCTTATCTTATACTGTGAATGTGATTGATTGCTAGTTTATCTGTTATGTCTGTTATTTTTATTTTTTGATATCTTGTTATTGCCCAGAAAATTTTATGCTCACATGAGTTTCTTGTTTATTTTCGATTTCGAGTTGGCTTTCTTGGATTTTCTTGTTAGTGATTTTTGGATCCTTATGTACATTTTGAGGACAAAATTTTTCTAAGGAGAGGAGAGTTGTGAGACTCGTCTCACAGTTTTTGAATTTTATGCGGATACGTATTTTGTGCTAGTTACTGCTTTTTATTGGATCTCGAGGAAGCTCAAAATTTTTTAAAATTAAAACTTTATTACTTGACCTGTATACCGAAGGTATACTAAAGTATACTGACGATATACTGTCTGGCAGATATTTGTTTTACATTCGAGATATTTTTGAGATATTTTATTTATAAATAGAACTCAAGATATTTTATTTTCTTCTTTCTTTTTCTCTCTCCTCTCTTCTTTATTTTTTTTCGAGCTTGGAAGTGTGTCCTTAACACATGGAGTGTGGTTTCTGAACCCCTTCGTGGTAAGCTCGCGTTAGGCAAGTACACATTGCCGATTTCGTAAACTTCTTTTACTTCCTGTCATTTTACTTTCTTGGAGTTTGGTTGTTATTATTTTTCTTAGACTTGCATTACTATTAGTATTTATATCATGATTTCTAGCCTAGTGACTGTCTCAGTTTTATTTCTTGTAGAATCTCGTTCCGTCCCTTTTTGGTAACTCGGTAACGGAAATAGTACCTGAGTTATGACCGTAAGATTTAGTCTACACTGTGATATGAGGCTTACCCTATACTTGACTTCTTGTTAGACTTGGTTCTGGTAATTTTGGGATTTGATTTGGGTCCCAAAAATCAGACTTGATTTAACCATGTTTGTTCTTGGAAATCAGCATACCGACGGTATACTACTGTTTATCGACGGTATATCAATTTCAGCTGACTTGATTTTCAGATATTTTTGTGTGAACCCTATTGGCATACCGATGGTGTACTGGATTATGCCGACGGTATACTGATCTTGCCGACATTGCTAGATATTTCTTTTAGCTGGCATACCGACGGCATACTGGGATTTGCCAACGGTATACCGATTTATGGAACTTTATTTTTCAGTAACTTTTTCCCTACTTGGAATGGCATACCGAAGGTATACTACAGTATACCGATGGTATACCGATTTGTTGGAATCCTGAACTTGCTATATTTTTTCTATTACTGGACCCGTGTACCTACGTTGTATTGGACTGTAACGACGGTATACCGTTCATGTACTTTCTTTAAAAATTCTTGGTTTTTTATTATTTTATGTTAAAACTTTTGGCTTTTGCTTAGACACACGATGACTTGACCTGATTTGGACATGAACTTACATGGCTTCAGATGACATGACTGGACTTGACTTGGCTTTACTCTATTTTATCCGGTTTTGCTCGGCTACACGAGATAAAATAATTGATTCGAGTTGACTTAGCTTTATTCGATTTTACCCGGCTTTGCCCAACTATACATGATGACATGATTGACTGGACTTGACTTGGCATGACTTTACATGGCTTCATCGGACATGTCTTGACTTGATTTTACTTGGTTTTATCTGGTTGGATATGGCTTTACTTTAACTGGTTTTACATGGCTTTACTTGGCTTCACCTAGATTGATATGGCTTCACTTGGCTTTACCCTATTTTACTTTGTTTTACGTGGTTTGATTATTATCGTGGCATACATGTGTCTGATTGTGTAATGTATATTAAATATGTTTATACTTCTATTAGAACTTGATTTGTCTGTATCATGTCTAAGATAGATTCTGTAGAATGCCACACCCGAATTCATACAAGAAGCTGTTAGGGGTTAAATAACTAGAGATTAACTTAGTACATTGCTAGAATTTTTTTAGATTGCATGCAGTCCCGGTTATTGATACTGTTATCTTGAGGAGTATCCAGTAGTTTATATTGTATCGTATATTGAGGAGTATCCAGTTAGTTATGTGTATGGATATCCCGGACGGACTGCAGGAACATGAGATCAGAAGGAACTTTAGCATCGCATTGCATTATAAAGTTAGCAATTAAGGATTGTGATAACCCTAGTTAGTTAAAGCATCAAGCCGTACTTTCATAATTTGTCGTTATTGATGGATGCCGGTTAGTCTAGGCCTTACATGATCACACCTTTACTTCGGCACAGGTTATTTCCTTATTGATTATCAGATCTGAATTTGTCTCATTGTAGGTTTTATACTATTTTTTATCCTGAGATCTTTTATATTCAATCCTCACTTTCTATTATTTGTATTGCTTGTGTTGTTGGTTTAAGTTACTATATTGGCTTCCTTTGTGGTAATTTCTATTTGGGGGTCTGACCCCACTAGTTTTGTATGGCCAGATCCAGTAGCGGTATAGGAGGATCTTCCGTACTTATCTGCGGATGGTGGCTACCAGGAGCACCAGACCGCTTGAGTGAGTTTTCTTACTTTTTCGACTTGATGTATATTCTATTTTGTTGGCATTTAGCCATCGAGCACGTGTTTATCTCGTGTTTGGTTTGATCAGTTATCCTATAGGCATTAGCATGATTCTGGCTAGTTTATTCATTTTGTGTTTACTAACATCATGATCTGTACATTATAGTTTGGGACACTTTATTATTGTATTTCAGTTAATCTTACATCATGTTATTATTCTTGTTGTTCTTGTGACTGAGACACTATGGTTTGGTGGACCTAGGCTTGACTGATAGTTTATAGTAGTAACCCCTCATGCCTTACAGCTTCACCGTATATGTAGAGTACCGGAGTACTCTAAGTATACATAGCTGGTCTTGTCTGTCATATTTTCCAGTATTCTGATTCTGGGACATGACAAAAGAAGCCGCCTCATCTTTTGATAGAAGAGTTTATGGATGTTTTCTCGGAGCAATAGCCAGGTTTAATGCTAGACCGAGATATAAAGTTCTCTATTGATTTGGTGCCAAGCGGAGAGCCGATATCACAGCATATCTATAGGGTTAACAACAGTAAAATAGAAGAACTAAAGAAGCAGGTAGATGAGTTATAGGACAAGGGTTTTATCAGATCCAATTCATCACCGTGGGGTGCTCCAGTATTGTTTGTACCAAAGATGAATGGGTTATTATGAATGTCTATCAACTATAGAGATTTGAACAACCTCACTATCAATAACAAATACTCGCTGCTGAGGATAGATGATCTATTTGATCAGTTGAGTGGAGAAAACATATTTTTGAAGATAGACTTGAGGTCGGGTTACCACCAGGTGAAAGTGAAGAAGGTAGATATTCCGAAGACAGCTTTCAGGACTCGGTATGGGTAGTTGTAGTTCTTGGTGATGTTGTTTGGGTTGACTAATACACCGAGTGTATTCATGAACCTGATAAATAAGGTGTTCTACCGATATCTTGATAAGTTTGTGGTAATATTCATTGACGATATTCTGGTGTATTCGAAGACCCTAGAGGAGCATGAGGAGTACCTGAGGATAGTTCTGGAGACTCTCAGGAAGGAGAAGCTTTATGGCAAGCTTTTAAAGTGTGAGTTCTTCCTTGACATGGTTGAATTTCTTAGTCATGTGGTGACAGAAAATGGGATCTCAGTGGACCCGAAGAAGATATCAGCAGTTGAGTCATAGTCTACCCCTAGTTCAGTGGCAGAGATCAGGAGCTTTCTTGGACTGGCTGGCTATTATCAAAGATTTATTCAAAACTTCTCCAGGATTACAGAGCCAATAGCTAGGCTGACCAGGAAAGACGTGGAGTTTGTCTGGATAGAGGAGTATCAGGCCACTTTTGAGGACCTGATGAAGAGGTTGACTACTGCTCCAGTTTTGACGTTGCCATCGGGAAAAGGAGAATTTACCATCTATAATGATGCATCGGGTAAGAATTTAGGTTGTGAGTTGCAGAAGAACAGAAAGGTGGTTGCCTATGGATCCAGGAAATTATGCCCTTTTGAGAAGAATTACCCTACCAACGATTTGGAGTTGGAAACGGCCATTTTTGCTCAAAAGTTGTAGAAGAACTACTTGTACGGAGAGCATATAGAGATCTTCATAGACCACATGAGCTTGAAGTATGTGTTTACACAGAAGGAGTTCAACAGCGACTGTGGTTTGAGTTGATGAAGGATTTTGATATATCCTTGCAAGATCATCCAGGGAAGGCCAACATCGTCGCTGATGCCTTGAGCAAGTATCTAGTGGCTATGTACTTGACGAGGGACAAATACTTATTGGCCGATCTTGATAGCTTGGTTACTGAATTGTTAGTTCCTAGAGTTGTGGCATAGATGTGGGGACTACAGATACAGTCAGAGTTGATAGACCAAATCAGAGATGCACAATTTGAAGATGAGTCTCTAAGGAGTATCAGAGAGCAGGTTCGGATGGAATTGGCAGAGGACTTCACTGTTTTGAGGATGGATCATTGTGGTATGGTACCCGATTGTGTGTGCTGAGTGGGGTATTACGCGAGGAGGTCCTTTAAGAGGCACATCGATCTCAGTACTCTATGCATCCAGGAGCCAATAAGATGTATAGAGATATTAGGGAGCATGTTTGGTAGTATGGTATGAAGCGGGAGGTAGCGCGCTTAGTTTCCAGATATCTAGTATGCCAGCAGGTGAAGGCGGAGAGACAGAGGCCAGGTGGATTGCTTCAGCCTTTACCCATTCCAGAGTGGAAATAGGAGCATATGATAACGAATTTTGTTTCGGGGCTTCTGCGTTCTCCAGGAGTAAAGATGCGATTTAGGTCATCGTAGACAAGTTGACCAAATCGGCCCACTTTTTGCCTTTCAATATAGGTATGTCTACAAAGAAGCTCGCAAAGATGTATATGCAAAAAATAGTCAGATTGTATGGAGTTCTTGTGAGCATCATCTCGGGTCAGGATAGTTGCTTCACATCCCACTTCTGAAGAAGTTTGCAGGCTAGTTTAGGCACCCAGCTCAGTTTAGTACCACATATCACCCACAGGCAGTCGGAGAGGATTATTCAGACTCTCGAGGATATGCTTCACACTTGATTTTTAGAATTCAGAGGCTCTTAGGAGGATCATCTTTACCTGGTAGAGTTTGCTTACAATAACAGCTACAAGGCCAGCATCAAGATGTCACCATTTCAGGCGTTATATAAACGAAGATGTCACACTTTGTTATCATAGGATAATGTTGGTGAGAGAGCCTTATTGGTGCCAGAGATGGTTGTGGATGCAGCTGAGAAGGTAAAGTTTATTAGAGATAGACATCGGGTGGCGTAGAACAAACAGCGGCATTAGGCCGTTAGCCACCGGAGACCCTTGGAGTTTAAGGTATAGGTTTAATTATATTGCTTGTGTTTGCCTTGTTTTAGATAGAGTGTTAAGGCTGCATTTTGTGCTAGATTGGGGATCTGATGTTATTGTGGATTTTTATGACACGGGGCAAGATTCACTATGGAGGAGGTGGAAAGCTTAGTTAATGGTACATCGGACCCTTCGGTGTTCTTGAGAGGGTCGGTGTAGTGGCCTACAGACTAGACTTACCACCTGCACTAGAGGGAGTGCACAACGTGTTCTACGTATCACACCTGAGATATTATATGGAAGATCCTAGCCATGTATTGGATCACTCTGAGATCGAGGTGGGTTCGACTCTCAGTTATCCAGAGCAGCCAATACAGATTCTGGATCGTTGGAAGAAGGTACTAAAGAACCAAACAATTTTCTTGGTATGCATCGTATGGAGGTATCACTCTCCAAGAGAGTCTACCTGGGAGCGAGAAGTCGAGATATGCTGGCGATACCCTTATCTTTTTGAGCCGTAAGATATAATTCTTTCTTACTTGCGGTGATTGCTTGTTGTAGTGCTAGTTCTTTTCTTAAATTTTAAGGACAAAAATTTTCTAAGGAGGGTAGGATTGTCACCCTCACTTTTTCAAATAAGGGTATTTTGGTCATCTTGAATATCTATTTATTTCTAGTGATAAATAATTATTATAATGATATTTAAATTAATTATGCTTGTATTATTTATTTATAGATAGTGAGCTAGCCTATTATTTAGACTTGTCATGACAACAAGTGAGCCCAACATAGACTAGGCCCATTAGACCCCTTTTTCTCTAGTTAATTAGGAGGATTAGCTTAATTGGTATTAGTTTAGAGACTTCCCAAAATATCCCTTCTTAACTATTCTCCATAGTTAACTAAGTATGGGCACATTGGTCATTGGTTGTTGCTTGGAGGAAAGGAAAGGAGGGCGCGCCCACATATAGGCCTCTCATTCTCTTTCCTTTTTATTTATGCATTCATTTAGATCCCTAATTTTCTAGATCCCCAATTTACTTCATCTCTCAATCAATTTTAACTCAATTTCCTCCATTCCCTATTAATTTCTTCAAGCAAGAATCATTGGAGGTTGGATTTGCAAGGAGCGCTTGGAGGAGGAGCTTTTGGCAAGGAGCTTGTGTCCGGATCGTGTCCATTTGAGCAATTCAGCGGGAATCCAACTCCCAATAGGTATATGTATATATATATATATATATATATGAATTTTTCTTTATTTTAGGTTCCAAACTATGCATTTGACCATTAGGAACCCTTCCATGGCGTAGGACTACCTACAGGAAGAAGATATAAGCTCTATTATTATGATTTGACACTTCTACATAGGTTTTATATACAATTTGGGAGAATTACGAGATTGACACATCAAGTGTGTGTCATGAGACTAATTTAGGCTAATTGGATTTAGACCGGGGATAGAATACTAGCTACGTATCTACAAATAGATACGAGTAGGCCGTATCCTGATACGGTGTGATACAGGGCTCATTTTGGATAATTTTGTGCAATCTTCTTTAATTTCTAGTATAACTAGTTCTAATAGCTTTTATTATGTATATTTGATAAGTAGGAATATTTATCATGGAGAAATTAGGATTTTGGCTTCTCAATTTAGTGTGTATCATGGTGTACTAGAGATTGCATACATAGTATTTAGTTTTATGGCAAATATGTATGATATATATATATATATATATATATATATATATACTTGTGTAATGCAGTGTGTGTCTTAAATATTAATTGTGTGGGTGTGTCTGTTTATATAAGACAATAGGTTCAGTCGTGGGGGCTCGGGAAAGAGAATACTAGAGATGTGGTATGTTGGATGTGAGAGGAGTGACTTCATATTATGCAGCAACAACAGCAGTTACTGTTCGAGTATGGGGATACACTGCTGTTGTTGGCAATAGTAGCAAGGGGGTTGGATACTCGGGTTGGGAGATTATAGTATGGAGAGCAGTAGCACAGAGTTGGAGGCAAAGAGCAATATGCTCAGTTATGATACTATGTGGATGTGTAGGTATTAAGTTTAGGTCTATGTCAGACCTCAAGTCAAGAATAGTAGCAGCAGCAGTGTGCAAAGATAAGTGGGGCAGTGAGGAATTCAAGTGCAGGGATCAAATTAGAAGCCCAAGTTTTCAATGAAGGCAGTGTGTTTGGGTGTAGGAGTTTAGATGGGAGAGTATCAGTCAGGAGTTTAAGGAGGGAAATACAATTTAAGTTGGGGGATTAGAGGGTTCATATAGGTAGGTAAGTGTGCATTTCCACAGACAGCAGCAGTAGCAGCATACAGTAGGGTATGGGGGTGTTCAAGTTGAGATAAGTTGTATTATGTAAATGGATTGATAAGGGAGGTCATAATATGGTTGTGGTGACTGAATACCAGTCTCGATTACCACAGCAAGTGTAAGAGAAAATATTAGATAGTTTAAGGTTTAACATGTTAGAGTGTGTATAATTGAAATTGGTCTGTGGGTGTGTTAGTAACTTAGAGTTAATAGTGAAAGGCAAGGGGAGTGATGGGGTTGACTGTGAAGTAAGAGGGGGGCTTAGTTCTATGTGTACATTAGTGGGAAGGGGTGTAATAGCAGTAGTATCAGGATGGTGTGGGGTATTCAGGTTGCATTGTGATAGATGTATCTGAGTAAGGTCTAAGTTGGTTAAGGTAATCTCATGTCAGTGATATACTAAGATATTGGCTTTAGTTGATAATAATGAGATGAGGTATTAGATACCTAAGTAGGAGTTTACTTTAACTGTGTTTCAGTTAGAGATACACTAAGGTAAGTGGGTATCAGATAAGTTTCAAGTATTAGAGATGGGTAATAGTATTCAAAGGGTAAGCTGGTAGTGGTTATTTAGTGAGGAGTGTTGTACATACTATATAATTTTGTAGTGATATATATATAGTGTAATTATCTAAATATTATAAGTTATATATTAAAATGACCTAGTTTAGCTAGAAATGGCCTAGAAGAGCATGTTTAATGCATTTTTACCTTATTTACCACTTAATTACACCAAATTGATATCTCATTCATATCTAGGTGTGTGAAACCAGCTTGGGCATCGAGGGACACCCTTTTCTCAAGACCAGAGACGAGTACATCTCTTTGTTTATTTTTATTTCTTGATTGTGTATATATCACATGTTCTAGAATGGTATACTTTATTCTGACACAGTGTTTAAAAGGATTGGTACTATATGGATCATGTCAGGAGATGTTATCCCCTTACCGTGTTCAGCGGGTACTCCTTCACATGTATTTAATTATGTACATCGGGTATTGATTATTATTTACTTTGTGTTCACATACTGTCTAGTGTATAGTGTGCCTATATTACTCGTGTTCGTAACGTGTCATGATCGGATCCATGAGTATTGGTTGGGGATGGGAGATGTAAGCCCCCTCATTTTAGAATAGGAATAATCTGGTAATGTATAATTATTTTTATTATTTTATTTAAATAGATACATTTAAAGAATTAATTTCTAAAATTCTTTTTAATATATATGACACTTTACCATGGCTTCAATATTTTGAGCAATGCACGACCTTTTTTCTTCTAACAAAATCTATAATAATAATTTTAATTGATTCTAATATAGTTGAAATATGGATGTTGCATTTATTTGATCTCCCCCATGATCCAAAAATATTAAAGAACGTAAAGAATTACGGTTACCGTAAAATTGTCTCATTTTGACTAGAACTTGACCTAAACATAACCCAAACACATGTGGGCATGTAGTGCACCCAAAATATTCCCATGTAAATATATATTATATATATAATTAATATTTAAATTAATTTATTTATATTTATAGGATTTCTAACTGTAGAAACTTGTATAGGTGGCAACCTAGTTGGCAAATAACTACCTAACCACTTCCCTAACCAACCCAACAACCAAATTGTATCCAATCCTAACCATAACAACCAACCCCACCCTCAAAATTTCGGTCAAGAGCAGTTTCCCCTTGGCCAAACCCCTTAGCAATAGGATAAACCCCCTCTTTTATTTAAATCTATTTAAAAAGCCCATATATATATCAACTTATCACCAAACTCTAACCCTAACATCTACTTTCCTCTTTGTGGCCTCCCCTATATCCTTCCTTCCCTCTTCCATGATCCCTTAATCCTCTCCCTCTCCTTCTCCGCTTCCTTTTCACTCCTTCCGAACCTCCACTTCATCCCCCACAAGCTGACAAGCCCTAGAGCAAGAGATTAGTCACCTTAGAGGCCGACTACTTGCTGCTGGTTGCAGCTGCTATCCGCCCCATCACAGCCCTACAAACTATCTCCAAACTAAATTTACCTCTTATATGAAGCCCTTAAGCACCCTCTCAAGTTTCGTGTATTTTGGTGTCTGTTTGGTGCTCCGGATGGTCCATGTCGCGAGAAATGACCACGCCGTTATCACATACGGGTAAGTCTTCCAACTTAGATTCTTTTTCCTATTCTCCATGAACCATAGATTATTTAACTCATGATAATATTAGATGATGATTAGGATTAACTCCATACATGAGAAACCCGTATTTCTATGTAGAAACTATTCCAAGAAAATTGACCAATCATGACACGGACACGACGCACCAATGGTAGACAAGGTTCAAAGAGTATTGCCATGATAAATATATATAAAATAATTTTAAAAAATAATATTTTATTAATTCAGAATATAAATATTATAATTATATAATTAATCATGTTTTATGTTGATAGAAAGATTGGATGCAAAGACTACTTGGCCAAGTTGCAAGAATAGCTAGATAACGTAGTTGAGATGGTTGCATGAATGATGTGATATAATTATTTACATATATATATAATTATTATTAAATTCCAGAAAATTAAATAATATAACTTTACTTTAAAAATACTTTATTACTCAAGTTGGTAATGTTTTATGTACAAACTAGCATCAAGTTACCCGAATACCTAGTCGACGCACAAGATGACTTTGTAATACGATTCTTGGAGGGTTTGATCTTAATTCCTAAAACAGAATTTATATGTGTTTTAATTCTGGAAATAAATATTTTAAATTTATATTTATGGTATTTGCATGTCAAACATGAACCCAAAAAATAATGGCCACTAGTCTATATTTTGGGTAACTTTATGACATTATTTTGCTAGTAAATAGAGGTTATTTTGGAAGGAATAAATAGAAAATTATTTTCTAAGATTAGAATAGCATATAATATGATATAAAATGATTTTTTATAAATATAAACTATAATAATGGATTGACTACGTCTCGAACAAGTTTCGGACAAAACTAGTCAACCTAAAGTGGCCGAAATCTTAAAATATAATATTTTGTCAAATCTGGAATTTATTACTATAAATTCATATAAATCATATTTAATTATAGAATATATAATTTATTATTATTTATTTCTATGTCCTTTAATTAGGTACTTAAACTTAAATTTTGGAAGTCAAAAACCAAGAAACTAGGTCCTGATACCCTGTAAAAGTAAGCAAAGTCGTTAGAAATAATAACGGGCTTGGTTTTGTATGGCATCAAAGAAATTATAGAATTAAGTTATAATTACAAGAATTCATGATTGGACCCTTAAGTATTTAATTGGTGTTTAGGTTAATTGATTTCCGAAGGAGTGGATGCGGGATCATCTTTACCACCACTGACTGCAGAACCAGGCAAGTGTACCTTGCCAAGATGTTTACAGTTATACATTATTTATTTGATATTATGTATACATTAGATATTATAATTGTGTGGCTTGGTTATTGTACTTGTGAGCCTAGGGCCGTTATACGATAGTTTGTGTCCGGACAAGATTCGGGTACCGACATCCTCTGCGGAGTCGAGTATCGTAGTTAGAGAGTCATTCTTTCAAACCCATATTTTGTGCATTTGTTATTTGCACATCTGACTGTAGTATACTTGACACGATATTCATATAGCAGAGTCTTTCTCTACTTGATCATGGTACTTGGACTCTCGATAGGACTACAGGATTCATGCAATAGTGATACGGATAGTTATACATATTGACTATGACTTGTGCTGATAGTTAGAGGTCATGATCTTTCGTGCCTTGATTGAGACGTGAGGCTACATTTGATGGAGAGAGTCTTCATCGTGCTCTGGATATATTTTACTATTACTATTTGAGTGTACTATTATCATACGAAACTATCTATTGGGATCTTTCGTGAGTACTTTATATATACATCTTCCTCCTAGTTCCCTTACACAGAGCCGTGATTGTACTATTAGATTACGAAAGTGTCCATTAGGATCTTTCGTGAGTACCAGCTCGGGGTACGATACCATACTCTTATTTGCATATCACATAGTTGGTTACAGTAGTTTACCCTTGAGTATATGGCATTATACTTTTTTACATTTGGCATGATGTTTCTTTTATCTTGTTACATCCCTCTAAGGCCTTGGTCCCCTTCCAGTTTTTGCAGCATAGACGGTTATGGAGCCTTTGGAGTTGTTGAGGGAGTTAATTGTCTTACAGACAGTAGTACCAGGTATTTATATTATTTCCACCGAAGTTATGGTTATTTGTTTATATTATTGATTTATCTGCTATTGTAGCCTAGTTTTATAGACTCATATTTCTTTTTTGAGTCTATTCGAGTTTTTGTGTTACTAGGTAGCAGACTTTAGCACATGTAGCTCATTCTTGTGTATTCTGTTCATTGTGAATTGAGGCATAGATATTTATATTTACTTGTTATATAGATAGTGACCATTATAATACAACTTATACGTATTCGAGTCGGACTAGAGTCTGGTCGAATGTGTAGCTGGCATGTTACGTATTCCTAGTCCTACGTATTTTGGGACTGGGACGTGACATATTTTTATGGTGGCCCATGCTGGTCAGAGCATATTATTTCGGTTACGTTATTATGCCGAGCGATCCTACAATTAGGATAAGGTTGTTAGTATCTCAATACACAATTGCTATTGGAACTTCTTTTGATTTCTAATATCGTCCTTGAACCTCGAAATTGTAATCATCCATACTTTCTATGAATACTTATTCTTTGATTCTCGTTTTTCCTAACTCGGAGAGACGAACACTCGTGTGCGGTGATCTTTCCAGGAGAAGATTTTTGTCAAGACGGAGAAGACATATTTGATAGATTACTTGTAAGTAGTTGGTTACCTGAATAGTGAAGATTTTGGTAGATAATTTCTAGATATTAGAGTGAGAATAGATTAAGACATTACCAGTAGGAACCAAAAACAATATGGACTCTATCAATTGCCTAGATTAGAAGTGATGGATTACTATTCGATAAACATTTTAGATGTATGCGAGTGATTTTATTTTAGGATATAATATTATGTTTTGATAAGAGAGTTTTATCTAAGGTGGGTAGAATTCTCGACTAGCGAATTGGTTTGGAGGTTAATCAATTGATGAAGATGAGAATTGTTAAATTTTAGTGCTTTTAGGTTTACACTTCTTTGTGATTTAAAAAAAAAGGGTATTTCGTTTTGAATTGAAAAAAGAAATAATGTGATAAGAAGCTAGAGATTTATTTAATTTAAAATTTAAGGTGATTATGATGTAATGGATTTAAAATTTTAAATTAAAATATTTTGGACGAATTTAAATATTGTGGAGTTTAAATTTTTAAGGATAAATATTCATTTAAATAAAGGGTTTAGAATTTGATATGACAGAACTGACAATTTTGTTAAACCATAAGTTTTAAAAATTATGATATGATTGGATTTGTGTTTAAATTTAAAAGAGATTATGTGATGAATTTAAATTTAGAATTTAAGAATCTTGAGGCATTTAAATTTTGTGGGGTTTAATTTTGAAGATTTTGATAAGATTTGACTTGGAATCTAAATTTTAGAATTTTAGGATATGATAAGGCAGAACGTTGGTGAATCTCAATTTGAAGATTTTATAATTGTTTTTTTGTTTGAATATTATATGGAAAATAATAATATAAAGGAAAAGATCGAGAGAATAGTTTTAAATTGAAATTTTGTGGATGAGAATTTGAATTAAAATTTATTAAAGAAAATATGCAATGGTTGTATTTAAATTAGAGGATTGGATTTAAACTTGAATTATTGAGATTGAGTTATTAAATAAAGTTTTGAGGAAATGGATTTAAATTGAAAATTTTAAATGATAGAATTTTAACTTTTAAAACTTTGAGAAGAGTTTGATAAAATAGATTTATATTTCCTTAAGAAAATTTTAGAGGTTAAATAATATTTGGTGAATTTGAGTAAGTTTTGCGATGATTGTTGAATTAAAGGTAAGTAAAAATTATGGTTGCATATATAAAGAAAAAAATATATAAGAGTAAAATTTGATGGAACAATTTTTTAAATTCAAAATTCTAGATGAGATTATTTTAAACCTTGTGATTGGATTTAAATTTTAAGAATATATGGAATTAAATTAAATTTTTAGATTTGATGAGATAAAAATATATTGTATTAAACATTATAAATTTTAGGGATTTGATTTGATCTTAGAAGGTTGGCTAGAATTAGATATGTCATATATGAATTATTTTGTTGGGTAGCTTTATGATTGCTAGGTTTAATAATGTTATAGAGGGTAAAATTGATTAAGTTATTGGTATTATCGTTTCGAAAAAAAAATTTCAATTTTTTTTTTTTTGAGAAATTGAGGAGAAGACTATTTGAGAATTAAATTTTAAAATAGTGAAATGAGACAAACTTTGAGGATAAAATTTAAAGGTATTATATGGTAAGATTGAATTTTAAATTCTGAAAAGGCCATGATATGGATTTGATTTCTTTTTAAATTTGAAGGGCTTAAATCTAGCAATGTTTAAATTTTGGAATTTAAATTTGGAGAATAGAATTTTGGAGATTGGATTTAAAATTTTAAGTATTAGGTTATTAAATTTAAATTTTAAGAAAATTAAGAAAATTAACATCATAGATAGTGGACTATAAAATTTGGATTCAAATTATATTTTAAAGGTTGGAATAAAATTCAAGTTTAAGAATTTAAGGACTTTGGATCTTATGGATTTAATTTTGAAGGTTTTAAAGAAATTTGAATTTTAAAGGAGAGAATTGAGTTTAATTTAAATTTGAGTAGTTTAAAACTTGATGTAGTTAAATTTTGAAGATTTAATTTTAAATTTTTAATTAAAGGTTTGAGATATAATTCAAGGAATTCAAGGATAATGTTGTGGATTTTGAGTGTTAGTTGTTCAATATAATATTGAGATTTGATTCATGGGTTGGGATACACCAATAGAATAACAATATAAATATTAACTTATTCACTTATAAAATTGACTTTTAAGGACTTAATTTGAATTCAAAATTTGAAGAATTTTTTTGAGAGAAACACTTGATGGAGTATATTTCGAATTCAAATTTTGATGATGAGACTTTCAATATTTAAATTTATTCTTGAGATATGCATTAGTAGGATTTAAATTAAGGAATTATTTTTAACTTTTAAATTTTTAAGATTGACTCATTAATTGATGTTTGAGGATGATCATTAATATAAATACCAAAAATTCGTATATACGTAATGGCAGTGAGGAAAAGACAAATTATGGCTATATGGACAAATCGAATTATTAGAAAATTTTGAGAAATAACTACAATATGAGATACAAATTTTCAAGGATGAAAATAAAATTTTGGATTTGATTTTTTTAAGTTTGGATATGGGATTAAATTTGAAGGATTGAATTATTAAATTTTTGAAGACAGTAATAAATGAGACTTAAAATTTTGAGGAAATAATGTTAGATTGTAACTAATAGTTACGACTTGAGACTCTATTTTTTATTTTTAAATTATTGGATTTTAAAATTTGGAAGATAAATTCAAATTTCAAAGATAAAGTAAATTTTGAGGATAAAGTAAATTTTGAGGACTTTGTTAAATAACAAAAGTGATTTGACTACATGATTAAATTGCATGAATTTTTATGGAAAAAAAAATATATTTGTTATTGAACATCTTAAATTTTGAGGACGAATTTTTTTTAAGATGGGTAGATTGTAAGCCCTCTCATTTTAGAATAGAGATAATTTGGTAATTAGTAATTATTTTTATTATTTTATTTAATTAGATAGATTTAAAGAATTAATTTCTAAAATTCTTTTTAATATATATGACACTTTGCCATGGTTTCGATATTTTGAGCAATGCACGACATTTTTTCTTCTAACAAATTTATAATAATAATTTTAATTGAGTCTAATATAGTTGGAATATGAATGTTACATTTATTTGATCTCCTCCATTCTTCAAAAATATTAAAGAACGTCAAGAATTACGATTACCGTAAAATTGTCTCATTTTACTAGAACTTGACCCAAACACAACCCAAACACATGTGGGCATGTAGTGCACCCAAAATATTCCCATGTAAATATATATTATATATATATAAATGATATTTAAATTAATTTATTTATATTTATAGAATTTTTAACTATAGAAAGTTGTATAGGTGGCGACCTAGTTGGCAAATAACTACCTAACCAACTCAACAACCAAATCTTATCCAATCATAACCATAACAACCAACCCCACCCTCAAAATTTTGGCCAAGAGCAGTTCCCGCTAGGACAAACCCCTTAGCAATAGGATAAACCCCCTTCTTTATTTAAATCTATTTAAAAAGCCATATATATATATATATATATATATATATATATATATATATATATATATATATATCAACTTATCACCAAACTCTAACCCTAACATCTACTTTCCTCTTTGTGGCCTCCCCTATATCCTTCCTCCTCTCTTCCATGACCCCTTCAGCATCTCCCTCTCCTTCTCCAATTCCTTTTCACTCCTTCCCAACCTCCACTTCATCCCCCACATGCTGACAAAGCCTAGAGCAAGAGATTAGTCACCGTAGAGGCCGACTACTTGCTGCTGGTTACAGCTGCTATCTGCCCCATCACAGTGCTAAAAACTATCTCCAAATTATATATTTACCTCCTATATGAAGCCCCCAAGCACCCTCTCAAGTTTCATGGATTTTGGAGTCTGTTTGGTGCTCCGAATGGTCCGTGTCGCGAGAAAGGACCACGCCGTAATCACATACAGGTAAGTCTTCCAACTTAGATTCTTTTTCCTATTCTCCATCAACCAAAGATTGTGTAACTTATGATAATATTAGATGATGACTAGGATTAACTCTATACATGAGAAACTCATATTTCTGTGTAGAAACTATTCCAAGGAAATCGAACAATCATGACAAGGACACGATGCACCAATGGTAGACAAGGTTCAATGAGTATTACCATGATAAATATATATAAAATAATTCCAAAAAATAATATGTTATTAATTCAGAATATAAATATTATAATTATATAATTAATCATGTTTTATGTTGACGGAAAGATTGGATGCAAAGACTACTTGGCCAAGTTGCAAGAATAGCTAGATAGCGTAGTTGAGATGGTTGCATGAATGATGTGATATAATTATTTATATATATATATAATTTTTATTAAATTCCAGAAAATTAAATAATATAATTTCATTTTAAAAATACTTTATTACTCAAGTTGGTAATGTTTCATGTACAAACTAGCATCAAGTTGCCAGAATACCTAGTCGCCGTACAATATGACTTTGTGATACGATTCTTGGAGGGTTTGATCTTAATTCCTAAAATTGAATTTATATGTGTTTTAATTCTGGAAATAAAGTATTTCAAATTTATATTTATGGTATTTTCATGTCAAACCTGAACCCTAAAAATAAGGGCCACTAGTCTATATTTCGGGTGACTTTATGACATTGTTTTGCTAGTAAATAGAGGTTATTTTGGAAAGAATAAATAGATAATTATTTTCTGATATTAGAATAGCATATAATATTATATAAAATGATTTTTTATAGATATAAACTATAATAATGGATTGGCTACATCTCGAACAAGTTTCGGACAAAACTAGTCAACCTAAAGTGGCCGAAATCTTGAAATATGATGTTTTGTTAAATCTGGAATTTATTACTATAAATTCATATAAATTATTTTTAATTCTAGAATATATGATTTATTATGATTTATTTTTATGTCCTTTAATTTGGGACTTAAACTTAAATTTTGGAAGTCAAAAACCAAGAAACTAGGTCCCGATACCCTTTAAAAGTAAGCAAAGTTGTTAGAAATAATAATGGGCTTGGTTTTGCATGGCATCGAAGAAATTATAGAATTAAATTATAATTACAAGAATTCATGATTGGACCCTTGAGTATTTAATTGGTGTTTAGGTCAATTGATTTCCGAAGGAGTGAACGCGGGATCATCTTTACCACCACTGACTGTAGAACTAGGCAAGTGTACCTTGCCAAGATGTTTACAGTTATACATTATTTATTTGATATTATGTATACATTAGATATTATAATTGTGTGGCTTGGTTATTGTACTTGTGAGCCTAGGTCCGTTATACGATACTTTGTGTTCGGACAAGATTCGGGTACCGACATCCTCTGCGGAGTCGAGTATCGTAGTTAGAGAGTCATTCTTCCGAACCCATATTTTGTGCATATGTTATTTGCACATCTGACCGTAGGATACTTGACACAATATTCATGTGGCATAGTCTTTCTTGACTTGATAGTGGTACTTGGACTCTGGATAGAACTACATGATTCATGCTATAGTGATACTGATGGTTCTACATATTGACTATGACTTGTGTTGATAGTTAGAGGTCATGATCTTGTGTGTCTTGATTGAGACGTGAGGTTACATTGGGTGGGGAGAGTCTTCATCGTGCTCTGGGCATATTTTACTATTACTATTTGAGTGTACTATTAGCATACAAAAGTATCCATTGGGATCTTTCGTAAGTACTTTATATATACATCTTCCTCCTGGTTCCCCTACACGGAGCCGTGATTGAACTATTAGATTACGGAAGTGTCCATTGGGATCTTTCGTGAGTACCAGCCCGAGGTACGATACCATACTCTCATTTGAATATCACATAGTTGGTTACAGTAGTTTACCCTTGAGTATGTGGCATTATACTGTTTTACTTTTGGCATGCTGTTTCTTGTACCTTGTTACATCCCTATGAGGACCTGGTCCCCTTCCAGTTTTTGCAGCATAGACGGTTATGGAGCCTTTGAAATTGCTGATGGAGTTGCTTGTCTTACAGGCATTAGTACTAGGTATTTATATCATTTCCACTAGAGTTATGGTTATTTATTTATATTGTTTATTTATCTGCTGATGTAGCCTAGTTTTATAGACTCATATTTTGTTCTCGAGTCTATTCAAATTTGTGTGTTACTGGGCGGCCGACTTTAGCACATGTAGCTCATTCTTGTGTATTCTATTCATTGTGGATTGAGGCATAGATATTTATATTTACTTGATTATATAGATAGTGATCATTATAATACAGCTTATACAAATTCGAGTCGGACCAGAGTCTGGTCGAATGCGTAGCTGACATGTTACGTATTCCTAGTCCTACGTATTTTGGGACTGGGGCGTGACAGGAGAGTAGGAGTTGGTTATTTGATCAAATCCTAGTGTATTCATGTATATGTTAATTGCACATCATAGGTGTAATCGAGTTACCTAATTGCATTTGTGTTCAACCTAAACCGATCATATAACAAACTTGTACTCTAAGGCACATTAGCTATTATTACCTATTTCCATTCTTTGCAGTTATTATATATTGCCTGTTCTTTCATTCCAGTATTTTATATGCTTATTCTTATTTATTTCCAATTCTCGGTTGCTAGTATATCGTGTATTCTTTCCTATTATCTGTTATATATGCTCTATCAAGTATTTAAAACTACTTCCAGAGTTTTGTACTTTGCTCTAATCTTGATTGGATATATTTTTTCAGATGACTGGTTAGTGGAGATGTGTCCCACATATTACGGGACACA
Organism: Iris macrosiphon; assembly: GCA_036927795.1. Taxonomy (NCBI): domain Eukaryota; kingdom Viridiplantae; phylum Streptophyta; class Magnoliopsida; order Asparagales; family Iridaceae; genus Iris; species Iris macrosiphon. The sequence continues at coordinate 102,649,220 of JAYESA010000001.1, read as the reverse complement.
AGATGGTGAGGCAGCTGGGGAGATAGAACCTCTAGTCTAGGAGGATGTAGCATTAGTCAACGAGGAAACTTAGTTTTATTTTGTTATTGAAGTTGACTCTTAAACTTGGCATGTATTATTATTTTGGAGACTATGGTATTATAATTAGTTATTGGACTTGAGATGTACTTGTGACCCTTGTACTTCTTTCCTTTATTCCAAATATCCTGCCATATCTTTCCTTAGTTTTAATTTGTGATTATTGATTTTATTATTATATTATTATATTATTCCTCTATTTAGAGTTAAGATGATAGGACATGTACCTTATATATATTATGTGAGATATTTAGATAGTACTGTTGACCTAGACAGCGTTCGACCGCCGTTGTCACGGCGTAGGCTATGCATTATTCACATTATTGTACCCTCATTACGCGTACAGGTCACGACAAATGAGGGAAGACAAACCCATCATCTTCGGCAGGGTTGAATGTCCCCGGTCCTTCATCCCGAAGGAACAAGAACTCGTACGCGATACCGACAAAATAGAACTCTACCGATAAAATGGTCAAGCCCAAATAGCCCATCCAGAAGATGGGTTATGATCGTAAAAGCAACTGAGGTCTGAATTAGGGCAAAGGTCGACGACTTCCCTTATGCCTCACGGCTGCGAAAGGCAAGTCCAAGGACTACTACCAAAAGACCAAGCATGGCTTAGGGTACGTAACACCTCCCACAACCCCTGAAGGCTCGGATGAAGAAGATGAGTTACACTCTCACTCTTCAGAGGCAACCTCTTAGGACTCCGACGTCAGTATCGGGGACATGCTCAAGCAAACATTGTCTGCCAACATGGTGTCAGCCGACTCTGAGGAAGACGAAGGGAATCCACCGGAACTCTTTGAAGTAGAAATGTGGGTCTAACTCCTAGACGCACAATGTGAAATACATTTCAAATAATGAAAACTCCAACGGAGGATGAAGTTGTACAGGTCGATCTAGACATCGAATCCTCCCCTAAACTTGTCTTTATCAGCAAGAGTTTGACTTATGAAGATCGGGAATCCCTGTTGTAGCTCATTAGTAAATACATTAATGTCTTTTCATGAAGCTACGAAGACATGCCAAGACTGTACCCTCAAATTATGGTGCACAAGCTCAACATCTTGCCGAACACTAAGCCTGTTAAATAGCAGCAACAGCAGTTTTGGCCGAACATTATTAACACCTTCGAAGTTGAAGTCAACAAACTGATAGCTAGTGGCTTCATCCACGAAGAAAAATATCCAGATTGGGTAGCCAATAATGTTCCCGTCGTCAAAAAGAACGAAAAGATCCGGATCTGGATTGACTTTCATGATCTAAATACGGCCTGCCCTAAGGACAAATTCTCACTTTCGATCATAGACATAATAATTTATAATACCTATGGATTCGAGTGCATGTCCTTCATGGACAGATTCTCATGCTATAATCAAATCAAGATGTCTCCTAATAATCAGAAGCATACATCATTTTGAACGTTAATAGGAGTATACTGCTCCATATTCATGCCCTTCGGTCTGAATAATACTGGTGCTACATACCCGCAAGCTATGAGCACCATCTTTCATGAGCATCTACGCAAGACGGTCGAGTGTTACATTGATGACATCATCATCAAGAGTCGCTCCAAAGATGATTACCTCAGGAACTTGAAGACTGTGTTTGACCTCATGCGTACGCATCAGCTTAAGATGAACCCTACCAAATCTTTCTTAAGAGTCTCCAACGACAAATTCCTGGGTTTCATCCTAACTTTGAAGGGTATCCACATAACCCTGACAAGACCAAAGAGATCCTTAAAATGTGCCCACCGAAGAACCTCAAAGAACTTTGTGGACTTCAAGGAAGACTAGCCTATATTAGTAGGTTCATATCAAACCTCTCTAGATATTGTCAACCGTTCACACAACTCATGAAGAAGGGAGTCTCCTTTGTCTAGAATTAAAAATGCTAGTGCGCCTTAGGTGACATCAAGGAATACCTCATAAGCCCTCCAATATTGGTAGCCCAGTTATGGGGAAGCCCTTTCTGCTCTTTGTACGAGCAATGGATCACCCCCTTGGCACTCTGCTAGCCCAGACAAGTGACACAGGTCACGAGCAGGCTATCTACTATCTCAGTACGATGATGGTCGGCGCAGAGCACAGGTACAACCCCATCGAGAAGGACTGCCTTGCTCTAGTCTTCGCCATCTAGAAGACCCGGCATTACATGGCAGGATAAACTATCCACGTAATCTGGCAAGTTAATCCTCTCAGGATCCTCATTTTGAAACATGGAGTACTCAACTCTCGCCTAGCCATGTGGGCAATACTTATGTCACTATATGACATGGTATTTATCCCACAGAAAGCTGTCAAAGGCCAAGCGTTGGCAGATTTCCTGGCATCCCACCCGGTGCCAGAAACTTTAAAACTCTACGAGGAGATCCCCGACGAAGTCACAAACTCCAACACTGTGACGAACGTAGAAATTGTTTGGCGAATATTCTTTGACGGTACTTCAAAAACAGGGCCCAAAGGCAACATCGGCGCTGGAGTCGGGATAGTGTTGATCTCTCCATATGATCTGGTTATCAACCGTACCTACTCTCTCACAGAGCCATGCTCCAACAATATGGCAGAGTACAACGCTCTCATCAGTGGACTCCAGCTTGCTAAACAAGTAGGAGTTGACCACCTGGAAGCCTACGATAATTCCAAACAGATTGTCAACCAAATCCAAAGTTAGTAGAAAGTCCAGAATGAAGACCTATACCCCTACCACCAAGTCGCACTTGGAATAATCTCTACCTTCGAGGGGTTCTTCATAAAGCATGTCCCTCGGTTTCAAAATATTAAGGCTTACGCCCTGGCCGACCATGCAGCCTCTCTAGCTGTTCCGGTCAATACTTATGAACTGATCACCGTGATCGGTCGAGAGTCGGTCTGCCCGAAGAACAACCTCTATCAATGCCTGAGCTACTCAGTAGAGACGAGCGCTGACTCACAAGACTGGAGACTTTTATTTATTGACTACGCGGTCTATGGAATTCTCTTTGAGAACCCAAAGGAAGCAACTTCGATCAGAAGATGTTCCCTCTGGTTCTGTTATGATACGATTACCAAAATGGTGTATCGACTCTCCTTTGACGATCTTCTTCTACGATGCCAATCGAATTCAGAAGCGAAGCAGGCTCTCAGAGAGGCTCATGATGGGGTTTATGGTACCCATCAGTTAGGGCCCAAGCTACAGGACCGTCTCCGTATAATGGGTTACTATTAGCCGACAATGGTAGCAAACGTCGTTGACTACGCAAGAAAGTTCGAAACGTGCCAGATCCATTCTGACTTCATCCACCAACCCTCGGAGTTTCTACACCCGACCCTGGCATCCTGGATGTTCGAATCCTAGGGCATGGATATCATAGGGCCGATCAGTCCGCTTTCGACTAAGGGACATTGGTTCATCTTGGCTATCACCGACTACTTCTCCAAGGGGGCGAAAGTCGTACCACTCATTGAAGTCAAGACGTCCAACATGATCAGCTTCGTCAAGCATCACGTTATATACCGATTGTCACTACCATATTTCTAGAGTATGGGGATTTATTATCATTTATAATATTTATATTTATTATGTTAATAATTGCATGATATATAATATTTATTATATTATATTCATAAATAACATAGTTTAATAAACTAGGCTTGTTGTGACCATGGACATTTCTTAGACTTGACATTTAACCCAACTAGACTAATCCCTATATTATTAATTATCATCTAGTGAAATCCCTCACTTGAGACTAAAACCCCTTATTAAATATTTCTTCATGACAAGCCATTGAGGGCAAAAGAGACATTATGCATTATCCAAACCCTAACCCTACATTGTGGTCGGCCCTGTAAATCTAGAGGGAGCCTCCCTCAAAGCCACTCAAGACTCATGAAGAAACCCTAGAAATAGCCCACAAGAAAATCCTTCTTTCCCTCAAACAAATTTTAGATTTTTGAACCTCAAATCCCTCATTCTTCCCTCGTTAAAAAAGACCTAGAAGTTTGAGCATAAGGAGTCTTGGAGAAGAAGAAGCTATATTGGGAATCCATCTCCCAATAGGTAAAAATCTGGAAACCCTCTTTTAAATTATGTTTTAATATTTTGTTTGGCCATTAAGAACCTACCCTTTGGTTTGGGAATAGCTATTAAGGGAGAGCATGAGTCTATATTGGTCAACTTGATGATTCCTTCATGGTGTCATATGAATTTGGGGTTTTTGGTTTTTAGGATGTATTTTCTTAATTTTCGTAACACTAAATCCTACTAAAAATATATATGATATATACATATATTATATGTTGATGGTTTAATTTCATATTATGGTTTATGCATGAAGTTTTGTAGTGTATCATAGAGCATCACATTGGGGCCTTCAAGGTGTTTATTGAAATGTCTAATAGGAAGCATACCTATTTATATGGTCGATATATACATATATATATATGTATATATGTATATACGTTTATATTTTGGTGTGGGACTGATTTACACAGGGAGTCGGGTTCTTCACTGTGTCTTCATTGTGTCTTCACTGTGTGTGCACTGTGTTGGCACCGATACCTCAGTGTATCAGTCAGTGGAGAGCTTGAGTTTCTTTGTGTGGGTAGTTCAGTAAAAGAGGAGTGAGGGTTAAGATTTTTCTAAGTATTTAGCTAAGTTTTCAATCATGAGATATTTGGTGGTGTTGAATGTGGGTAGTATTGTTTTATATGAAGGTAGGGCTATCCTGAGCTTAGTGTATTTGTGAACTTAGTGTATTAGTGAGTTTAGTTTAGTGTATTAGTGAGTTTAGTATATCAGTGAGTGAGTGAGTAAGTTCAGTGAGTTTATGTGTTTGTATGAGTGAGGGAAAGCTCGAGCCCTGAAACTGTGCATCTGTGTGTCAGTGTATCAGGGGAAATCGGTTTTACTATGGTGTGCACAGTGTGCCTCAACCAAACTGTGTATCTGTGTACCAGTGGTCGAGGGGGCATCGGGTTGAGGAGCTTGCCATGAGTATCAACGTGGAGTTCACCCTCTAGAAGGTACAGCAGTACACCAACTTCTCGAATGAGCAGCCTCAAGAAGGAGCAGTCATTGCCCCCAGCAATGCACAGGGGTGTTCGTGCAGTCAATGGCAAGAGGGACGTGCAGCTTCATGAAGGGGATGCACAGCAAGGTAGCTAACTGGAATAGCGACAGCAGTAAGAAAGGACAATGCAATATTGTTCTTGGGTATTGTTGTTGCAGTAGGAGTTCAGTGTATCAGTCGAGCCCTGCAGCAATGCAGCAAGGGCACAGCATGAAGGGAGAAGTTCAGCAGCAGGAAAGTATCACCAGTGTGTAGTCAGATGTGCACAGCATACTGTAGGAAGCATGAGTCAGTGAACAACTGAATGAGCATTTCAGTATCTGCACAATGCCTTTATGTAGTTAGTTTTAGATGTTTCAGTGAGTTAAGTTGGACTATTCACACATTGATACTCTTGTATCAGTTAGGGTTTGGAGCAGTGGTAGTAGCAGGGTGAGGGGTTCCAGGTAGAAGTGTTGAGGGATGCTCGAGCCTTGTAGTGGGCAGTAAGAAGGAGGTCTGCAGGCAGTAAGCAGGCAACTGAAGAGGAAAACCATCAACACTATATTATTTCAGCAACCATGTATCAGTAAGTATCAGCAAGTCCCACTGTATCAGTATCAGTTTTCAGTTGCATTTAGTGAGCTATGTATACTAGTGTTAGTTAGATTAGTGTCAAGGTATTGGTTAGTTGGTTTAAGATGGATTAGCATGAGTTATTGGGTAGAAGTTAAGGGTATCAGTTTAGTATTAAGTTAGTACATAGTTAGTGTAGTTAAATAGTTATTTAGTGATATATTTTATTTTTGTTAATAGTTAGCCAAGTAACTATATGTCCTAGTAAGCATTATATATAGTTAGTAGGTATATGTATTGTATTAGTGTATATATATATATTTCATAGTTAGTATTGGGTTAGATGGTGACTGTGAAACACTTAATACTAGAAGGTATCAATTAATACCAAGGCACATGAATTATATATATACTAACAGTATGTAATATAGTTAATATTAACTAGTATAATTATACTTTAACTAATATAGCTAAATTAACTAGTATAGTCTAGTATACCCTATGATTAGCTAGTGTAGGCCTAACATCACCTAGAATCGACTCTATGGATAAGTATAGACTCTAATTTCAGAATCAGCCTAGTTAGAGATCAAGTGACCTAGAAACTACCCGAATGCCTAAACTAGAATTACGTATACATGTATATCTTTTAAACACCTTTTAACACTAATATTTTTATAATTAGGTCCTTGTGATTCCATCTTGGACATCCATCCTCACACCTTGCTCGGGACCACATGCGAGTACATTCTCTGACAGTTTTTATTGTGTATTATTTTTATGATTCTAGTTGTAGAGTATGCTTGATTCTGACACTGTGGATACACGAGCTAGTATCATAGATACATGTCATAAGGAGTCATGATTGGAATCCACCGTGGTAGCTGGGGACGGAAAAATATTAGTAAGATTATGTGATCGTACCCCACTTTATATGCATCATAGCTCACCCCACATATCACATAGGGTGTCGCCTGACCATTTACATGCCTCATAGCCTGTTATATATGATTAGTCTGACTATTGCTTGCATCATAGCTAACCAGATAGTTAGCCTGACCTCACATATATCATAGCCAATCATATATAACAAGCCTGATCTAGTCCTAAGCTGATCACATAGTAAACTGATATTTCACAGCACTTAGCTAGAAATTCCATTTCTTTATTCCAGTTCACTCATTTCTAGCATTCACATATATCTGTTCATTGCTAGTTAGTTCTATATGATGATTACATATCTCTTTAGTATTCCTTATCTTCTAGTATTTCTTCCATTATGTATTTTCTTACACTGTCTTATAGTTTTTGTCAATATAAATGAAACTGTTGTTTAGTGCTTGTGCTTCACTCCAATCCTGACTGGATAATATTTTTCAGAGGACCTTGAGGATTCCTGTCCTACTCACTATGGCCCAGGAGTATAGGAAGACTATATACCAGAGATTCTAGAGGAGTCACTCTCCTTAGAGGAGATACCACCCGCAGTCGTTTAGACAGCTCCTTGGTCTAGTTATCTATGTATTTATTTATTCTAAACTTGAGACTTAGTTTGTATTATTGTTGAGACTAGTTATGTTGGGATAGCCAGACTTTAGATTATTGTTGTATTTGGGTTATTGTGCTTGACTTATGTCGGTACTTCCTTATCTTTTATATTTTATCATGCCATTACTTTCCTATAGTTATTGTGATTGAGTATCTATGAATTATTGATCAATGCATTATTCATTATCCTCCTTATGGAATTTAGATCATTGACACGTTATCTTATGAGTTATGTTTAGTAGTATTGAGAACTCGACAGCGTTCTACCGTCGATGTTGTAACGTAGGCTGGACGTACCCACAACTCATGCTTAAATTCTAGGTACGGATCGTGACACATTTTAGTGGTGGCCCATGAAGGTCCAGATTCGCAATTAGGACGATGTCGTAGTGGTGCTCACTTAGAGTATTGTTATAAGCCTATTTTAGGAAATAGGATTTAGGCTGAGAGTTTGCTCAATCATAATTAGGAAATTTTTAATTTTATATTGCTATTCTGAATAATTGCTTCCTTCAAAAAATTAATGTCCTTCCTTGATAATATCGTATTTGTTGCCTTAATTGATTCTTTTCGGTCTGGCTTCAGGATGTCACCGAAGACTAGGTCATTGAGATTGGGACCTACATCTTCAGAGAGGTCTGCCACCTCTCGACCTGACGGACAAACAGCTGGAGTTCCTTTTGCCTCTCATGTTCATGAATGAGTATCTACAATTTTTGGGGGTCCTCCTCCCCCACCTATCCAGATGATTGTTTCGGCTGTTGCGGAGCACCTTCCTCCACCACCGACTATTTCCCGGAGGTATACCCATTGATAGGACACAGATGTTCGTGCTGATCCAGGGCATGGTAGATGCTCAAAGGATATCAGCAGAGGCACACCAAGCATAGACGGAGCTGATGAGAGAGAGCATGGAGAATGCTTATCAGGTGACTCTCCAGGCTGTGGAGAGAGTCGTACAGCAGCAGTAGCAACACCCTGGCCAGCAACACCAGAGGCCAGGTACTATAGTGGACTTCAAGAAGATGATGCCTCGAGAGTTCAAGGGCATCGAGGGGAAACTCTACGCTGATGACTGGCTGGAGGAAATAAAGAGGAACTTACGCTTGGCGCATATTTTGGAGTGCCTGCAGACCAAGGCTACCGGCAGTCAGATTTTAGATAAATTACTGACATGGTATCGTATGGAACCGAAACTTACTGTTGGAGGACTTACTTGGGAGGCTTTCAAGGAGCTTTTAAAGGAGTTCTTCCCCGATGTGGCCCTGGAAGCCTTGGAGAGTCAGTTCTATGACTTGGTCCAAGGGAACATGTCGATCAACGAGTACACCACAGAGTTTTCTCGTTTGAGTCATTTTGCACCATCGATGATTTGGGACCCAGGAGATCAAGCCTGGAAGTTCAGGAAGGGGCTGATGAGAGAGATCAAGTCTCGCACTTATGGATGTCACACTGCTACCTTCGTGGGTATTCTGATGGATGCCCAGATTGCTGAGGATGATTTAGACCTCAGGCCCAAGAGAGGACACGACACTTTTGGAGGAGCGAGTGGTTGCACAAGACCGTCCAAGCGTTCCCACTTTTAGTAGCAACAGAGGCTGTATCAGCATTAACATCAGCAGCACCATGCACCAGCTCGAGGATACACTCAGTAGCATCAGTAGCCTCAGAGGCAGACCTAGCCCGCTGTCTAGTATACATACTATTGGAATCCATCGTGCTAGCTGGGGATAAAGAAATATTAGTAGATTATGTGATCATACACCACTCTACATGCATCATAGCTCACCCCGCATATCACGTCGGGTGCAGACTGACCATTACATGCCTCATAGCCTGTTATATATGATTAGCCTGACTATTGCTCGCATCATAGCTAGCCGGATGGTTAGCCTGACCTTACATGAATCATAGATAATCATATGTAAGAAGCCTGATCTGTCCCAAGCCGATCACATGATAGACTGATATTTTACACACTTAGCTAGATATTATATTCACGTATTTCTAGTCCATTGTTCTAGCATGCGCTTGTATTTTTGTTCATTGCTAGTTGTACTATTAATGATGATATATTCTCCATTATTTCTTATTTCCAGTATTTTATACTCACCAGCATTTCTTATTTCCAGTATTTATCTATATCTTGTATTTTTTTACACTATATTATAGTTTTTGTCAACATACATGGAACTGTTGTTAGTGCTTGTACTTCTCTCCAATCCTGACAGAAAATATTTTTCCCGACTGCGACTTAACGAACTGATGTCCGACATATTATGGACCACAGGGAGAGTAGCTGCAGACTTGGACCTTGTAGCCCGGGTGTTATTTTTGGGAGGTCTAGCCAGGATCACTTGTTATTCAGTTATTTTCTTTTAGCAGATTATGGTACCGGACTTGTTTCCGGCATACTTGGAGATTTGGATGTTATTTTTTGCAGGTTAGACTATTTTTGTTGTTTAGACTTGTGTTGTATTTTATTTATTTTTCTCCGATATCTTATCGTGCTTTAGTTCTGTGATTGAGTATTTTCATATTATATTGTGATATCTGTGTCTCCTTATGGAGTTGGATATTCTTGTGAGATCGATTAGATAGTATTGTGACCGAGACAGCGTTCTACCACCGATGCTGCGGTGTAGGCTGGACGTACCCACGTACTCGTGCCCCTACAACGGGTGCGGGTTGTGACACATTTTTAGTGGTGGCCCATGCAGGTCAGGCTTCGCAAGTAGTGCGATATCGTGGTAGTACGACATCTTAGTTGTACTACTATGAGCCTATCATAGGATCTAGGATATAGTATACTAGGATGAGAGAGGATACTAAATCATAAATTTTTGAGAGATTTGTGGGATGACCCTTGAGAATCTTATTATAATTTCCAATTCAAATCTTTTTCCCTTGTTCGGTCTGTTCTCACTTGTTGTTATTGAATTTGATTCTTGTTGACCGGTTGTTAATTTTAATTTTTGGTTTTATTGTTGAGTTTGATTTCATATCGAGATAAACTTTACGGACTAAAATTTATGGTATCATCTGATGACAGTGAGAAAGGTAAAACGTTTGCTTTGGTTATGGAGCCTAGAATTTATTGCAGCCATATTAGCTGGCATATCGGAAATGTAGGAACCTGACTTCGGATGTATATATCTTGGTTATGAAATTTAGAATTTCTCGCAGCTATACTATTCAGCACAGTGAGGATTCTAGAACATGATTATAGAGTTGTATTCCTAAGTTATGAATCTATCGTTTGTCGCAGCTATGCTCACTGGCGTGACGAGGATTCTGAGTGTCATGATTTTGGACAGACGTATATGATTATCAGGTTGTATCTTAAATTGGTTCTTAAAGTATTATCTCAATACTTATCCACTTATATTATTGTAGGTCCTTGTTCCATCATTTTTTTTGCTAGTAGTAGAGATACCTTCAGTTTCTTAGTCCAGTTCCTTCTTGAGATTCTTTCTATTAGGATTCCTTGTTAGTGTGATAATTGGTGACTTGCAATTAGGTATATGTCTTGAGTATCAGTGTTGACTATTGGGAGTGTGGCTTGTGAGCCTGTAAGTATTTCTTGGTTGGACATGTGAGCAATAGACATTAATCTAGAGATAACCCATGGCGTAGTACCTTGTAGCAATAGTTCTATGATAGGTGTCATTATAGTTAGTATTGGTACTATAGGGAGTTAGTATCAGAGTCAGCATGCCAGTCCTGGATAGTCATGAATTTATATAGTTGGGTGATCCATGTAAAAAATTAAGTATCAATGAAATTATGTTAAAAATTAATGGAGCATGATGTTCAATTTGATGGTTGATACTTGGATGTGTCAAGAGTAAAGAAATATATATGCATAAAGGGCATTAATGAGTGTGCCATAGTAGGAGGATACCCATAAGTGAATAGGAGAGTGTGAGGGAATAAGAATACATTGTGCTAAGTAGTAAGACTTGTGTTACAGATAAAAGTAGGGCCTTGATGTAATTAGATATGAGTATACCAGTATATGACTAGTGATGGATGTACCACCTGATATTGAGGCCAGTGATGGTTTGGAAGCAATAGATGAAAGAGTGTCTAGAAATTATGTACAGGATGCACATTGGGTGATGAGTATCAATGTGATAAGGTAATCTAATAATGAAGCTAGTGTTACTACACCAAGAGTGCTAGTATTTCTATGTCAAGGATTAGTTGAGCAATGTGCTAGTAATAGTAAGTACCTCGTGTGATGATATTAGATTGGTGTGTCAGTTAATGTAGATAGAAAATCATTAGAAGTAATAGTACAAGTAATCCAGGAAGTACAATATTAGTACACAATTGAGGGGTGTAGACAACTGGTGTATTTGTTTGTACCTTGAGTGTTAGAGACTGTGAGTATATATATATATACTTAGATAGATGTGGGTAAAAAAATGTGTATTAGTATATGAGTAGATGATGTGCATGTGTAAGGATATGTTGGCTTGAGCATGCTTGAGATGGCACTGCAAACTGACTTGGGCGTCCATCTAGAGTTGTATTAGAGGGAGTAGCACTTAGTATGGTGTGTTGCACTTGGTGTGCACTTGAGTGATAAGAACAACTAGTATAAACTATTATAGTAGGTAAGAGAGCTAGTAGTGGGTGTGCTTATAGTAGAAACAGTGGTACCTAAAGGGATAGGGGTATCAAACTTTGGCTGTATCATTTAACATATGGTTGTGTTAGAATGTTCTGTTCTTTCCTTCTGTTTCTTTCGTCTATTTGATTGATTGATTGATTGATTTCTTAGTACCGTAGCTTGTATCAGTAATTTTCTTGCTATAATATAGTTAGTAGTACACCATGACAGAGACTACAATACCATGACAAAACAGACCATAACCATGCATGTTTTCTCTAGATTGCATGTTGTATGACTGTAGGTAGGATTTTCTTAGACCTTGATTATTGGGGGATTGACCGGAGTGAAGATTAATGAAGAGGTTATGACTGGACAGAGAGATACAAGGTGTAACCTCCGATTTCCAATTTCCAAAATAATTAGATTTTAATTTATTTTAAAATATCAAGTTTTATAAAATATTTCTCCTTGAAAATTTTTATTTGATTTTGAACGATGTCTGATTTTAGAAGGTAATTTAAAAATCTTTATAAAAATCATTTTTTCCTAGATGACGATGTATTACAAAATAAATAAATAAATAATAATATATATTTCTAGTTTCAAATATTTATTGGCTTGAGTCATAAAATTATTGTTTTAACTAAATAGTTATTTAAAAGACTAGTTGATAAAATAAAATAGATTTTTATGTATTGGGCTAGTAAATAAATAAATGTCATACTTTCTAAGATTTTGCAAAAATATATTAATTGGAAATTTGCTAGCTTTCCTAAAAAACATTTTCTGAAATTATAATCTTTATTTTTATTTTTTACAAATTGCCATTTCCTATTAACTAGCCTTCACACCCTCATTTTTCCCACATGAGAAACCCTTTTTATTTTTAATTCTGGGCCATTCATTATTGAGCCAACCCGTAACCCTTTATCCTCACCATCTCTCCCTATTTAAGTTCTCATTCTCACAATTCCCAAGAAACCCTAATCTCCTAATTATTAGCTAGCCTCCACAATTTCCCACAAGCCATCATCACAATTTTTGTGCTCGTGACCGTGTGTCCAGCATCACCGTGTCAGCCGTGATGGCCTCGGGTCCGACCCCGGGTGTCCCACCGTATCCATTCATTTTCTGTGTCCAGATTTACAGTTTACAACCAGCTTTCCGTGTCCGACACACCCGGACACGCCCACAGAGCATCATCCCCGAGTCCGGCAGACCCGGACACGACCCCCTGACACACAGCACCCTAACCCTAACCCTAGATCTGAACTGCCACCGCCGGCGGCCAAGATCTCCTTCCGCCGCATCGAGCCAGACCCGCCGGTGGCCATGCCTCACCGCATCGAGCACCGCCGCCAAGGAGAACGACGACCTCCAGCCAAGTTCGAAGCCGCCGCCGCCGCTGGAAGTCGAGCACCGCCACCGCCTCGCAGAGTCGAAGCCGTCGCCTCGGTGCGAGCAGACCGACCGCCTCGAACAGAGGAACCGCCGAGCCCGCCTCCTCGACCAGACGCCGCCGTCGTCGAGATCCCGCGCCGACGTCTCCTCGAAGCCGCTGCCCTCGAGCGCTGAGCCCGCTGCCCTCGAGCTCCACGCCGTCCACCGCGCCGTCCACCGCTGACCACCGAAGCCGACGCCGGAGTGAAGTCCGGTGAGCCTCTCTTCTTCCCTCTTTCCCCTTTTCCTTTCTTTCAGTTCTGTGTAAATAGAATTTAGGGATTTGATTAAGGTAATAAGTATGTCATTAGTTAAGTAATCTTTAATTAGTTTAGTATGATTAATTAGTTAATTAATTAATTATAGTTAGTTTAAGTTAATGATTTGATTAGCTAATTCTTAATAAACAGTAATTTGTTATTAATCAGGAATTTATTTATTAACCAGTTAGTAAATATCAATTAATTAGTTTAGTATTTTCTTATAATTAGTGTAGTTAATTTGTAATTAATGTAGTAGATAAATGTAATTAGTTTAGTATATGTAATTAGCTGATTTTATGTAATTAGTTTATTTAGTTATAATAAAAAAAGGTTTTTGATTATGTTAAATATAATAAATCTTGGGTTTTATATTATTATTAAAAATATAGTTCCAATAATAAAATGAGTTCAAAATTAGTTATTTAGATCGGTGACCGATTTTACCATAAATGAAAATATATTGGCTTTTACGTAAATTCTAGATTTTTTATAAATAAACCTTTAAATTGTAATCTTGTTCAAAAGGGAAGTTTTAACAATTATTGTTCAAAATGATTTCCAAATGATTTTTCATAAATTAAGAAGTTACCTTGATTACGAACAATCGACCCTCTCTCTTATTAGCTAACTTGTAAATCTTAACCTTAGCTAAACCCCAGTAAATTTCTCCATGTATTAAGGACTCGGTATCCTTATCTCGATTTTCGTGCCGAGCTCCGATCTTGGACTTCTTTATGTAGTTTCTAGTTAATTGGACTGCTCCGGACCCATTGGAACTAACTGCTACTTCATTTGGGATCACCTTGAGAAGTGTGGCATTATGTACATTCTTTGATTTGCTAATATACATATATAAGAATATTTGATTGATATATAAATATACAAATATGTATTTTGGTATAAATATATATTATATACAACTATTAGTGTATATACACAAATACGTATTTCGTACAATTACTAAGAGACACTTGTATATATATTATATACGTTTTATTGGTATACTTGAGTGTAAATGTATATTATATACGTGCCCCTACTAGATGACCCTAGTTGACTAGTGCCCTGCCTGACATGGCCCTGAGACCAGTATTTTTGACTGTGTTAGTGTAGCATCTGATGCAAATATGGTTTGCTTGTGTTATGTTTATAGGACTGTTGGTTTACCCAGGGGATACTCTGGAACAGGACATTGGTTTTACCAGCTAAGGACCCAAGGCGAGTACATTCTCTGATTAGTTTCTAATTTATGATATCTCCTATGTTCACTGTATCTAGTGTAAATATCCATGTTCTTGACACATTGGTTACACGGATTGGTATACACGGATCTCGTCATGAGATGTTATTCCTTATTCATGGTGTAGCTTGTACAAGACTTGTTTCCTTGATATCTTGTGCATGTACAGACACTAATTCCCGGGGAGATTTGCTACCTTCCTAGGGAATCCTGTGCCATAGCGTACCATGATTGGATCTACTATACCAGTCGGGGGTTTGGGGAGTACTTTAGTGTAGATATGTGATCATACCCAACTTTATATGCACCATAGCTCACCCCACATCTCACGTCGGGTGCGGCCTGACCATTTATATGAACCATAGCTGTTACGTGTGATTAGCCTGATCTCTACATGCACCATAGCTAACCAACGGTTAGCCTGACTCTATATGAACCATAGCTAATCACATGTAACCAGCCTGATCAAGTTCCCAAGCCGATCACATATTAAAGCTAGTACTCACACACTTAGTCATAGAACTCTTACTCATGGACATAATGTTTCTTTCCTGCATTTACTTACAGTATTTCCAGTATTTTTCTCATTGTACATTTCTCGTACCTATACATGCATCTGGTATGTTTCCATCTAGAACTGCTACATAGCTTATGTCATTTATATAGAACTGCTATTTAGAGATGTACTTTGCTCCTTCCTGACTGGAAAATATTTTCCAGACTGTGACCTTAGTAGACTGGTTCAGACACACTTGGGGATTGGAAGTTAATGATTGCAGGTATGATTATGTTGTCTTTAGACTTGTGTTGTTTTCTTTTACTTCTTCAAATTCCTATCGTGCTGTAGTTGTGATTGAGTATGTTGTTGATATTTTATAGCATCATCCGAGTCTCCTTATGTAGTTGGATACTAGCGTGAGATTGTTAGATAGTACTCGACCTAGACAGCGTTCTACCGCCGATGCTGCGGCGTAGGCTGGATGTACCCACGCATTCGTGCCCCTAAACCGGGTGCGGGTCGTGACACATTTTTAGTGGTGGCCCATGCAGGTCAGACTTCGCTAGTTGTGCGATGTCGTAGTAGTGCGACGTCATAGTTGTACTATTGCATACCTGCTATTGAATATAGGACATAGGATGCTAGGATGAGAGAGGATACTCAATCATAAATTCTTGAAAGATTTCCTGGGATGACCCCATGAGAATCTTATTTTCAATTTAAATCTTTTTTCTTGTTTCCGTCCGCTCTCGCTTGTTGTTACTGGACTTGATTCTTGTTGAGCAGTTATTAAATTAAATTCTTGGTATCATTGTTGAGTTTGATTCTTGTTGACCAGTTGTTAACTTTAATTCTTGGTATCGTTGTTGAGTTGATTTCAAATTGAGATGAATTTTACGGGCTAAAATTTACGGTATCATCTGATGACATATATTGATGAGGACAGTGAGAAAGGTAAAACGTCTACTTTGGTTATGGAACCTAGAGTTTATCGCAGCCATATTAGCTATCGCGACGAGAACGTAGGAACCTGACTTGGGTGTACATACTGTAGTTATGAAACTTAGGGTCTCTCGCAGCCATACCGGTTGGCGTGGCGAGGATTCTAGATGACATGATTATAGAGTTGCATACCTTAGTTACGGAACCTGTCGTTATCGCCTCTATGCTTACTGGCGTGGCGAGGATTCTGAGTGTCATGATTTCAGACAGACGTGTATGATTATCAGGTTGTATCCTAAATTGGTTCTTAAAATATCATCTCAAGCCTTATCTATTTCTGTTAATCCAGGACTTTGTTCCACCGCTTCTTTCTTTACTAGCAGTAAAGATACCTTCTGTCCTCAATTCAGTCTTTGAGCTCCTATTCCTTGAAGATTTCTTGTTAAGTATGATAATTAGTGGCTTATAATTTTGTTGTGTCTTGTATTAGTATTGACTGTGTTGCTAGTGAGTTGTAAGTGTTCTTAGTTGGACATGTGAGCAGTAGGCTTTAATCTAGAGTTAGCCTTAGCATAGTACCTTGTACCAATGATTCTAGGAGTAGTGTCATTAGAGACTGAGAGTTAAGGAGAGTATAGAGTATCAGTGATAGTTCTCAGAGTTAGTATCAGAGCCAATTACCCGTCCTGGATAATCATGATTATGTAATTGAGTGATCTATGTAAACGATTAAGTATCCGGGAATTGTGTTAAGGATTTATGGAGCATGATGTCCAATTGGATGATTGATATCGAAAATGTTAAAGGTAAATAAATGTATATGTATAAAGGGTTTAATGAGATGTCATAAGTAGAGAAATATCAGGATTAATTTTGGTAGATGAGATAACCCATTAATGCAGCTAGTGATATAATACCAAGAGTGCTAATAATTCTATATCGAGGATTAGTCAAGGATGACGTTAATAACCGTAAGCACTCTGTGTGTTGATAATTAGATGATATACCAATTGACACAAATTGAAATCATGAAAGAAAACACAGTTGATGATAACTTTGATCATTGGAGGTAACAGTGCAAGTGATTCGGGCAGTACGAATTTAGTACACAGTTCTAGACGATAGAGGTATTGAGTGCACCTTGAGTATCAGAGACCGTGAGCACTAACATGTACATTCAGGAGTTATAAATTAAAAGGTGGAAATGAATTTTAAATTTCAGAATTTTTAAGGAGTTGAGATTTTATGTTGTTAAAATATTGAGAATTTAAATTTGATTCACTAAACATAGTTAAGGCTACAAAGGTTTTAGAAGTGATTAAATTTTATTTCGATGTGAAGTATCTAATTTTGAGGAGGCATATGCATTTTATTTTAAGTTGATCGGGAAGTTAAACCTTGACGATTATTTTGAGAATAAATTTTTGGTAGATGAGAGATATGAATATTAATATATGATTAGTTGATATGGGTACCAGTGTACATGAATGAGAATTAGTTAGTGAATGTGCTAGAGTTAAGTGTTTGTTAGAGATAGTAGATACTACAAGTAATATGTTAACATGATCCTTCCTCCTTCCTAATGTTCCTTTTCTTTCGCCTTTCGATTGATTGATTGATTTTCCTAGTACTGTGGTTCACATGCATGATTTTCTTGTTAGAATATAACTAGTAGTACCCCTAACAGAGACTGAAATACCATGACAAAAGACACATGACCTATATATTTTCTCAAATTGCATGGATGTAAGTAGAATTTTCTTAAACCATGATCATTTGGATTTTGACCATAGCAAGGATCTATGACAAGGGTATGACCGACAAAAAGGGACAAGATGATTAAATTATGGATGAGCATAAATTTAAATAAAGAATTTAGGGGATGGTTATAACAGAGTTGATGGAATCATTGTTTTTGCGAAAATCGAGGTTTGATTAAAATTCGAGGACAAACATTTACTTAAAGGGAGAATTAAGAAATTCACAGAGCAAAAAAAAAAAAAAAAAAAAAAATTGAGGATTTATTAATTTTAAGGAGGTCTTGATATGATTGAATTGATTATTAAAATTTGAGAAATTTGAGAGATTATCATTTTATCTATTTGATTGCAAGATAGAAATTTTATATATTATGAATGTTGCATTGAAGATTCTGGAAGCATCGCATCGTTGAATATTTGAGGAAAACGAAAATCAGAAAATAAAATCGTAAATGGAATAGTGTCGAATTAAATTCTTGGGATGAGGAGTTAGATTGGAATAAGCATCAATTGAATTTGAGTTAGAGGAGTAAGATGATTGATGAGTGTTTAAAATATAAATTTTGGGATACAGATTTTTAAGTTTTATAAATATGCATTGATTGGGTTTCAATTGAAGGATTGGATAGTAAATTTTGTATTTAGTTATTTACTCAAAATTTGAGGAGATTATGATACGACTGGAATTCAATTAAAATATTGAGGATTTGAGTAGTAAAAATTTTACATTGGGATAATAAATTCAGAGGATGAAAAAAAAAAATATTAGTTCAAATTTCGAAAACATTTTACATACGGATAAAGAAATATGGAATGAAATGAAGCTCATGGTAAAGAATATTATAATATAATTGATTATGGGATCATATAATTGAAGGTCGTAAGGTAAGATCATGGTATATTGAGGTTGTGATTTAAATTAAATCTTGACCATGACAGTAACATTTGAAATCGAAGAAAACAATTGAGGTATAGTTAATGTTAAGATAAACAAACTCGAATTTGATGATAAGGATTTTGGACATGTAATAAATTTTGATTCAGAAATTCTAAGATCAAATCTAATAAAGTTGGTGGAATTTGAAACTTTTATAGATATTAGTTAATGATGAATCACAAGATTGAGAAAAGTAAAATGAACGAGGATAAAAGGAAGGATTATTTTCAGCTGGTAGTAAAGACTACTCTTTTCCTAGAAATCGAGAAAGGCGATTAGATGTCTCTTGATTACATTCTGAAGGATGTATTTAAGTTCTTAAATCAAATTGTCGACCGTATCTTTCGAAGTAGCTATAACTTTCATGTCTATATCATTCATTATACTGGGTCTTCCTTGGTTTAGTTACTTTGAAAAGGTAACGTGCATTATTCCAATTATCTGTTTTTGTGATCGTGTCTACTCCCCAAACCTAAACTTTCTAGAGGATTCAAGGCCGAGCCATGATTCCTTCAAGTTATTCCTGTCTTAAACCATATTTTCTTTTTCTTCATGTTTCCTTCTGTTTGGTAAATATTTTCCTTATAGAAATATTTTCTTCAATGATATATTCATCATTATGAACAACAATTTTTTCAATCCTAGTCATCCCTAAAATTTCGAGGACAAAATTTTTCTAAGGTGGATAGACTTGTAACCTCCGATTTCCCATTTCCAAAATAATTAGATTTTAATTTATTTTAAAATATCAAGTTTTATAAAATATTTCTCCTTGAAAATTTTTATTTGATTTTGAACGATGTCTGATTTTAGAAGGTAATTTAAAAATCTTTATAAAAATCATTTTTTCCTAGATGACGATGTATTACAAAATAAATAAATAAATAATAATATATATTTCTAGTTTCAAATATTTATTGGCTTGAGTCATAAAATTATTGTTTTAACTAAATAGTTATTTAAAAGACTAGTTGATAAAATAAAATAGATTTTTATTTATTGGGCTAGTAAATAAATAAATGTCATACTTTCTAAGATTTTGCAAAAATGTATTAATTGCAAATTTGCTAGCTTTCCTAAAAAACATTTTCTGAAATTATAATCTTTATTTTTATTTTTTACAAATTGCCATTTCCTATTAACTAGCCTTCACACCCTCATTTTTCCCACATGAGAAACCCTTTTTATTTTTAATTCTGGGCCATTCATTATTGAGCCAACCCGCAACCCTTTATCCTCACCATCTCTCCCTATTTAAGTTCTCATTCTCACAATTCCCAAGAAACCCTAATCTCCTAATTATTAGCTAGCCTCCACAATTTCCCACAAGCCATCATCACAATTTTTGTGCTCGTGACCGTGTGTCCAGCATCACCGTGTCAGCCGTGATGGCCTCGGGTCCGACCCCGGGTGTCCCACCGTATCCATTCATTTCCTGTGTCCAGATTTACAGTTTACAACCAGCTTTCCGTGTCCGACACACCCGGACACGCCCACAGAGCATCATCCCCGTGTCCGGCAAACCCGGACACGACCCCCTGACACACAGCACCCTAACCCTAACCCTAGATCTGAACTGCCACCGCCGGCGGCCAAGATCTCCTTCCGCCGCATCGAGCCAGACCCGCCGGTGGCCATGCCTCACCGCGTCGAGCACCGCCGCCGAGGAGAACGACGACCTCGAGCCGAGTTCGAAGCCGCCGCCGCCGCTGGAAGTCGAGCACCGCCACCGCCTCGCAGAGTCGAAGCCGTCGCCTCGGTGCGAGCAGACCGACCGCCTCGAACAGAGGAACCGCCGAGCCCGCCTCCTCGACCAGACGCCGCCGTCGTCGAGATCCCGCGCCGACGTCTCCTCGAAGCCGCTGCCCTCGAGCGCCGAGCCCGCTGCCCTCGAGCTCCACGCCGTCCACCGCGCCGTCCACCGCTGACCACCGAAGCCGACGCCGGAGTGAAGTCCGGTGAGCCTCTCTTCTTCCCTCTTTCCCCTTTTCCTTTATTTCAGTTCTGTGTAAATAGAATTTAGGGATTTGATTAAGGTAATAAGTATGTCATTAGTTAAGTAATCTTTAATTAGTTTAGTATGATTAATTAGTTAATTAATTAATTATAGTTAGTTTAAGTTAATGATTTGATTAGCTAATTCTTAATAAACAGTAATTTGTTATTAATCAGGAATTTATTTATTAACCAGTTAGTAAATATCAATTAATTAGTTTAGTATTTTCTTATAATTAGTGTAGTTAATTTGTAATTAATGTAGTAGATAAATGTAATTAGTTTAGTATATGTAATTAGCTGATTTTATGTAATTAGTTTATTTAGTTATAATAAAAAAAGGTTTTTGATTATGTTAAATATAATAAATCTTGGGTTTTATATTATTATTAAAAATATAGTTCCAATAATAAAATGAGTTCAAAATTAGTTATTTAGATCGGTGACCGATTTTACCATAAATGAAAATATATTGGCTTTTACGTAAATTCTAGATTTTTTATAAATAAACCTTTAAATTGTAATCTTGTTCAAAAGGGAAGTTTTAACAATTATTGTTCAAAATGATTTCCAAATGATTTTTCATAAATTAAGAAGTTACCTTGATTACGAACAATCGACCCTCTCTCTTATTAGCTAACTTGTAAATCTTAACCTTAGCTAAACCCCAGTAAATTTCTCCATGTATTAAGGACTCGGTATCCTTATCTCGAATTTCGTGCCGAGCTCCGATCTTGGACTTCTTTATGTAGTTTCTAGCTAATTGGACTGCTCCGGACCCATTGGAACTAACTGCTACTTCATTTGGGATCACCTTGAGAAGTGTGGCATTATGTACATTCTTTGATTTGCTAATATACATATATAAGAATATTTGATTGATATATAAATATACAAATATGTATTTTGGTATAAATATATATTATATACAACTATTAGTGTACATACACAAATACGTATTTCGTACAATTACTAAGAGACACTTGTATATATATTATATACGTTTTATTGGTATACTTGAGTGTAAATGTATATTATATACGTGCCCCTACTAGTTGACCCTAGTTGACTAGTGCCCTGCCTGACATGGCCCTGAGACCAGTATTTTTGACTGTGTTAGTGTAGCATCTGATGCAAATGTGGTTTGCTTGTGTTATGTTTATAGGACTGTTGGTTTACCCAGGGGATACTCTGGAACAGGACATTGGTTTTACCAGCTAAGGACCCAAGGCGAGTACATTCTCTGATTAGTTTCTAATTTATGATATCTCCTATGTTCACTGTATCTAGTGTAAATATCCATGTTCTTGACACATTGGTTACACGGATTGGTATACACGGATCTCGTCATGAGATGTTATTCCTTATTCATAGTGTAGCTTGTACAAGACTTGTTTCCTTGATATCTTGTGCATGTACAGACACTAATTCCCGGGGAGATTTGCTACCTTCCTAGGGAATCCTGTGCCATAGCGTACCATGATTGGATCTACTATACCAGTCGGGGGTTTGGGGAGTACTTTAGTGTAGATATGTGATCATACCCAACTTTATATGCACCATAGCTCACCCCACATCTCACGTCGGGTGCGGCCTGACCATTTATATGAACCATAGCTGTTACGTGTGATTAGCCTGATCTCTACATGCACCATAGCTAACCAACGGTTAGCCTGACTCTATATGAACCATAGCTAATCACATGTAACCAGCCTGATCAAGTTCCCAAGCCGATCACATATTAAAGCTAGTACTCACACACTTAGTCATAGAACTCTTACTCATGGACATAATGTTTCTTTCCTGCATTTACTTACAGTATTTCCAGTATTTCTCTCATTGTACATTTCTCGTACCTATACATGCATCTGGTATGTTTCCATCTAGAACTGCTACATAGCTTATGTCATTTATATAGAACTGCTATTTAGAGATGTACTTTGCTCCTTCCTGACTGGAAAATATTTTCCAGACTGTGACCTTAGTAGACTGGTTCAGACACACTTGGGGATTGGAAGTTAATGATTGCAGGTATGATTATGTTGTCTTTAGACTTGTGTTGTTTTCTTTTACTTCTTCAAATTCCTATCGTGCTGTAGTTGTGATTGAGTATGTTGTTGATATTTTATAGCATCATCCGAGTCTCCTTATGGAGTTGGATACTAGCGTGAGATTGTTAGATAGTACTCGACCTAGACAGCGTTCTACCGCCGATGCTGCGGCGTAGGCTGGACGTACCCACGCATTCGTGCCCCTAAACCGGGTGCGGGTCGTGACACAAGGTGCCTTAAATTTTGAGAATAAATATTAATTTAAATAAAGAGTTGAGAACTTAATTTGGAAGAATTGACGATTTTGTTAAATCATTATTTTTATGAAGATTACGATATGATTGAATTTATCATTAAATTTTGAGGAATTTAAGAAGATTATCATTATATTTATTAGACTGCAAGATATAAATTTTAAAACTTATATTTTGAATATTGTATTTGAAGATTTTGTAAGTATTACATTGTTTGAGTATTGTGTGGAAAAAGAATCGAGGAATAAGATCGCTAATGGATTAGTGTATGGATTTAAATTTTTGGGATGAGATTTCAAATTTTATAAATATGCATTGATTGGATTTAAAATTAGAGGATTGGATATTATTTTTTTTGTATTTAGTTATTAACTTAAAATTTTAGAGAAGATTGTGATAAGAATATAATTTAATTTCAAATTTAAAGATTTTCAGGAATATGATATTTATAGAATTTTAAAATTTTGTAAAATAACAATATGGATTTACTTCATGATTATATGGTTTGATGAATTTAAATTTTGATGGTAAAATAAATAAATTAAAATACAACTATTGAGGATCTTAAATTTCGAGGACGAAATTTTTCTAAGGGGGGTAGACTTGTCACTACCACATCCTAAAGTAGGGATATTTTTGTCATTTTTATTTATTATAATTATTGTGTATATTTTATTTTATATATTGCATGTTATATTTTATATATTATATATAGTGTTCATTAATGCATGGGTTAGTTGATTGGACCTAGAAGCCCACTAGATGAACTCCTGACCAAATTATAGGATTATGGATTTAATTAGTATTATTTCGAGATTAATTATGGAGGATTATATTTACTACAGTGATTTTATTTAATTGTTGTACCTTACCGTTGCTTCGTTATTGTAGAAGCATGAAAAATACGCTGGAAGCTCTATGCAGCATATTGATGCAAAGCAGCGTAAACCGAGGACTTTAGAGCCTTCAAGCGTGCAAACAGAGCTTCTCTGCCAAAGCACAGTGAGAAATACAGGCTCAAGGACCATCCGCGTAGGACAGTACGTCTAGGCTGCTTCAGCGTAAACAGGGGCTTCATCGCCTTTATGGCGTAAAACTCATCCTCTTTTCAATACATCATTGAAGTGTACGAGGGACGCTTCATATTCTCCGAAGTGAACCTGTCAGAGCCTGCAATGAACCTGTCAGAGCCTGCAATGAACCTGACGTCTCGACTTCTGACAAAGGGATACTGCTCGACTACCCAGGCGACGGCTATAATGATGGCGCGGCACTGCAACCCAGGCTATCGTTTACTGCCATTTCCCTTGCGTAAACCGCTTTTACGTATACAGAGGAATACGCTGCCTAGTTTATAAAGGCAGATGAGAGCTCCTTACGCTCCGCAGAAGACAAACCGCCTGCCACGTTAAAAGCTGCACCTCATACGAGATTCGAGGCACGTCTCTGCATTTTTTATATTCAGCTTCGGTGCCTGCTCGGCTTCTACGCCCATTCAGCTTCGGTGCCTGCTCGGCTTCTACGCCTACTCGACCTTTATGACCACTCGGCTTATATGCCTATTCGGCTTCTATGCCGGTTTGATAACTATTCGGCTTCTATGTCGTGGTGGCAGACATTGGATTCTACGCCAACCTCTTCCACACAAGGGATACCTACCTACGTGGCTTCTACGTCGTGATCTTTGTAGCGATTATACGCATTTTGTCCCTCAGTTGGACCCGCGTCACACGCTCATTCAAAGGATCATCTATACGCAGGCATTGGTTATTTTAACCGTTGTGTAAAAGGGTGTTGTACTTTCCACTACTCGGTTTTCACACCGATTGAGTGGTCACTGTCACTAAAACTCTATAAATAGAGACCTCTATCAACGAGGAACAAAGGAGGGAGAATTCAAGGAAAAAGAATTCAAGGGGGAAGAATTCGAGGTCGAAGAATTCAAGGTCGAAGAATTCAAGGTCGAAGAATTGGAGAGAGAGAGAGAGAAGAGTCCAGAGCTCAGGCAAAGAGAAGGGATCAACGACTTTGGCATCGGGCATCCATCCTCTTCAGCAACCTTCGAAGCTACTACCTGTCTTTCACGGCACTTCCTCAACATCGTGTGGTCCAAGGGCTAAAGTGATCGATTGCAGATCAGACACCTATAACAATATTTACCCAGATTAAATAAATTGTACTTAGACATCCTCGTGTATGATCAAATTTGTACAATCTTGTTTGTAAACATAAAAGAAGAGCGGGTCTTCGTACAAGACCTCGTTTTCTGCATTCATCAAATCTTTTCCCGTTTATATTATCCAAAAAAAGATGGCAACTCTGCTGGGGACATCTTTCTCTTCTGATGAGGAAGCTATTGCTCGACACGATGCGGTATCCGTGGGATCCGTGAAGAAGACACTGGTCGTCCAGTTCGACCAGTCTGCCTACGAAGATATGCTCCGAACAAGGGGCAGCTCTCACTCTCTCTCTGTCCGAAACAACATGAAGCTGTGTAAGGTCTGGATGCCCAAGACATCCTCTACCATTCCTGTGGACTCTTCGATCTCTCCGACCAATGAGGTTGTAGCGTTCCTCCCTCCGCGCCCCGCGCGTAAAATTCAGTCGCCTGTCTCTGACAGAACCGACAAAACTTCTGGCAATGTCTCAGTACTAACCCAAAAGTATACTCTGTGCACTGCGCGTGAAATTCAGTCTCCCATCCCTGACAGAATAGACAAAACTTCTGGCAATGCCTCAGCGCTAACCCAGAAGTATACTCCGCGCTCTGCGCGTGAAATTTAGTCTCCCGTCCCCGACGGAATAGACAAAACTTCTGATAAAGCCTCAGCGTCAAATCAGAAGTACAAGACACGCTCCGCGCGTAAAACAACATCTAACCTCTACGGAGAACCAGATGATCCCTGTGATCTCCGCAAGGGAAAGCGAGCGGCGGCCTACTCAACTTCTCGGCCTTTACGCCAGCAAGGGAACGATCTGCACGCCCTCCGAATTATGCGAGACGCTGATGGCCGCCTGAGGACATCCTCAGCTTTATGCCAACCAGAGCGAAGCTCCAAATTATGCCAGGCGAAGTCCCTAGGCGAAAAGAAGGCTCCAGTCGCAGAAAGACATCCTCTCCGGGGATTATCCGCCACACAGATGGCCAACCTGTTGTATATGGGTGGCACAGGGAAGACTACGGTTTCCATCATCCGCATGCCCACTAACGGGAATAGAAGGAACAAGCCATCATCTTCTTCTTCTGCAACTCCTCCTGACCTGCGCAAATATCTAATCCGGATGCGCAAGGAGAGGGGATCTTCCAGCGTGGCTATTACGCCTCCTACCGAGCACTGCTGTAATAGTCACAGGATTATGATTAATTGTTGCTGTTCTAAAGCAAAATGACCAGTTTTCGACCGACTGAGCTATTCTCCATCTTTCGTAGAAGAAGAGCCTGCGCATGCATCTGTGAACATGGCTTCACATATACCTGGAGAAAGCTCAGACTCTAGACGTCCGTCCTCTAGAACTCCGAGCCGAAGAAAATTCAACATGCTCCTTAGGGACACCGAAGCTGGGGTATTCCAGAACACTCGTTCAAGATCATGACAACTGACTTCGTGCTCTTCTGATTTTGATGCTGGGGGTCGCCAGTCTCCCGAATTAGATACTGAGAGTATAGAGTCAACTTCTGCAGTGACCTATACTCATCCTTCAATGACGCCCAGGGAGATGGGAGTTTACGCCATCGGAGATGAACACGAGGAAGCCTCGCCATCAGGGAACACTGAGCAACACATTACTACACTAGAGACATCTCTGAAGCAAATGCAATCCATGATGGAGGACATGCACCAAATGATGCTAACTCAACAGGCGGCTGCTATGGATCGAACATCGGTCCCGCCTACTCAGATACGTGTGGGGGTGGATCTACCACCGTCCAACACGATCCAAGAGCCTGCTCTAGATCAAGAATAAGCTGGTCCTTTACTTCCTCACTCGGAGAATGTACTACCTCCTGCGGGAGTCACGATACAACCAACTCCGCACCATTCCGTGGTCTCGCTTCCAGCTGAAAATCTGATGCAAGCAGTACGGGAGTTGAAAGCCCGATTTGACGCCTTGAAGCACAAAGATCAGCTCAAGAAATTGGGAATCAACCAGCCATACCCAGCTATCTGGGAAGAGGTCCCTTTTCCTCTGAGGTACAAACCTCAGACCATGGCCCTGTTCGAGGGAAAAACATCACCAAGTCAGTACATGAACTATTTTAGTATGATAATGGTGTTGCTACAAGGGAATGACGCCCTCCTCACCCGGGTATTCAAGGGCTGTCTTTCGGGAGTAGCTTACCAGTAGTACCGCAGCCTGGCGGACAACTGCATTACTTCCTTTGAAGACTTCAAGGCTTTATTCTTCACACGATTCTACGAGGGAGGAATGGACATATCTATGTCCTCTCTCATCGAAGTCAAGCAGAGGAAAAAGGAGGACGTTTGCACCTTCGTCGAACGTTTTTGCCAAGCCACTTTACAGATGCCTCCAGGAGTTCCAAACTCAGTGTTGGTGGACATTTGCAGGAAGAACCTTCTTCCCGTGATCTCAGTTTTCACAGGACCATATCAGTTCCATGATTGGCCCTCGTTCATCATCTCAGCGGCAGCCGCCGAGGACAACAGTCGCAAGGCACGTGACAATGGCATCATGATCTCTACCTCTGACAGAGGCAAGAGGTCATCCCCCAGTGGCGACCATCCTCGCAGTTCTAAAGGAAAAGAAACTCTGGCGATCAATACGTCCAGACAGAAGACTGCGGCAACCACGCAGACAAAACCTGGGACTTCCAGGCCCGTCGAGGTATACTCTTTCGACGACGATGACATTCCGAGTATATTCCAGTGTCTCGTCAAAAGTGGCAAGATCACCCTTCCGGAGGAGAGGTGGCCCAGTGAAGTCGCCAGTGCCAACAACCCCAAGTAATGCATCTTCCACAGATATGTACACCACCCAACAAAGGCATGTTACATACTGAAAAGGAAGATCCAAGAGTTGATCGATGCTAAAGCCATCACCCTGCGCAATAGCGAGAAGACGGTCACGGCCAACATGATCTCTCTGCAATTTGGCAATCTACCTCCCCAAGAAGTACCGGACGGTGTTACACCTATTTCCCGGACAACGATGAACATCGTTAATCTCCCTCCGGCTAGGGGTCAAAATCACGACCTGTTACCCCTAACTACCCGGAGAGGCAAGATTATGTGGGTACACCAAGACTTGGTATCGGAGCTCGAAAAAAAGACTAATGCTACTAAAGCTAAGTCCAGAAAGAACTCCAAATGCAAACCATGCCATATGGTTGTGACTTCTTCGACATCAGACGAAGACGAGGTTTTGGCCACATCAACCCGTTCAGGGAAGGCATACCTCAAGGACTACAGAGCGAGTCAGGAAGAAGCACCTACAGACGCTTCAGCTGCCAAGCCTTCGGAACCAGAGCCCGTCGTACCAGAGGCCGGTCCTTCGAGACCAACTTCGGCGGACAAGGGGAAGCAAAAAGAAGTGCGGTTCGATAAACCTGTGAAAACATTCAAAACAAAGGTTTAGAGAAGCCGTATAACTTTGACATCTTGGCCCAACTGGCTAATACACCGGCCAGGTTGTCCATCTTTGAGCTAATCAGGCTCTCCCAAGACACTCGTCTAGCCCTGAGTGAGGCATTGGTGCAGGCGGATACATACTTGACCCAACTCAAGTCCCCCGACGAAGAACCTGCAGCATGTCCCCGATGCCACAGTGTGATGGAGGTGGTCCCAAAAATCACTTTCACTCAAGACGACATGCTGTTAAAACATAACAGGCATGACAGACCCCTCTACCACACCGGATACATCGGTTCCATGGAGGTCGACCGGATTCACATAGATCCGGGATCCTCAATCAGCATTATTCCTCATAGTCTGCTTAGACAGCTGAGGATTCCTACCAGCGAACTGGCTTACACCACCACTACTATTGTGGGTTTCAACGCCAGAAGGAGTAAGCCGTTGGGAAAATTTCGCCTGAGGATCCAGATTGGCAGCCTCAGATCGGTGGCTACATGATACGTCATCGATTCAGAGGTGTCCTACAACATCCTGCTGGGAAGAACATGGATCCACGACCACAATATCGTTCCTTCGACTCTACATCAATGCTTCAAATATGTAGACGCCCAAGGGATAGTACAAATGGAGGTTGCTGACCTAAAACCATTTAAAGGAGTAGAATCCTACTACTTCGATGCTGTTTTGTACCCTCAAGACTACACGGAAGAGGGGTCAGCCCAAGCAGAGAAGGAATCCCACCGGGAGCCTGAAGAACCTTCTGTCAAGCAACCTCTGTCAAACAAGGTGAAAGGATGAACTACCCGTCCAAAAGCCACAGAGCCTATGGCGATCCACCTGAATAAGACCAGGTCAGGGAAAGGGGTGATTCTCTAGTGGTCACTCTGAACCAGAAGCCTCCGCCCTTAATCATCAACCTTCGGCGCAACAAGCAGCCGAGTGATGTAAATGCAACCATGAGTGCGGTTTCTGATAATAATAAAGGACCTCTTTTCCAGTATATCGACGTTCGGATTCCAAATCAGGAACCCTCTCCCCATGACGATATAGAGCCTATAGCACAAAAATTTATGGCAGCTGTAGATTCCTATCATCCGTACATATGGGAAGTGACGTCATCATCCAATGTCATCACGACGTATGGACCACATGAGGATTCTATCTTCATTGTTCTACCTGCCCGCAACGGTCAGTCTTCAATAGTTTTCGACCGCATGTGCAACGAACAGACTATACAAGAGGATTCCTTCGATGACGATTCTGGTGAAATACAAGTCCACAGGTACAACCCGCAAGCCTTGAAGATCATGCAAAATATGGGTTACAACTTGAGGATGGAACCAGGTCTCAACTACGGGAAAGGCAGACGAACACCGCTGCTCGGCAATCCCCACTATCAACAAATCCGTTTTGGGTTAGGGTATGCCACCTCCCTTACGACTTCCACGTCAGATGAGGATATCTTTTTTCAAGATGGCTCATCGCTCTCCGACTTATCTCACGCTCTCGAGCAAACATTATCAACAAATATGGTAATGACAGATTCCTTTGAATCAGACGAACAAGAATCTGATCTGTTTAAGAATGACGTTTGGGCCCAGCAGATGGATACACAATGGGAGTTTCACTTCGAACAAAGAGAACCTCCCACTAAAGATGAAGTTATCCAGATTAATGTAGGGGATAAATTTTCACCAAAGCCGATATTTATCAGCAACAACCTTTCCGGAAAAGAAAGGAAAGAAATTACCCAGCTGATAAAAGAGTATATCGACGTCTTTGCGTGGAATTATGAGGATATGCCAGGTCTTGATCCAAAGGTGGCTACTCATAAAATCAACATACTGCCCGATTCAAATCCTGTGAAGCAGCACCAACGCTGGTTCCGCCCGGACATGATGGATGCCATTGAAGCTGAAGTCAAGAAGTTGATAGCCTGCGGCTTCATCCGTGAG
The DNA here is from genome assembly GCA_036927795.1 of Iris macrosiphon. Lineage (NCBI taxonomy): Eukaryota > Viridiplantae > Streptophyta > Magnoliopsida > Asparagales > Iridaceae > Iris > Iris macrosiphon. The sequence continues at coordinate 102,618,429 of JAYESA010000001.1, read as the reverse complement.
GAACAATATCCCGACTGGGTCGCCAATGTTGTCCCGGTCATGAAAAAGAATGGAAAAGTACGGATCTGCATCGATTACCGAGATCTGAACTCAGCCTTCCCCAAGGATGAATTCCCTCTTCCCATCACAGTTGTCATGATCGACAATACATACGGTTTTGAACGTATGTCTTTCATGGACAGATTCTCAGGATACAATCAGATCAAGATGCATCCTGAAGACGAGAAGCATACTGCCTTCCGGTCACCACTGGGGGTATACTGCTATATGGTCATGCCTTTCGGATTAAAAAATGTCGGGACTACGTACCAACGAGCTATGAGTGACATATTCCACAAGCATTTACGCAAGACAGTGGAGTGTTACGTGGACGATGTTGCTATCAAAAGCTGCCTCGGGGATAATCACATCCAAGACTTGAAGACAGTATTTGAATTGATGCGCCAACATCAACTCAAAATGAACCCTACAAAGTCCTTTCTGGGGGTATCTAGCAGCAAATTTCTGGGATTTGTCATCACTGCCAAAGGCATTCAAGTTGACCCTGATAAAGTCAAGGCCATCTTAGAAATACGACCGCCCCGCAATATGAGGGAACTCAGGGGATTTCAAGGTCGTCTGGCTTATATCCGAAGGTTCATATCCAACCTCTCCGGGAGATGCCAGCCTTTTTCTCATCTCATGAAGAAAGGTGTATCCTTCGTATGGCACGAAGCCTGTCAGCAAGCGTTTGGGGATATCAAACGCTACCTCACTAGCCCGCCGGTTCTAGTACCTCCCGTCATAGGAAAACTGTCACGACCCGCACCCAGTATAGGGGCACGAGAGCGTGGGTACGTTCAGCCTACGTCGCAGCATCGGCAGTAGAACGCTGTCTAGGTCACAGTAATACTAGATAACTAAACACCTGTCAATAATATACATCTCCATAATCTCACAATATAACTCAATCACCACAACTATAAGACACGATAAAAGATAAAAGGAAATAACATAGTTAAACACCATGTCTCAAAAATAAAGATACTCACAGTCTAACTGTCCAACACAAGTCTCCAATTAAACTTAACATAGGTCTAAACATAAACTGAAATATCCTCCATAAGTCTCAAGCATAAATAAATACTATCTAGATAGCTATAGGCAAAGTCTCATCTAGAAGCATAGTCTCTTCTAGGATCTCTGGTGCATAGTCTGCTTCTATACCTGGTCCGTAGTGCATAGTACAGAAATCCTCAAGGTTCTCTGGAAAAAATATCCAGTCAGGATTGGAACAAAAATACACCTCTAACAGCAGTTCCACATATATTGACAAAAATTATAACACAGTATAAAGAAATACAAGACAGATATGAAATAACTGGAAATAAGAAATACTGGAATAAAGAATGCTGGAATAAAGTACTGGAACATCATCATCAATAGCATCTGACAAAGAATAGAACTACAAGTGTACGCAAGTACAAAGAACTGGTATGTAAGTGTGTATAAGAACAACAACTAGAACATATGGAAATATAAGATTAATCTATCAAGATACATATCAAGAATCATCTAACTAAGTGTGTGAAACATCAGTATATCATGTGATCGGCTTGGATTATATGACTCATTACATTAGTTAGCGGTCATCCCCAACAGGTCAGGCTAACCAGATGTAACAGCGATGAGGCATGTAAGGGTAAGGCTGCACCGACGTGAAATATAGGTGAGCTAATGCTGCATGTAAGGGGTATGATCACATAAGCTACTAATACATCCCCGTTTTTCCCCAGCTAGCACGATAGATTCCAATCACGACTCCTCGTGACAGGTCTCAATGATGCCAACTCGTGTAAAGAACAGTGTCAGAGTCATGTACGCTATACAACAAGAATTATAGAGATAATCAACATAATGGAAACTGTCAGAGAATGTACTCGCCTGAGGTCCTTAGCTGGCAATACCAAAGTCCGGGTTCCAAGGTACCGTCTGAGTGATCCAACAGTCCTATAGATATATCAGAAACACAATACTACATCAGACATCACACTAATACACGATCAACAGAATGATCAAGGATTATACTAGGGGTCGCGTCTGTAATTGCTGTGCATAACAGACAGTCAATGGTACGGTCTTGCTAGTACGTCAGTGTACATATGGCAGTCTACTATCATGCTACATGGTCACAGGTAGATGTAGCTATGGGGTATCCGTGGTCACAATCAAGACATCTCGGACATGTGATATATAGGACTTAATATGAACTAATCTCTCATCATACTAATTAATTACATTTATAATAGATATATATAAGTGTATTAACCTAATTGAGCATTATACGGTTCGTAGGCATATATATTAACCTACATTAATTATGATTATAATACACGTATTGTTATACTAGGGAATACCTACACATTACTTATACGCAAGTATATAGATATTAGTTGGAAACATTATATATATATACCAATATTCCAATACGTATGCAAATACGTATATACATACGTCCCTAGTTACTTGTATATCATCGCAGGAGATGATGGGAACATGGACAGGAGCTAACCTGCGCTCGGTACGATGACGATTATGAGGCGATAGTCATGAACAGGGAAGGCTGGTCGATGTACAGGGTCGGTCGTCGAACTCCGGTCGGCAGCATCGGTCTCCGTGGGAACTTCTCGGTCGGCAGCGTCGGTCTCCGCGGGAACTTCTCGGTCGGCAGCGTCGGTCTCCGCGGGAACTTCTAGGTCGGCAGTGCTTAGCGCTCGGGGCTCGGGGCTCGGGGCTCGGGGCTCGGGGCTCGGCGTTCAGCGCTCGGCGTTCAGCGCTCGGGGCTCGGCGTTCAGCGCTCGGCGTTCAGCGCTCGGCGTTCAGCGCTCGGCGTTCAGCGCTCGGGGCTCGGCGTTCAGCGCTCGGGGCTCGGCGTTCAGCGCTCGGGGGTGTCCGTGAGGAACAGCAAAGTCGGAGGGGGTTTGAGATGGTCGGCTAGGGGTGTATTAGGTTTTGGTTGAAAAGAATAAGGAAGCTATACTTATGTATATATATGATCATAGTAGACTTTGGGTTGACCTAGAATTAGGTCTGGTCAAGGCCTTCCTGGAATTGGGCTTTCTCATGGGTATTACAATGGTTGAAATTTTAATAAAGAAATTGCTAAGATGCATTGGTTCGATGGTCTGAGGCCATGGTTCAGGAATTTTGATATCGTATTACACACTCCCAAGAATTTATGGAATTTACCTAAAGGAGAATTTGGGTTTATTTACGTATCGTTCAACAGAAAGGATACCTCAATGTACTCTTGCACCAAGGTGTCTAATCAATGAAAGGTTGTACAAGTTTGACTTATGAATCAATTTAATAAAAGTGAATGCAAGTGGGGTTCAAAATTCAAAACGACGGTGAGGTGCAACAAATTAAAATCACCAAAAATTGAGAATAATCAATTATCATGCAATCATTTACTTATTAATTACGAAAAGACGAAAATACCCCTAATCCAAAAAGTGGGGGTGACAAAAACCGTTCGTGCTATACGTTCGAGCAATAGATCATTCTCTGAGAGCTCTTCTCGCACAAAAGAACGATATGGGCCACGAGCAGGCTATCTACTACCTCAGCAGGATGATGGTCGGAGCCGAACACCGGTACAACCCTATGGAGAAAGAATGCCTGGCTCTGATATTCGCTATTCAGAAAACGCGATACTATGTCACGGGCCAAACCATTCATATCATCTATAGGATCAATCCTCTTCGGGTACTGATGAGCAAGCCAAGTGTCCTTAATTCCAGACTCGCGACTTGGGCGATGTTTTTAACGCCATATGACATGGTATACGTCCCTAAGAAGTCCGTCAAAGGCCAAGCATTGGCCGACTTTCTAGCTGCTCATCCCATCTCGGAGGCCTCCAAAATATACGAGGACAATCCCGACGAAGTTGCGGAATATAATTCCGCAGCAGAAGGCGAGGCATGGCAACTGTTCTTCGATGGGGCCTCCAGGACCGGTCCCAGGGGAAACGTGGTGTCAGGAGTAGGGATCTTCCTAGTCACTCCTGATAAACTCGTAGCGAGCCCTGTTCTAACAATGTGGCGGAATACAACGCTCTACTAATTGGGCTCCAAGTCGCTAAAGAGCTGGGGGTCGAATCTCTGGAAGCCTTCGGTGATTCTCTGCTGATCGTCAACCAAGTCAGAGAAATATATGAAGTCCGGAATCCCGACCTCATCCCCTATTACCGAGCAACGGTCGAGATAGCCATGACGTTCAAAGGTTTCTTCCTTGAGCATGTACCTCGATCACATAATCTGGAAGCTGATGCCCTAGCCAGTCTAGCCGCAGATTTAGCCACCCCTGTAAGAAGGCAGAATTCGGTAATCCTTCTTAACAGAGACTTATTCTGTGTAAAAAACAACTTTCACATAGAACATAGCTACACGGTAAATGCAGATCCGTCCAGGAGAGGCTGGAAAAGTCCCTTTATATATTTTGTAGCATACGGAATCTTGCCAGAAGATCCTAAAGAAGCAATATCTGTCAAAAGATGATCATTACGCTTCTAATTCGACGCATTGTCACAATGCCTATATCGTCGGTCTTATGACGGGCTATTATTACAATGTCTCTCTGATGATGAAGCACAGCAGATTATCCGTGAAGCTTACGACGGCATGTGTGGGGCGGATAAACCCGGTCCAAAGCTATAGGATCGTATCAGAAGAATGGGCTATTACTGGCCCACTATGATCGCAGACGCAATCCAGTATCCCAGACGATGCAGGGCCTGTCAGGTTCATGCAGACTTCATATATCAACCGTCCAAACATCTACACCCTACGGTTGCATCCTGGCCTTTCGAAGCATGGGGTATGGATATCATTGGCACAATTCACCCGTCTTCATCCAGAGGTTACCGGTTCATACTGGCCATCACGGATTACTTCTCCAAATGGGCAGAGGTGATCCCTCTTGCTGAGGTAAAGACATCTAACGTGACCAGCTTTATCAAGCATCACGTTATTTACCGCTTCGTGGTTCCCCGAAGGATAATCCATGACAATGGGCCTCAGTTCATCAGCCATGCATTTCACCGATTCTGCGATAAAAATCGGATACAAAATATGGCCTCCACGGCATATTATCCAGCTGCTAATGGGTTGGCGGAAGCCTTCAACAAAACCATTATCAAACTCTTGAAGAAGTTCGTCTCTTCGAACAAAAGAGATTGGAATGAGAAGCTGGGAGAATGTCTCTGGGCATACCGCACCACCGTACGAGCAACGACAGGTTGTACGCCATTCTCATTGGTCTACGGTAGTGAAGCAGTCATTCCTATCGAAATTCAAATTCCGTCACTCAGGATAGTCGTGGCTAACGAGTTAACTCGAGAAAAGAATAACCTGTTAAGGCTTCAAGAGCTAGAAGGATTAAACGAGAAACGCCTCCAAGCTCAGCAGCACATCACGCTCTACTAAGCACGCATTTTTAGAACTTTTAATCAAAAAGTAAAGGAAAGAGTGTTCAAAGTTGGCGAGCTAGTTTTAGCTGTAAGAAGGCCGATGATTCTTACTCACAGGAGTAAAGGCAAATTCCAGCCCAAATGGGAAGGCCCTTACGTGATCGAGACAACGTTCTCAAACGGCGCTTACAGGTTAGCCCAGCCTAATGGAGACTTGCTTATGGCTCCTATCAATGACAAATTCCTGAAGAGGTACTATGCTTAAACCTCCTCTGCTCAAGTGGAATAAGGTAATCTCATTCTGACAAAACTACTTCCAAAATAAAACTAGTTAGGATGATATTCTGTCATGTCCATATGACCTCTGAATAGATATGCTCTGCTAAAAACTTATCAAAAGTATATCATGTCCATACCACCTCTGATATCACTTTCACCTAAACCTGTCATTTATGTTCCGAAATGATGGGTCCACAAAAGTCAGATAAAAAGCCTCTTTATTATTGTAAACCCCCTCACCCAAAATTAGGGCTACTTGGCTTAGATAGTGAAAGTAGGGCTAATTTGAACCAATTAGAATTAGAACACGGTATTTAATTTAAGTGCAAAACAATTATGACACGTAGCGCACCTTACCGTCGCTCGATAATTGGAGCACCTCACTAGCCGTTGCCTATCTACGAATTTTATAACATTGACCTAGACGTGCCCGCCTACCTTTCTGGCCCTTGTGCAACTCATTGTATTACTTTCTTGTGCTACATTTTAGTCGCACAATAAACGTTGCAGACGTTATTTCTTAATTCGATATAAATTCCAATTTTGTACCCTTGTGCGTCCCAATCGAAATTGGGGACACAATCTTGACCATTTTGTACGACCTAAATTTTATTAATAATCTACTCTGTATCCTCTACGTCCCAGACCCTTTGTTCCGCTTATTTTTATTTCCCTGTGCTCCTAATTAATTCTAGAACCTCGGGCGCGTTTCGATTTAATTAATTAAATCTAGCTTCTACTTTTATGCAATTTTTAATTGTTGGGGGACTTTTATGTAAAAATGCATTGAGGTGTCCCTACCATTGAGCAATGCGTGAAGAAACTCAATTTTTCCTTTACGTAGATTTTTTTGTAATTTTTGGGATGTGCAACGCGCGCACATCGCCCTCGTATATTTTAAATCCCATCCTTGTGTTTTAACCATGTCATTTATAGCCCCAACATCCCATGGCAAGCCTAAGGCCCATCCCAAGGAGATGTTGACCAAAGTCAAGTTTCCCTAGGTCAAACCCAAAAGTCCACATGTGTATAAATACAAATCTTCTCCTTTTTTCCCTTTCTCAAAATCACCCTAAACTCAAACCTAAATTTTCAGCAGCCGACTCTCCCTACATTACTGTTCTTCTTCCTCCTCCCCCTTCCTGGCCGGAGCTCCGACCCCCGGAGCAACCACTCACCACCATCAATAACACCGGTGAAGCCCTGACTGGATTCCTCCCCAATCCCCTTCCTCCTCGCACTACTCCCTCTTGAACCCTAAACCAGGCAAGCTTCTGGCCATGGCGTTCCCGATCGGTGCTCCTAGTCGTCCTCGCCGGTGACCGACGACTACCACGATGGATCCAGTCGTCTTCTCTGAACGATCCATCGCTCCGACGAACCTGATCGTCCCCCTCGATCGACGAGACTGGACTCTGCAGCCATGGCGATCTCAAGCTTGGAGCTCCACCGGTGACCTGCGTCCTTTACCGCAAGTCCGGAGTAGCGTTCACGACCGCCCGATCGATCTCGGTGAGTTCCTCACTTTCTCCTCTATCCTTTTCTGTTCTCCTTTCTACTTCTCCTTCAAATCTCCAAAATTGATTTATTACAGTTGATCTTCGGTGTTCTGTCGAGTTCGAATTCGATCGAGATCCACACGAATTCGAACAGAACAGAACTGACCGATCCCTTTCAAATCAAAAACTTCGAGAGCAGAGTTAAATTTGAATTGGTGATTCAAAGTCGATAGGAACGAATTCGAACTCAAATAACGAATTTGATTATCGATTCTTTGTTCTTCTTCGATTTGAATTCAAACCTGTCCATCTTCTTCTTTTATATGTGCTTGTGTGTATGCCAGTAGGATATTAGTAATGCTTATTGGTTGATAGTTGACACCAGGTCCTGAGTCGGTGAACCCACATGCGTGTAAGTATATGTACGCATACACGTATATTACTCATTGGTATACATTTATATAGATACTTAGTACAGGTATTCAAGTGGTATGAATAATTGAGTGTTATATAGAAATATATAATATATAATATGTACATAAATTATAAGTAATTAAATACTATGCTAAATAATAATTAGGACTATATATCCAGACTGTACGACCCTAGGACACCGTGGACTGTCCCGTTCTCACCTTGACCATGTTGACCCTAAACATTTGGGAATTTTCCGCCTTGCGTATATTAACGTACTGGCGTAGACACCTGTCAGTTGACTGTCTGATTGTGTACAACACTTGAAGATATGACCCCGCGTAATTCAACGCGTAATTGACCGTGTTAGATGACTAGTGCTACCCCTAGGGTACCCCCTGAGTCCAGTATAAGTATTGTTGTTTGTGTGCACTATTGTAATGACTACTGATTTTATTGTATTATATCATATGTACATAGGATATTGGATTGTTTTGCGCGATTTCTGCAGCAGGTTATGGGTACATTGCAGCTTCCTTGCCAGGCAAGTATACCTTGCCATTGTACTGTTATTTTTATTCCATATGTTGCATGCATCTTTATTTTTTATCTTTTTATATATTTTAACTGTTATATAAAATGCGCGCGACGGTGTCGTCGCGGTATATTTTTATTTATGTATTTGCATTGACCCTGTTTATGAGACTACCCTATTATCATGTAGCATTATTAGGTTCATTGGTCGTGACACAGTTGTTACACGAGTTGTGAGTCTCATGTAGATCACGGACTTGTGTGCAGGTTGGCCTCCTGTACGTGTGGGCCGTGCGTTAGGAATAACTGCTGTTAGAAACTTTGCATGCTAGTAGACTGGGCAGTTATTAGAGGTATTATCGTGTCATGGACATGACATGCTTAGAGCATTGGGTGGAGAGAACAACAAGTACCGCATTTGGGCTCCTTTGCACTTTTCTTGTGTAACCCGTACGCTCCACCGGAGATACGCGGTCATGATGACCCCTATATATTATCATGGCGGGCCTCCGACGTTCGAAAGTTGTCGTGCCTTTGTAGGCCCCTGGATCTCCAAGAGAATTATGCCAATCCTATTTATGGCCAGATAGCCCACTTGTTAGAAAGTTGTTCTTAAACTGCATTCACTTTAGACGGTTAGGCGACCCATTGGATATTTATTTCAGTACTTTATTGGCATGTGTTTAAGTATCTTGTTATGTCCCTCTGAGGACCTGGTCCGCTGCCAGGTGTACCTGTTCTTGAGTATTTGCAGGAGCGCAGTTTTGGATGGTTGTGTATGCTTCGTGGATGTCTTCTCTTCGGGCCGTGATCGATAGCTGGTATACTTATATTTTGGTTGATTGTGTTGTACTCATATTGTATTTACTTTTCCTATTTGAGTTGGTAGTGGATTTGTTTCCATCCAACTATCCTCCATAGATACTTCTTATTAAGATCTAGTTCCATAGATATTGGTTATTTATTTCTATATGATTTTCATGGATGAGATCTAGATTATACCCTGTGACTTGTGACATATGTTTATACCACTTGTGGAGTTGATATTCATATTATAGCGTACGTGTGGATTTGGTTTCCATATATTGGAGTTGCCATATCCATGCGGCTGGCATGCTTACGTGTCCTAGTCCTACGTATTTTGGGACTGGGGCGTGACATATTTTTATGGTGGCCCATGCAGGTCAAGAGCATATTGTCTCGGTTACGTTACTGTACCGAGCAAGCCTGCACCTAGGACTAGAATGTAGGATCTCATCCACGATTGACTATGATTCATCTTCCTCTTATATGTTCTATTTGAACAATTGCATCCTGCTTGATTCCTGTACTCCCCTAACAGTTCTTGAGTATAGCCTTCTGCTAGAATATAGGAACCCCTGTTATTAGGATGATAATTATGGTAGCATACCTGTTAAGAATACAATGAGAATATAGACACACCACTAAGTTTAGAATATCTAGTGAACCCTAGAATTTCTTATCTTTAGAATTGGTTTACCATTACCCCTGATGTATTATGAAGACTTGAGAGTAGTATAGACACTACTAGAGTTAGTTAGAAGTTTTACCATAATGGTTGACCCTAGTATTGAGGAACCAATAGGAAACCAAAATTGAATATTAGGACTGAACCTAACCTTCGCAGTTAGATAAGTATTGGAGAACTACAAATTTAGATCATTGTCTTGTTATTAGTAGACAGCACCCTAGGAAGCCTAAAGGAATGTAATCAACCCTTTTCCCTTGATCATACCCCGAACATGGCAACTAGCATGCCACCCCCTTAGGGAACCATGATGCTATCTAGAGCCCTCTATTTTTTTGATTTCATAACTTGTTCCCCTGTAACCTTAGCGTTCGCTAATTGTGTGATGACTAAATTATGATTCTTATTTCTTTATCATTTAACTCATGCCACATAACTCGTATGATTGAAGGCCAAGTGATCTTATTCTATGTTAGGATATGTAGTTTGCTAGGGTATAGCTTGGTAATTTGAACTTTGAATTTTATGCGTGATAGTTAGGATTTGATAGTTTGCGTAGTTCTCTTAGGTTGTGACCTAATGATTACCCCTTAGCTTTAAATCATGAAATTTGTACCCATAGCTCGATACGAGTTAAATCCCTTTCCCCTTAACGGCTAGTAACTCTTCTATCCCTATGATTGACACCTGTTCTGTGAGCACTTGACCCTTACCTATATAATGCAATAGGAGACCCTAATAAGAGTTTCTGTTCTATGTACATGTGCAAGGTTATTTTTGTAAGTATCCTTAAGACAATACAATAGTAGTTAAATTATTTTAAGTTGGATAGTATACCTCACCACCTAGTATCACGTAGACCCTGTGATCCATTGATGAAGTGTAACTGAATGACATTAATTGTATGCTAGCAAAGACAACAGTGTTTATTCAGACGATAGAATTTAGAGGTCCATGCCCTATTTTGTCGACTAGCGACTTAGACAATAAGGTTGTATGATAACTGTAGAGATTGTAGAGTCTTTTTATTATTGTTGCTTATGATGTTTTTGTTCTGTGAACTTGAATTAATTTGCACCTTCTTTTATCATAATCCAGCGTATTTATATTTGTTGTACTATCTTGACTTATGCTGCTATTATAGCCTAGTTTTTGCAAGCTTATTCCTTATCGAGCTTGTTCATTACATATGTATTAGTGGGTCGACACACTAATACATTTCAGAATCAGTGTATTACGGTCTAATAAACCATAATACGCTTGATTCGCCCTTCGCAATAATACCTTACGTGGATTGAAATATGTAATTGACTAATAGACACCTGTACTGCCCTCTAGATATGTCTGAGCGGACCGTATCGATTACATAACTGTACTAATATGAGCATACGAATACGGATCTACCAAATAGGATTTCAGTCCACAACTGCCTTGACAATTCCCATTGAATGCCTTAAACGCCTTGATCCCCACACTTGTATTCTATTACCCCTACCTTGAATTCTTTATTATTGCCTTCCGTCTTCCCTTATTTCGGAAAGACGAAACCTCGTGCTTGGAATAAGTGATACACTGATAGTGCTAGGTATCCCCCATAGGTCAATCACATTATTTGGTAACTACCTTTTATAAGTGATTAAGGGCATATCATGGAGGATATAATTGGTGTTAAAAAACTTTGAGGATTAAATAACATGATCAAATAATTTGGGACATAGCCTTCTTAGATGTATAGCCTTAGATGATAGATGGGTAAATTCTAAGTTGGGTAGAAACTACAATGTTAACTTAAGAGAATTCCTTAGACTGTAATCAAGTGAGGTTAGATAGAGAAACCCTACCCTAGTTTAATTTCGAGGACAAAATTGTTTTAAGTTGGGTAGATTGTAAACCCCCTCACCCAAAATTAGGGCTACTTGGCTTAGATAGTGAAAGTAGGGCTAATTTGAACCAACTAGAATTAGAACACGGCATTTAATTTAAGTGCGAAACAATTATGACACGTAGCGCACCTTACCGTCGCTCGATAATTGGAGTACCTCACTAGCCGTTGCCTATCTACGAATTTCACAACATTGACCTAGACGTGCCCGCCTACCTTTCTGGCCCTTGTGCAACTCATCGTATTACTTTCTTGTGCTACATTTTAGTCGCACAATAAACGTTGCAGACGTTATTTTTTAATTCGATATAAATTCCAATTTTGTACCCTTGTGCGTCCTAATCAAAATTAGGGACACAATCTTGACCATTTTGTACGACCTGAATTTTATTAATAATCTACTCTGTATCCTCTACGTCCTAGACCCTTTGTTCCGCTTATTTTTATTTCCCTGTGCTCCTAATTAATTCTAGAACCTCGGGCGCGTTTCGATTTAATTAATTAAATCTAGCTTCTACCTTTATGCAATTTTCTAATTGTTGGGGGACTTTTATGCAAAAATGCATTGAGGTGTCCCCACCATTGAGCAATGCGTGAAGAAACTCAAATTTTTCCTTTACGTAGATTTTTCCGTAATTTTTGGGATGTGCAACGCGCGCACATCGTCCTCGTATATTTTAAACCCCATCCTTGTGTTTTAACCATGTAATTTATAGCCCCAACATCCCATGGCAAGCCCAAGGCCCATCCCAAGGAGATATTGACCAAAGTCAAGTTTACCTAGGTCAAACCCAAAAGTCCACATATGTATAAGTACAAATCTTCTTCTTTTTTCCCTTTCTCAAAATCACCCTAAACTCAAACCTAAATTTTCAGCAGCCGACTCTCCCTACATTACTGTTCTTCTTCCTCCTCCCCCTTCCTGGCCGGAGCTCCGACCCCCGGAGCAACCACTCACCACCATCAATAACACCGGCGGAGCCCTGACCGGATTCCTCCCCAATCCCCTTCCTCCTCGCACTACTCCCTCTTGAACCCTAAACCCGACAAGCTTCTGGCCATGGCGTTCCCGATCGGTGCTCCTAGTCGTCCTCGCCGGTGACCGACGACTACCACGACGGATCCAGTCGTCTTCTCTGAACGATCCATCGCTCCGACGAACCTGATCGTCCCCCTCGATCGACGAGACTGGACTCTGCAGCCATGGCGACCTCAAGCTCGGAGCTCCACTGGTGACCTGCGTCCTCCACCGCAATTCCGGAGTAGCGTTCACGACCGCCCGATCAATCTTGGTGAGTTCCTCACTTTCTCCTCTAACCTTTTCTGTTCTCCTTTCTACTTCTCCTTCAAATCTCCAAAATCGATTTGTTACAGTTGATCTTCGGTGTTCTGTCGAGTTCGAATCCGATCGAGATCCACACAAATTCGAACAGAACAGAACTGACCGATCCCTTTCAAATCGGAAACTTCGAGAGCAGAGTTAAATTTGAATTGGTGATTCGAAGTCGACACGAACGAATTCGAACTCAAATAACGAATTTGATTATCGATTCTTTGTTCTTCTTCGATTCGAATTCAAACCTGTCCATCTTCTTCTTTTATATGTGCTTGTGTGTATGCCAGTAGGATATTAGTAATGCTTATTGGTTGATAGTTGACACCAGGTCCTGAGTCGGTGAACCCACATGCGTGTACGTATATCTACGCATACACGTATATTACTCATTGGTATACATTTATATAGATACTTAGTACAGGTATTCAAGTGGTATGAATAATTGAGTGTTATATAGAAATATATAAATATATAATATGTACATAAATTATAAGTAATTAAATACTATGCTAAATAATAATTAGGACTATATATCCAGACTGTACGACCCTAGGACACCGTGGACTATCCCGTTCTCACCTTGACCATGTTGACCCTAAACATTTAGGAATTTTCCGCCTTGCGTACATTAACGTACTGGCGTAGACACCTGTCAGTTGACTGTCTGATTGTGTACAACACTTGAAGATATGACCCCGCGTAATTCAACGCGTAATTGATCGTGTTAGATGACTAGTGCTACCCCTAGGGTACCCCCTGAGTCCAGTGTAAGTATTGTTGTGTGTGTGCACTATTGTAATGACTACTGATTTTATTGTATTATATCATATGTACATAGGATATTGGATTGTTCTGCGCGATTTCTACAGCAGGTTATGGGTACATTGCAGCTTCCTTGCCAGGCAAGTATACCTTGCCATTGTACTGTTATTTTTATTCCATATGTTGCATGCATCTTTATTTTCTGTCTTTTCATATATTTTAACTGTTATATAAAATGCGCGCGACGGTGTCATCGCGGTATGTTTTTATTTATGTATTTGCATTGACCCTGTTTATGAGACTACCCCATTATCATGTAGCATCATTAGGTTCATTGGCCGTGACACAGTTGTTACACGAGTTGTGAGTCTCATGAAGATCACGGACTTGAATGCAGGTTGGCCTCTTGTACGTGTGGGCCGTGCGTTAGGAATAACTGATGTTAAAAACTTTGCATGCTAGTAGACTGGGCAGTTATTAGAGGTATTATCGTGTCATGGACATGACATGCTTAGAGCATTGGGTGGGGAGAACAACAAGTACCGCATTTGGGCTCCTTTGCACTTTTCTTGTGTAACCCGTACGCTCCGCCGGAGATACGCGGTCATGATGACCCCTATATATTATCATGGCGGGCCTCCGACGTTCGAAAGTCGTCGTGCCTTTGTAGGCCCCTGGATCTCCAAGAGAACTATGCCAATCCTATTTATGGCCAGATAGCCCACTTGTTAGAAAGTTGTTCTTAAACTGCATTCACTTTAGACGGTTAGGCGACCCATTGGATATTTATTTTAGTACTTTATTGGCATGTGTTTAAGTATCTTGTTATGTCCCTCTGAGGACGTGGTCCGCTGCCAGGTGTACCTGTTCTTGAGTATTTGCAGGAGCGCAGATTTGGATGGTTGTGTATGCTTCGTGGATGTCTTCTCTTCGGGCCGTGATCGATAGCTGGTATACTTATATTTTGGTTGATTGTGTTGTACTCATATTGTATTTACTTTTCCTATTTGAGTTGGTAGTAGATTTGTTTCCATCCAACTATCCTCCATAGATACTTCTTATTGAGATCTAGTTCCATAGATATTGGTTATTTATTTCTATATGATTTTCATGGATGAGATCTAGATTATACCCTGTGACTTGTGACATATGTTTATACCACTTATGGAGTTGATATTCATATTACAGCGTACGTGTGGATTTGGTTTCCATATATTGGAGTTGCCATATCCATGCGGCTGGCATGCTTACGTGTCCTAGTCCTACATATTTTGGGACTGGGGCGTGATAATTATTCCCAGAAAAGAGCAAGAGTACATCGAAAAGCGAAAGCAAAAGTACATTATAGAGGGGGAGCGGTCAGGTCGCGAAGCTGCTATGCCAGTACGGCCATCCTCTCAGCCCCAGAATCCAAGATATCAGCGCAGACCCACTCCAACCGTGCCTCCTCATCTATCTGGAGGGACAACTCGGCTCTAGCCCGAAGGAGACCGGCACGGGCGACTCCTGCACTCACCAAGTTCTGTTGTGCTGTGACCAGTCGGCTATTCACCACATCTAGATCTTTCGACGACTGAGAAGCCCACTTCTTAGCCTGAGCAAGCTTCGTCTCCAGTTTGCGGACCCTCGCTACATTTCCGTTATGCTCGGCCTGGCACTTCGTTTGAAGGGTGAGAGTCTCCTCCAAGACGACTTTCCCTTTATCCATCTCCTGTTGATTGGTCTCGATGAATTTATTCAGACCTTCTTTATTTTCAACAAGATGCGCAGTCAAGGAGTCATATCTGGCCTAGACCAGAGCTTCAATATTGCCTCGAGCTAGCTGCAGGTATTCATTAATGGGTTGCTCCAAGCCATTAAACATCGCCTCCAGCGCGTCGGCTACCCCGGTATCACCGAATTCCCTGACCGCCTCTATCGAGAACCGAGAGGACCTCTTCAGCGACGCAAAGTCCAGCTTCTTCGCCAACACCATTGATATTAGCGTTCTCAACGTGGTATAGAAGATACCGGTGTACTGCTCGATCAACGCAACTAAGTCCGCATGAACGGGGAGAGTATCCGCGATCGTGGCGACTTCCCCTCCAGGAATAACCACAGACGATGTCGCCACGGCCGTCGCCTCAACAGGTGGTACAACAAAAGAAGAATTGCCAATACCGGACAAAGATACCAGCATACTCAAAGGAGGCATTGTCGCAATGACAGGCTCGTCCTCCTCTTGAGATATCGGAACCTCGCTGACAGGCGAGCCGGCGCCCGAAGATGCTTCCTTTTCAGAATCGGCCACATCTGTGTCGCCACCAGAGCCGAAGGGTGCATCTACATCACCCTCTCCGAAGAGGTCTTCCCCTGAAAAGAAGACAAAAGGAAGTTAATATCAACGCAATATTAATTTTCCCAAAGAAGAGGCATAAAGGATGACATTTACCCCTGGCCGACGGCATATATGTCGCATCCGCAGCCTGTACAGCTAAATCATTTCTTAATGAGGCTAGGCGAGCTGTCATACCTGGGGAAGGGGTCGGCTAATAGAAGACGACAAATAGTCTTCCAAGTCCTCCCCAAAATCCAACCGAGGCTCATTGGCTGGAATTACGCTAGGTGTGCTCGCAGGCATGGCGGAAGTCCCACCCGACGCTGATCCGGCTAGAGGTATAAGGAACATTATTATACTCAGCCCCGAAGGAGACCTCGTTCCACTACCTGAAGCAGTAGCAGTGACGGCGGCATCCAAAAGAGATTCTCTGGCTCCACCAGCCGGAACTGTAGAAGGTCCCTCTCTAAAAGGCGAGGAACCTCCAATCAAAGAATCGTCCCCAACACGGGGAGATGCGAGCTCACCTCCAGGAGCATCAATGCCGGGAATCCGGAGAGAACGATTTACCGTCTTCTTCTTCCTCTTACGAGGGGAAGCTTCCTTGGGAGAAGAAGCCCTTCGCTTCCCAGAAACTACCAAAGCCCCTGTAGGCAGAGGTACTTCACCCCTAAGGACCGACACCAGAGGCTCATCCGGAGTAACGGACTTCTCACCCTCGTCGGAAGAAACTGAGGGGACTTCAACTCTTCCCCCAGGTTTGGAAGAGGGCACCCTAAAGCTTCCATGCATATCAAAATTATGATGGAAGGTATTCGTCGCCACAGAGAACTGGGCATACGAATGCAGGATGCGCAGCTCCGTAGAGAGTGTAATAACGGGCACAATAAAAATTACTCCAGTACAGCCCATGATAAAATATCGCCATCCCCGTGCCCCATCAATGAGTCCACCTCTGGACCTGAAGCTGGTGACGGCGTTGCCCACATGCAACTGATCATACCCAAACTGCCGGGCAAACCGACTGGTCAAGTAGGACTCCAAGAAGCAAAGATCTTTGCTTCTGTACAGCAGATGGGATAGTCTAATACAGACCAACCAATTAAAATCTTCGGGAGAAAGAATGGTCTTCTCTCTACCCGAATCCTCGAGCCTAATCCCCGACTGATTACGATGTACAGGAGGGACGGTACAGAAAAGCTTTCAACTATGACTGAAGCCTAGCGCCCGTTGACAGTCTATAACTGTGTTCACGTTCCAGGAAGACTTCCGGTAGTTCAACAAGAAACTACCCCCCGAACTACTGCAGGAACCGGGAGACATCATCCGGGGGTTATGGAGAATTAACCACCCTATCAAATACAGGTATGGTAATTATATCCTAGGAAAGCTATCCCGCCGAATTTCTTCGACGAGCACCCCGTCAGTCATGGCCCTCAGGCCAGCTTGTATACGGCACACCATGGCAGGGAGCAAGCCCAGTCTCGCCCCGAACACCAGACGCATTGCAGGCCAGAGCGTGTTGCGGTGAATACGGTCCGCAGATGCGACGCCAGGCACTACTACTCGGCGCAGCCATATGGAGAGGAGGCCAGCCAGTTGAGCCTCCCTGAACAGAGGCCTGCGACAGCGCCTCAAATAGCTATAGGCCTTGGTGCCTTCAGGATACTTTCCCGTCCCTTCGTCGAGGAACCGGTACGGAGCACCAGCATCCACTATAAGATCGTCAACTACCTGAGCATTAAGCGTACTCAGGGGATTCACAGGCAGATCCTTGCCCTCCAATACCTTCTCCGGCTTGGCAGTCCTGGACCGGTGAAAGAAGAGGTAGGACGTCCATTTGCTGATATGAGCCAAATCTGAGGGCTCGTTATAAAAAGCGGTGCAGGCAAGGTAGTGGCACATCATCTCCTGATAGACCTCCACCACTCGAGGGTCTGAACCCCCCAGCTCCTGGTTCGTGGGAACATACTCTTCGTTTGTAGTATCCCCCATCGGCAGTCTTGAGATCTCTGCCATCTCATGCAGGGCCAATCCCAACTCCCCCAGTAGAGTGGCGAAGGTCCCGGTAAGCGAAATATATCGCTCCATCAGTGCTAGAAACAAGTTAGGGTTACGAGGTAACCCAACACTAGTAGCACTCACAGCTGCAAACAGACCAATATTCTCCAACTCGGTCTGGAAATGCTTCAAGGCCCAATCAACTAAACGAGCCCATCGAAGATTTGAAGGGGTGATCCACCCGCTACACCGAGGGTTCACCTTAGGGTATACTCCCCCATGCCCCATAAAATCATTATATAAAGTAGATAACTGGACCGGCTGGATCACCAAACTGTCTTCACTCGGGACACTGCCCGGGTATAGTCCCCTGAATAGCGTCACAAAGCCGGAAGGGCGGCTGACAAACGACCCCTGGTCAGCTCCTCTCAGATGAAAGATCTTTCCCGGCTTGCCGTGAAGATCGGGGGTCAGCGTCCACGACATCTTCCTGGGATGCGTAGTATGAAAGAAGGCCGAGATGGGATAGTCTCTCGGCATACTGGGTAGATACAAGACCAAATCTACGACAGGGAAAACCCAGAGTTCTCTCTTAGGCTTTGTATGGGACTGCTTATCGATCATGTCCCCGAAGAGGAAAGCCGGCTTCAGGTATTACTTCCTGTCTACGTACGTTAGGGGCTCCCCATTGATCATGCTCAGCAACATTCGCTCGCCCTGAGCCGATATCAGAATTGCCCTTCCTTCGGGATATTGGGGCCCGGAGATAGGAAATATCACGTGCGACAGATCCTCCAGATAGTTGGAGTGCAGCATCCCGGCGGCAGAGCCCATCACTTCAGCTAGCGGAGACTCATGCAAGTTAACTGTGAAAGTACAAAAGAAATACGTCAGTTCCTAAACTAGACGTTTCGGGACTTGCAGCATCCAATCAACAGTCCGTGCTCTACGCCGAGACTGTGAAACTTGAAACCTTTACGCTGGAATCCATTTCCTTAGACGTAAAATTCAAGATTGGCAGTATACGGTCTGTGCTTTACGCCAGATTGATTAAATTGAGCTTTATGCCAGGATTTCCATCCACAAGCATAAAACTCAAATTTTAATGGTGTACACCAAGTTTTTCGGCGGTCAAAGCTTTTACGCTCGACTACAGAAAAAATAAAGTTTTTACGCTGACACATTAGGAATGTGGGCGTAAAAAGATGAAACGTCTTCGTACATAATCTTCCTCAAAGAGGCTATCAGCATAGAAGACGACCTAGAGAGGTCACGTTCAACATGTGCGAAGGATTTTTAGTCATTCTCTCCTTCCCAAAAGCTCTACCTTCCATGCCGGGTGCACTACTCGTCAGTGGGACGCTCCGCTCAGAATGAAGTTCGCCTTGTCCAACCAGAGACGCTCTCGCTTGGGCCGAGGAACGAGAAGAAGAATCAACCTTCTTTCCCTTGGCGGAGGAAGTTTGTTTCGAAGCCATTACTGGAAACTTTGAAGACTCGAAGAAGAAACGGAGAAGAACTCGAACAGTCGAAAGCTTTCTCTCGCAGAAGACGGATGGAAAGTTCTTCCCCTCAGAAACTTGGGATATATATAGAGTTCGGATGGACTCCTCGGACCCTGAACCAAATCTCCTAATTAATATTCGGTTATGATTGGGTCCCACGTCAGCCTATTTATTCAGAGAAGGCGGACAGTCGGCAAATTCGAAAAGTTTTTCGCGCAAAATAGGTTCGTAGTTTACACGCTAAGGAGCTTCCTATGCTCGAGAGCTACAGATCTACGTTTTTTATGCTCGCAAGCTATAAGTCTATGGTTTTTACGCCCGGATGCCTTTGTTCTCGGTAGCTTTTATGCTCGAGAGGCTACAAACCTACGACTTCACGCTCAGCAGATATCAAATCGATGATCTCACGCTCGGTGGCGCATAGTTTACGCTCGGAGGCGACGGATCCACGACTTAACGCTCGGAAAAAAATTTCTTTTTAGAAGCAACAAATCCACAGTTCTACGCTAAAGAGCTTTCTACGCTCGATGGCTACGAATCTACGACTTTTTGTTCGACAGCTACAAGTCGGGTTTTACGCCCGGATGGCTTTGTGCTCGGTAGCTTTTATGCTCGAGAGGCTACAAACCTACGACTTCACGCTCAGGAACTACAAGTCTATGATTTCACGCTCGATGGTGTTTAGTTTACGCTCAGTGGCTGCCAACTCATGATTTTGCGCTCCATGACTTCCCCCACATCTGAAAGATATGCAGGCCAGAGTACGTGTACATCTGAACGATCCTCAAGGCGGTCAATTACAGGAGTTCACACAAAAGATACTCCTTCTTGACCTCAAGATATCCCAAGTACCCGAAGCATACAGAGTTCAAATATTGAAAAAATTACTCTTCTTCATGGGTCGGTTCGAAGTTCATCCAGACTCCAGTCTTAATATTTCATCTACCAAGATGGCAAATCAGCTTGACAGCCATTTCTCGCCCTGCCCCAAAGGGATTTTTTTCGAGAAATCATTCTTGAAAATGATGTCTGAACAAAGAAATTCTGTTTATCAGAAGTAACAGTTCAGGATTCTACGCGGTTCCTCACTCCTAAACAGCAGGACAGTTCGAATACTCGAATGCTAAAGCAGCTTTCTATGCATCCCTAGTTATACGTAAAAGACAGGACAGGACCCAGCACTCTTTCTAAAACAGAGTCGGCGTAAAGAATCAGACGTGTCGAAGCTACACACATTCAGACTTCACAGCAAAGTATGGCAAGATGATCATATGAAGAAAGAAAGACGATTTTATTAAAGATTAAAGTCATGATTACATATGAGGGAAATCCAATATACAAGGGTTTTTCTTTATTTTTATGATTACATCTGAGGGAAACCACGTCCACAAAGGGCTTCCTCATCATCGTCTGAAGGTCGCACCGAGAAGTTGTTCTGACAGGTTCTCACATTGGTGAAAGTCTTCCTCTTCTTCCAAGACGGTTCGTCGACATCCACAGTCGATGAACAAGAAGATGATCAGTGGTGGAGGATACAAAAATGGGCATAGACCTATCCTCCAACAGAAGGAAAGCAGGATAAATCTGCTTTCCTACAGACCACCGCTATTCAAGCCGGGACAGAGCTAGTTGCTGCCTCTCGTCCCCGGAGATAACGGGAGAAGGTGTCACTTGCAAGCAGCGTGGTAAAATATGATTCTTCGTCTCTCCCGAAGAACCACCATACAAAGTTGCTGATTATCCCGAGCAAAGGAGGCTATGATATCCTTCCATGATCCATCGTTGCAGAGGACATTTGCTCGAAGATGCCATCTTTTTCTGCTCCTTACATGCTGGAAGAGCATGATCTCCTTCTTCCTCAAGTCAACCCGACGAACTACGGCCATCATCTCTGTATGATAAAGGAAGTGTGGGAAGAACAGGAGAACTCCTCAGCCTTTTTATAAGTGAGAGAGAGCACTGATCCCCAATGAATCCGCCATAAAGACAGCCTCGACCGTTTCAAAACTCTATTCAGAAATGTTTTGAGTTACGAGGAACGGTTCATGCTTCATTCAAAGCATTTCAAATTACAAGGAATTTAAAAGCTTTGAAGGGGGTCTTGTAGAAGCATAAAAACTACACTGGAAGCTCTACGCAGCATATTGATGCAAAGCAGCGTAAACCGAGGACTTCACAGCCTTCAAGCGTGCAAACAGAGCTTCTCCGCCAAAGCACAGTGAGAAATACTGGCTCAAGGACTATCCGCATAGGACAGTACGTCCAGGCTGCTTCAGCATAAACAGGGGCTTCATCGCCTTTATGGCGTAAAACTCATCCTCTTTTCAATACAACATTGAAGTGTACGAGGGACGCTTCATATTCTCCGAAGTGAACCTATCAGAGCCTGTAATGAACCTGTCAGAGCCTGCAATAAACCTGACATCTCGACTTCTGACAAAGGGATACTGCTCGACTACCCAGGCGACGGCTATAATGATGGTGCGGCACTGCAACCCAGGCTATCATTTACTGCTATTTCCCTTGCGTAAACCTCTTTTACGTACACAGAGGAATACGCTGCCTAGTTTACAAAGGCAGATGAGAGATCCTTACGCTCCGCAGAAGACAAACTGCCTGCCACGTCAAAAGCTACAGCTCATACGAGATTCGAGGCACGTCTCTGCCTTTTTTATGCACAGAGCAGTGACAGGTTCTCGAGGCACGTCTGTGCATTTGAAGCGTCGAAAACTGACAGTTGCCTGAGACACGTCTCTGCACCATGCGCAGGCCAAGTGACAGACCTTCAAAATATGCCTCTGCGTTTAATGCACAGGATGATGCCAAATCTCCACAATTAATGCTGGGGATTTGATTATATCTCCAAAAGCCATAATTTCGGCTAAAACGTCCACATCCACTCGACCTCTGTGCCCATTCAGCTTCGGTGCCTGATCGGCCTCTGTGCCTATTCAGCTTCGGTGCCTGCTCGGCTTCTACGCCTTTTCAGCTTCGGTGCCTGCTCGGCTTCTATGCCTATTCAGCTTCGGTGCCTGCTCGGCTTCTACGCCTATTCAGCTTCGGTGCCTGCTCGGCTTCTACGCCCATTCAGCTTCGGTGCCTACTTGGCTTCTACGCCTACTCGGCCTTTATAACCACTCGACTTCTACGCCTATTCGGATTCTATGCCGGTTTGATAACTATTCGGCTTCTATGCCGTGGTGACAGATATTGGCTTCTACGCCAACCTCTTCCACACAAGGGATACCTACCTACGTGGCTTCTACGCCGTGATCTTTGTAGCGATTATATACGTTTTGTCCCTCAGTTGGACCCGCGTCACACGCTCATTCAAAGGATCATCTATACGCAGGCATTGGTTATTTTAACCGTTGTGTAAAAGGGTGCTATACTTTCCACTACTCGGTTTTCATACCGATTGAGTGGTCACTGTCACTAAAACTCTATAAATAGAGACCTCTATCAACGAGGAACAAAGGAGGGAGAATTCAAGGAAAAAGAATTCAAGAGGGAAGAATTCGAGGTCGAAGAATTTAAGGTTGAAGAATTCAAGGTCGAAGAATTGGAGAGAGAGAGAGAGAGAGAAGAGTCCAGAGCTCAGGCAAAGAGAAGGGATCAACGACCTTGGCATCGGTCATCCATCCTCTTTAGCAACCTTCGAAGCTGCTACCTGTCTTCCACGGCACTTCTTCAAAATCGTGTGGTCTAAGGGCTAAAGTGATCGATTGCAGATCAGACACCTATAGCAATATTCACCCAGATTAAATAAATTATACTTAGACATCCTCGTGTAGGATCAAATTTGTATAATCTTGTTTGTAAACATAAAAGAAGGGCGGGTCTTCGTACAAGACCTCGTTTTCCGCATTCATCAAATCTTTTCTCGTTTATATTATCCAAAACAGTTATTTGGAGCACTACACTAGCTTTTGTCCTCCAACAAATTTTATACCCTTGTCCTAGACGTGCCAGTCTTCTATTCTGAGTCTTGTATAACTTATAAATATGCCCTTTTGTGCTTCATTTTAGTCTCACAATATTCGTCAAAGACATTTATTTTTAATTCCAAATAAATCCAACTTTGCATATTTGTGCGTTCCAATCAAAATTGGAGACACAATCTCGACCCATTTTGTGTAACCCAAATTATGATAATATTCTATTCTGAATCTTCTATGTCCATGATAATTGTGTTCTGCCTAATTTTAACCCTATGTACTTCCAATTAATTTTAGAACACCATTTACATTAATTTTAATTAAATTGGTGTATGGACCCAACTTAACCAAAAACTAGACCCAACACCAAACCAAAACCCCCACTCACACCCTCAAGCTTCATACTAAACACCACACACCCTTTTCGTCCACTACATCACACCAAACATGGTATTTTCCCTCATTCAATCCCAAAACCCAACTTTTCTATAATTTTCTAAATGTTGGGGGCTTTTATGCAAAAGTGCAGTGAGGTGTCCACTTCCTATTGGACCCAACACATGAAGAAAATCCCCTTCCCTCTTTAACCGATCCAATCACCACACTCTCTCCTCTTTTGTTTGTACACTCTCCTTCATGTTAAATCTTGGCCCTTCATTCAAAATGAAGCACCATCCTCACCACACACACCCTTCTATATAATCACTCATCCTCACCCCCTTTCCCAATTAGCCAACCCCATCCCAAGGAATACATGGCCGGCCCTAATACCTAGGTTGTCATCACCCTTTTCTCCCTTATGCAAAACTCTTCCTCTATTATTTTTCTACATCACTATTCCCACCATCCTACTCCATTCAAACCAAAAACCCTAAACCAACCTTAACCATCAACACCTTCTCACCTCACTCCGGTGATCACCCGCCCGAGCAGCCGCCGACTGCACACTATCTCCGCCGAGCCCCCGCTGTCAGCGACCCCGACTCGTCCCTGACTTCACCGGAGCAACCGACCCGCTCACCACGGAGCACCACCCACGACTAACAGCAGTCGACGACACCGCCTGAGCACAACCACTCCTCTTCTTCGTCCCCGACTTCCCGAGCACCCTTATCCCGCTGCCGCTTCACCTCCACCCCGTTCACATCCGACCCCGACTTCACTTCTGTCGACTGAACCTCCGCGAGCAACCACCTCTCCTCCCCGACTTTGTCGTCCCTTCATACCACACCTCGACCACTACCGTCCGACAACAACCACAGCCATCACCGCTGTCTCATCCCCATCATTATCATCACCGACTCCCCTATCTCCTTCCCACAGAACTCATCACCCTCGACCTTCCCATGACCACGTGGCCACCCTCGCTTGAGATGACCCACGGTAGCCTCCCTCTACCCCGTGCATGCACAGGTTCAAACTTGCCCTTCATTTATGTTTTGTGTATACATGTATGAATGGTATTAGGGCTAGCATGTTATTCATGATAAACCTAATAACTAGTATGCGTGTGTGTATAATAATTAGGTTGATATATATATATATATATATATATATATATATATATATATATATATATATATATATATATATATTATGGGAAATTGATTGCTAGTACTATGTATGACGATATTATATATGTGTATGGCCATAAGTGTTAATTGTGGGTATCCCGTATTCACATATGACTATATGACCCTGAGTGCTAGTGAACTGTATGCCTTGTGTACACTAACGTACTGGCTTAGACATGTGTTGGTATTACACGAGATTTAGAGCTTTAGACACATGTTAATGAGTTGACTGTCTGGTTATAAACAATATTTGACATAACACCTGTGCATTTAGACGCACACTTGACCCAGATAGTTGACCAATTATCACCCCTAGCATAGTTTTTGAGTTCAGTATAATTATGTTTGTGTGTGTGCTAGTGTAATGACTGATGCTATATTATTATTATATTATGTATATAGGATCGTTGGATTGTTCAGACGAGACTTCAGGAACAGGTTATTGGTATTGCCAGCTCAGGACCACAGGCGAGTATATTCTCTGACAGTTTTCATTATGTTGATCATCTCTATGTTCTAGTTGTATAGCGTACTTGATTCTGACACTATGGATACATGGGTTAGCATTATCGAGACCTATCACGAGGAGTCGTGATTGGAATCCATCGTACTAGCCCGGGATTGGGAAATATTAGTAGATTATGTGATCATATCCCACTCTACATGCATCATAGCTCACTCCATACATCACGTCGGGTGCAGCCTGACCATTACATGCCTCATAGCCTGTTATATATGATTAGCCTGACTATTGCTTGCATCATAGCTAGCCGAATGATTAGCCTGACCTTACATGAATCATAGCTAATCATATGTAACAAGCCTGATCTGTCCCAAGTCGATCACATGATAGAATAATGTTTCACACACTTAGCTAGATATTCTATTTATGTATTTCCAATTTATTGTTCTAGCATGCACTTGTATTTCTGTTCATTGCTAGTTGTACTATTGATGATGATATATTCTCCAGTATTTCTTATTTTTAGTATTTTAAACTCACCAGCATTTCTTATTTCCAGTATTTATCTACATCTTGTATTTTTTATACTGTATTATAGTTTTTGTCAACATACATGGAACTACTGTTAGTGCTTATACTTCGCTCCAATCCTTACTAAAAATATTTTTCCAGACTGTAACTTAGAGGACTGGTGTCCGACATATTATGGACCACAGGGAGAGTAGCTGCAGACTTGGACCTTGTAGCCCGGGTGTGATTTTCGGGAGGTCTAGCCGGGATCACTAGTTATTCAGTTATTTTCGTTTAGCAGATTATGGTACTGAACTTGTTTCTGGCATACTTGGAGATTTGGATGTTATTGTTTGCAGTTTAGACTATTTTTGTTGTTTAGACTTGTATTGTATTTTGTTTATTTTTCCTCGATATCTTATCGTGCTTTAGTTCTGTGATTGAGTATTTTCATATTATATTATGATATCTGTGTCGCCTTATGGAGTTGAATATTCTTGTGAGATTTATTAGATAGTATTGTGACCTAGACAGCGTTCTACCATCGATGTTGCGGCGTAGGCTGGATGTGACCACGTACTCGTGCCCCTAAAGTCGGTGCGGGTCATGACAGGAGAGACAAAGTTCGAGGTAGCCAGAGGAGCAGCGGAGTATAGCAGGGGCACTTTTTGTGGATCCAGGATGGAAAAAGAGGAGTTGCAACATCCTTTGATAGCAGAGTTCCTGGATGTCTTTCCAGAGGAGTTGCCAGGCTTGCCGCCAGACAGAGATGTCAAGTTTTCTATAGACTTGGTGCCAAGAGCGGAGCCCATATCACAATACGTCTATAGAGTCAACAACAACGAGCAGGCAGAACTAAAGAAGCAAGTTGAGGAGTTGCAGAACAAGGGCTTCATCAAATCTAGTTCATCACCATGGGAAGCTCCGATATTATTCGTACCAAAGAAGGATGGGTCGGTACGCATGTGTATAGACTATAGAGCTCTAAACAACCTCACTATCAAGAACAAATATCCAATATCGAGGATAGATGATCTCTTCGATGAGTTGAGCGGAGCGAAGGTGTTTTCAAAGATAGACTTGAGGTCAGGCTACCACCAGGTGAAGGTAAAGAGAGAAGACATTCTGAAGACAGCTTTTTAGACCCGATATGGCCAGTTTGAGTTTATGGTAATGCCATTTTGATTGACTAATGCACCGACAATATTCATGAACTTGATAAACAAGGTATTCCACCAGTACCTTAACAAGTTCATGGTGGTGTTCATCGATGACATTCCTGTGTATTCGAAGACCCTAGAGGAGCATGAAGAGCACCTGAGGATGGTCTTGGAGACTCTCAGGAAGGAGAAGCTTTACGGGAAGCTTTCAAAGTACGAGTTCTTCCTTGACAAGGTTGAATTCCTTAGGCATGTGGTGACAGGTGTCAGAATCTCAGTTAACCCAAAGAAGATCGAGGTAGTGGAGTTGTGGGCTACTCCCAGTTCAGTAGCTGAGATCAAGAGTTTTCTCGACCTAGCAGGTTACTACAGGAGATTTGTACAAGACTTCTCCAGGATTGTAGAGCCAATGACTAGGCTGACCAGGAAGGATATAGATTTTGTCTGGACGGAGGATTGTCAGGCCGCATTTGATAAGCTGAAGAAGAGATTGACGACAGCTCCAGTATTTATATTGCCATCGGGGACAGGTGGATTCACTATCTACAGTGATGCTTCAGGGAAGGGTTTAGGTTGCGTTCTTCAGCAGCACAGGAAGGTGATTGTCTATTCTTTCAGGCAATTATGCCCCCATGAGAAGAACTACCCCACCAATAATTTGGAGTTGGCAACGGTATCTTTGCTCTAAAGCTGTAGAAATGCTATCTGTACGGAGAGCGTGTGGAGATCTTTACAGACCACAAGAGCTTGAATTACATGTTTACACAGAAGGATTTGAACAT
This sequence comes from Iris macrosiphon, assembly GCA_036927795.1. Lineage (NCBI taxonomy): Eukaryota > Viridiplantae > Streptophyta > Magnoliopsida > Asparagales > Iridaceae > Iris > Iris macrosiphon. Next base: position 102,590,535 of record JAYESA010000001.1, on the reverse strand, counting down.
GAGGCAGAGGAGGTGGTTGAAGTTAATGAAAGACTTTGATATTTTACTACAGTACCACCCTGGAAAGGCCAACGTAGTCGCCGATGCCTTGAGTAGGTATCAAATGGCTATATACTTGACGTCAGACAGACACTTATTGGCCGATCTTGAGAGCTTGGGAATTGAGGTGCTAGTTCCCGGTATCGAGATTCAGTTATGGGGATTGCAGATACAGTCCGAGATGATGGAAAGAATCAAAGCTATGTAGTATGATATTGAGGCTCTGGGGAGTATCAGGGCACAGGATCGGATAGGATTATCAGAAGACTTCACTATTGATGATGATTGGTCTTTACGGCACGGTACTAGGATATATGTGCCGAGCGGGGAGCTGCACGAGGAGGTCTTGCAGGAGGCGCATCGCTCTCATTACTCGATGCATCCAGGTGCCAATAAGATGTATCGAGACATGAGGGAGCATGTATAGTAGTATGGTATGAAGCACAATGTAGCATGCTTTGTATCCTGGTGTTTAGTTTGCCAGCAGGTAAAGGCGGATCGACAGAGGCCAGGTGGATTGCTTCAACTTTTACCCATCCCAGATTGGAAGTGGGAGCACGTGACTATGGATTTTGTTTCAGGGCTTCCACGTTCTCCAGGAGGAAAGGACGCTATTTGGGTTATCGTGGATAGGTTGACAAAATTAGCCCACTTCTTACCATTCAAAGTGGGTACATCGACGGAGAAGCTAGCAGAGATGTATGTGCAAAAGATTGTCAGATTATATGGGATTCTTGTGAGCATCATCTCAGATCGGGATAGTCGTTTCACTTTCCACTTCTGGAGGAGTTTGCAGGCTAGCTTGGACACTCAGCTCAAGTTCAGTACCGCATATAACCCCTAGACAAACGGGCAGTCTGAAAGGACTATTCAGACTCTCGAGGATATGTTGCACACTTGTGTTCTAGATCTCGGAGGTTCTTGAGAGGATCATCTACACATAGTATAGTTTGCTTACAACAACAGCTACCAGGCCAGTATTGAGATATCACCATTCGAGGCTCTATATGGACGAAGGTATCGTATACTATTATCTTGGGATGATGTCAGAGAGAGAGCCTTGTTAGGACAGGAGATAGTCGTGGATACAGCAAAAAAGGTAAAAATCATCAGAGACAAACTTCGAGTGGCGTAGGATAGACAGCGACATTGGGCCGACAGCCACCGTAGACCCTTAGGGTTTGAGGTGTAGGTTTTGTTATTTTGCTTGTAATTATTTTATTTTAGGTTGCGTGTTAAGAATATTTGGTTCTAGGTTGGCGATCTAGTGTTCTTACAAATTTCTCTGACACGGGACACGATTCACTTTGGTGGAGGTAGAAAGCTTAGTCCACGGTACATCAGACCTTTCGGTATTCTTACGAGGGTCGGTGTAGTGGCCTATAGACTAGACTTGCCGCCTGCACTAGAGGGAGTACATGACGTATTCCACATGTCGCAAGTGGTACAGTATGTGGAAGATCCTAGTCACGTACCAGATCACTCGAAGATCGAGGTTGGTCTGACTCTCAGCTATCCTGAGCAGTACATAGAGATTTTGGATCACAGGGAGAAGGTATTACGGAACTAGACTATTCCCTTGGTTTATGTTGCATGGAGACATCACTCTCCAGGTGAGTCAACCTGGGAGAAGGAGGACGAAATGCGCGAGTAGTACCCGTATCTCTTCGAGTCTTGAGGTATAGTTCTTATTTTTCTGATTGTGCTCTTATGCTAGTTTAATTCAATTTCGAGGACGAAATTTTTTTAGGAGGGTAGACTTGTCACTGCTACATTTCTAGAGTAGGGGCTTTATTGTCATTTATAAAATTTATTTTTATTATGTTCATAATTGCATGATATGTAATATATATTATATTATATTCATAAATGATATGGGTTAATAAACTAGACTTGTTGTGACCATGGACCTTGCTTAAACTTGACATTTAACCCAACTAGACTAATCCCTATGTTATTAATTAGCATCTAGTGAAATCCCTCACTTGAGACTAAAACCCCTTATTAAATAGTTTTTCATGACAAGCCATTGAGGGCAAATGAGACATTATGCATTACCCAAACCCTAACCCTACATTGTGGCCGGCCCTATAAATCTAGAGGGAGCCTCCCTCAAAGCCACTCATGACTCGTGAAAAAATCTTAGAAATAGCCCCCAAGAAAACCCTTCTTTCCCTTAAGCAAATTTCAGATTTTTGAACCTCAAATTCCTCATTCTTCACTCATTAAAAGAGACCTAGAAGCTTGAGCACAAGGTATCTTGGAGAAGAAGATGCTACATTGGGAATCCATCTCCCAATAGGTAAAAATTTGGAAACCCTCTTTTAAATTATGTTTTAATCTTTTGTTTGGCCATTAAGAGACCACCATTTGGTTTAGGAATAGCTATTAAGGGAGAGCATGAGTCTCTATTGGTCAACTTGATGATTCCTTCATGGTGGCATATGAATTTGGGGGTTTTGGGTTTTAGGATGTATTTTGCTAATTTTTATAACACTAAATCCTATTAAAAATATATATGATATATCCATATATTATATGTTGATGGTTTAATTGCATATTGGTGTTTATGCATGAAGTTTTGTAGTGTATCAAAGAGTATCACATTGGGACCTTCAAGGTGTTTGTTGAAATGTCTAATAGGAAGCATACCTATTTATATGGTCTATTCGTATATATATATATATATATATATATATATATATATGTGTGTGTGTGTCTCTGTGTGTGTGTGTGTGTGTATTAATATATGTATGTTTATATTTCGGTGTGGGACTGATTTACACAGGGAGTCGGGTTCTTCACTGTGTCTTCACTGTGTGTGCACTGTGTGTGCACTGTGTTGGCACTGATCCTCAGTGTATCAGTTGTTTGTGGTATTAAACGAAAGAATGAAAGTGTGTTTCAATGACAGGGTTTATACGAGACCCGTGCCCTTTGGTTTACAAACAAACTTGTATAATTCGATCCTATGCGAGGATGCGGGAGTATAATTTATTTAATCTGGGTATAAATTGCTATAGGTGTCTGATCTGCGGTCGATCACTTTAGCCCTTGGACTACACGATGTTGAAGAAGTGCCGTGGAAGACAGGATGCAGCTTCGGAGGTTGCGAAGGAGGGTGGATGCGCGATGCTGAAGGTCGTCGCTCCCTATTCCTTGCCTGAGCTCTGTATTCTTCTCTCTCTCTCTCTGTCTCCTGATCTCCGGTTCGGTGGCCTTGTTCGATCTTCCAAATTGTCGACCTGGGATCTGATATCGGTTTCTTGACCAATTTTTTGACCTTGTTCCCCATTGATAGGGGCCTCTATTTATAGAGTCTTTGGTGACAGTGACCACTCCGTTGGTGTAGCAACCGAGGAGTGGAAAGTACAGCACCCTATTATACAACGGTTAAAGTAACCAATGCCTACGTATAGATGATCTTTTGAATGAGCGGGTGACGCGGGTCCAACTAAGGGGACACAATGCGTACAATTGCTACTAAAATCACAGCGTAAAAGCCACATAGGTAGGTATCCATTGTGTAGAAGGGGTTGGCGTAGAAGCCAAATGTCCGTCACCATGGCATAGAAGCCGAGCAGGCATAGAAGCCGAGTTGGCATGGAAGCCGGGTAGTGGTAGAGACTGGGAGGGCATTGAAGCCGAATGGGCGTTGAAGCTGAGTGGTCCTAGAAGCCGAACAGGCATAGAAGCCGAACAGGCATAGAAGCCGAGTAGGCGTGGAAGCCGAGCAGTCGTAGAGACTGAGGGGGCGCGGAAGTCGTTGCGTACCGTGCCAGGGTGCTGATGTGGACGTCTTTAGCCGGAATTACGGCTTTTGGAGATCAAATCTTTGGCAGAGATTTGCCATCATCCTGTGCATTAAATGCAAAGACGTGCCTTGAGGGGAAACTATCACCGCTCTGTGCGTTTTGACGGAGGGACGTGCCTTGAGGGGACACTGTCATCGCTCTGTGCGTTTTGACGGAGGGACGTGCCTTGAGGGGACACTGTCATCGCTCTGTGCATTTTGGCGGAGGGACGTGCCTTGAGCCCTGTACGAAGCACAGCTTTTGACGTGGCAGGCGGTTTGTCTTCTGCGGAGCATAAAACAGCCCATGTCTGCCTGTGTAAAACAAGGCAGCGTGTTCTCTTTGCACGCGAAAGAGCAGTTTATGCCGGGGGATTTTTAGTAAGCGCCGGTTTGGTGATATTTTAACCAAATCCCCTGCATTAAATGCTGAGATCCGCTATTATACTATGGAGCACGTCCCGAGGGGTCTGCCCTCGTTCCCAGCCGTCGTTTGGGTAGCTGTGCAGCACTTTTTGTCAGGAGTCAGAGGTCAGGTTTACTGCGTGACTGGACAGTTTCTTTTCGGGAATACGAAGCGTTCCTCGTACGCTTTAACGCTGCTTTGAGAGTGGCTGGGTTTTACGCCATGGAGGCGATGAAGAACCCTGTTTTACGCTGGATGGCTCTGAAGGCCTCTGCTTATGCTGCTCTGTATCAAGATGCTGCGTAGATCTTCCAAGCATTTTTTTATGCTTCTACAAGACCCCCTTCAAAGCTTTTAAATTCCTTGGAATTTGAAACGCTTTGAATGAAGCATGAACGGCCCCTCGTAACTCGAAACATTTCTGAATGGAGCGTTGAAACGGTCGATGCTGACTTTATGGCAGATTTATTGGGGACCGCTGTGATATCTTTTGCCTATAAAAGGCTGGGGGGGTGAACCTGTCTTCACCACATTCCCATTGTCATGCAGAGATGATCGCCGGAGTTCGTCGGATCGATCTGGGGAAGAAGGAGATCATGTTCTTCCAGTATGTAGGGAGCCATAAAAGACGGCATCTGCGAGCAAGTGTCCACTGCAACGATGGATCATGGAAGGACGTCTTTGCCTCCCTTGCTCGGGATAATCAGGAACTTTGTATGGGGTTGCCCCAGGAGAGAGGAAGGGTCGTATTTGACCACAGCGGCTGGCATGCTGTGTATCTTCCTCTGAGATCCCCGCGGACGAGATTAGACAAACTGTAATCTATCATCCCCAATCGAGTTGGGCTTTAAGAAGCTTCAACTGGATCGGCCATGGCGAATGGAGGATCTTCTTGTTCATGACTGTGGTAGTCGATGAACAGCCCTCGAAGAAGAGTAAGACCTTCACCCATGTGAGAACCTGTCAGTACAGCTTCTGGGCGATCTTCGGACGATGATGGGGGGACTCCTTTGTAGACGGAGTTTCCCTTAGATATAATCATGAGAAATAGAGAAAAACCCTTGTAGATTGGATTTCCCTCATATGTAATCATGATTTTAATCTTTAATAAAATTGTCTTCTTCTCCATATGATCGTCTTGCCATACGTTGCTTGTGAAGTCTGAATATGTACAGCTTTGACACGTCTGAATCTTTATACTGACTCTGATAGAAAGAGCATTAGGCCCTGTCCTTTATGCATAGCGGATAGTCCATAGAACGCTGCTGAGCACTTTGAACATTTAGAACTGTCCTGTTGCTAGGACTGCGTAGAATTTTTGAACTGTTGCCTCTCTGATGAGCGGAATTTCGTTTTGTTCAGAATTCATCTTCAAGAATGATCTCTCGAAACTCCCTTGGAACAGGGTCGAGGTTTTTGGCTGTCATACTGAGTTGCCACTTTGATAGACGAGATGTTCAGACTGGAATCTGGACGAACCTCTAATTTTCTGGACCCGAGAGGAGTAATTTCTCAATGTTTAAACTCTGCATACTTCGGGTACTTGGGGATGCTTTGGGGCAAGAACGAGTATCTTCTGTGTGAACTCTTTGCACTTGACCTCCTTGGGGACTGTTTGGATATGCAGAAAGTCGTGGAGCGGGAAATCATGTATGTAGCCTCTTGAGCGTAAAACACCATCGAGCGTGAAATCGTAAACTTGTGGTTCCTGAGCATGAAGTCGTAGGTTTGTTGCCTCTCGAGCATAGAATGCTACCGAGCACAAAGGCATCCGGGCAAGAAAAACCATAGACTAGTAGCTGTCGAACGTAAAGCCGTTAGATTCGTAGCTGTCGAGCGTAGAAAAGCTCCTTTTAGCGTAGGACTGTAGATCTGTAGCCTGTGAGCATAGAACACCATCGAGCGTGAAATCGTAGACCTGTGGTTCCTGAGCGTGAAGTCCTAGGTTTGTTGCCTCTCGAGCATAGAATGCTACCGAGCACAAAGGCATCCGGGCAAGAAAAACCATAGACTTGTAGCTGTCGAACGTAAAGCCGTTAGATTCGTAGTTGTCGAGCGTAGAAAAGCTCCTTTAGCGTAGAACTGTTTGATTTATAGCTTCTGAAAAGAAAATTTCTTCGAGCATGAGGTTTTGCGGATCTGTTGCTGCTGAGCGTAAACTGAGCGCCACCGAGCGTGAGATCGTCGATTTGGTATCTGCTGAGCGTAAAGTCATGGATTTGTGGCCTCTCGAGCATAAAAGCTACCGAGCACAAAGGCATCCGGGCGTAAAACTATAGACTTGTAGCTTGCGAGCGTAAAACCGTAGATCCGTTACTGTCGAGCGTAGAAAGCTCATTTAGCGTAGAACCCGCTAAACCGTCTTGCACGAAAAAACCTTTCGAATTCGCTGACTGTCCGTCTTCTAAGGGTAGTGGGCTGACGTAGCATCCAATCATAACCAACTATTAATTGCGAGATTTGGTTAGGGTCTCGAGGGTTTCGTCCGAGGATTCGAGGAGTCGACCCGGACTGTATATATATCCCCAATTTCTGGAAAGAAAAACTCTTTATCTGTCTTTTGCGAAAGAGAGCTTTCGACTGTTCGAGTTTTTCTTCATTCTTTCTTCGAGCACTTCGAGTCTTTCAGAAATGGCGTCGAAACAAACCCCCTCCGCTAAGGGAAAGAGCATAGGTTCTTCTTCTCATTCTTCTGTCCCGGCGAGGGAATCTCCGGTCGGGCAAGGTGAACTTCCCTCTGAGGGGAACATCCCGTCGACGACTAGCGCTCCCGGCTTTAGAGGTAGAACTTTTTGGGATGACACAAACGACAAAAAATCCTTCGCACACGTTGAACGTGACTGCGCTAGGTCGTCTTCTGTGCTGATAGCCTCTTTTGAAGAAGATGACGCACGGAGGCATTTTCATCTTTTACGCCCATATTTCAAATGTGTCAGCGTAAAGACTCTATATTTTCGTAGCTCTGGGCGTAAATAGCTCGGGCTACCGAAAATTGGCGTATTTTGTAAAATTTGAATTTTACGTTCGTGGAGGAGACTTCCGGCGTAAGGTGACCAAATTTGTACAATCTTGGCGTAGAGCACAGACTGTCGTTTCCTTGGTCCGTGTGTTTGTGCCAGACTTGTAATGACATATCTTCTTTGCATGATCTTACAGTTGATCTGGGTGAGTCCCCATTGGCTGAGGTGATGGGCTCCGCTGCGGGGATGCTGCACTCGAACTATCTGGAGGATCTGTCCCATGTGGCATTTCCCATCTCTGGACCCCAGTATCCTGAGGGAAGGGAGCTCCTGATATCGGCCCAGGGTGAGCGAATGCTGTTGAGTATGATCAACGGCGAACCCTTGGTACGTGTAGATGGGGAGCGGTACATAAAGCCGGCTTTCCTTTTTGGGGACATGATTGATAAACAATCCCAGACGAAGCCCAAGAGGGAGCCTTGGGTTTTCCCTGCCGGGGATTTGGTCTTGTACCTGCCGACGATGCCGAGGGATTATCCCATCTCGGCCTTCTCCCATGCGACGCATCCCAGAAAGATGTCTTGGAAGCTGACTCCTGATCTTCACGGGAAACCGGGGAAGATCTTTCATCTGAAAGGCGCTGACCAGGGGTCGTTTGTTAGTCGCCCTTCTGGCGTTGTGACGCTGTTCCGAGGACTGTGCCCGGGCAGTGTTCCAAGTGAAGATAGCTCGGTGATCCAGCCGGTCCAATTACCGACCTTCTGCAACGACTTCATGGGTCGAGGTGGGGTATATCCCAAGGAGAATCCTCGGTGCAATGGGTGGATCGCCCCAACGAACTCCCGATGGAGATGCCTAGTTGACTGGGCCTTAAAGCATTTCCAGAGAGAGTTGGAGGGCATTGGACTATATGCCACTGTGAGTGCGACGAGCGTCGGGCTGCCTCCGAACCCTAATTTGTTCCTGGCACTGATGGAGCGGTACATTTCGCTCACCGGGGCCTTCGCCACTCCACTAGGGGAGTTGGGGTTGGCCCTTCATGAGATGGCAGTTGTCTCGAGACTGCCGATGGGGGATACCCCATATGAACAGTACGTTCCCACCAACCGGGAGTTAGGAGATATGGACCCTCGGGTGGCGGAAGTATATCAGGAGCTGATGTGTCATTACTTCGCGTGCACCGCCTTTTATAACGAGTCTTCTGATTTGGCTCACACCACCAAGTGGATGTCCTACCTCTTCTTCCATCGGGCTAGGGCCACCAAGTCGGAGAAAGCTTCGGGGGGTAAGAACGAGCCCGTGAACTGCTTGGGCGTCCTCAGTGCCCAGGTCGTTGCGGCTCTTATGGAAGACGCCAAGGATCCCGATCAGATTCTCGTTGAGGGGGTAGGAAAGTACCCCAAAGGTACAAAGGCCTACAGTTATTTGAGGTGCTGTCGCAGGCCTCTGTCTAAGGAAGCCCAACTGGCTGGTTTCCTCTCCATATGGCTGCGTCAAGTAGTGGTGCCAGGCATTGCTTCCGCGGATCGCATTCACCGGAACATCCTATGGCCCGCAGTGCGTCTGGTGTTTGGGGCAAGACTGGGCTTGCTTCCTGCCATGGTGTGCCGTATACAGGCTGGCCTGAGGGCCATGATTGATGGGTTGCTCTCTGATGAAGCTCGGCGTGAGAGTTTTCCCAGTGGAATTACCCTACTTGTACCTGATGGGATGGTTAATTCTCCACAATCCCCGGGTGATGTCTCCCGGTTCCGGTAGCAGCTCAGGGGGTATATTCCTGCTGAATTATAGGGATTCCCTCTGGAATGTGAATATAGTCTTAGACTGTCGACTGGTTTTGAACCTCAACCATGGCTGGAAGATCCTTTGTACTCCCCCTCCTATGCATCGTAACCAGTCAGAGCTGTGGCTCGAGGATTCAGGTCGAGGGAAGACCGTTCTTTCTCCGGAGGCGTTTAATTGGTTGGTCTGTATTAGACCTTCCCATCTGCTGTATAGGAGCGAAGACCATTGCTTCTTCGAGCCCTACCTGCCTAGTCAGTTCGCCAGGCAGTTTGGGTACGACCAGTTGCATGTGGGCAATGCCGTCACCAGCTTCAGGTCCAGGGGTGGACTCATTGATGGAGCTAGAGGGTGGCGATATTTTATCATGGGTTGTACGGGGGCAATTTTTATCGTGCCGGTCGTTACAACCTCCACAGAGCTGCGCATCCTTCACTCCTACGCCCAGTTCTATGTGGCGATTAACACCTTCCATCGCGATTTTGACATGCGTGGAAGCTTCAGAGTGCCTTCTGCCAAGCCTGGGGGAAGGGTCAAAGTCCCCTCAGTCTCTTCTAACGAGGGTGAGGAGTCTGGTACCCCGGATGAGCCTCTGGTGCCGTTGCCGAGGTGTGCAGTGCCTCCGCCGACGGGGGCTTTGGTAGTCTCTTCTGGGAAGCGACGGGCTTCTGCTCTGAAGGAAGCTTCCCTTCGTAAGAGGAGGAAGGAGACGGTTGCTTGTCCTCTCCGCATTCCTGGTATTGGGGCTCCTGTGAGTGAGCCGGCATCTCCCTGTCTCAGGGATGATTCTTTGGCTGGAGGTTCCTCGCCTTTTAGAGAGGGACCTTCCACAGTTCTGGCTGGTGGCGCCGGAGAGTCCTCGCTAGAGGTGGCTGTCGCTGCGGCTGTTCTAAGCAGCGGAGCGGGATTGCCTACGTGGCCCCAATAGATGGAAGAATCTTCCCTGAGGTCAGTAGCGAGCAGAGTTACTCCTGCGTCAGCGAGCGCGCCTAGCGAGACTCCGGCTGATGAACCTCGACCGCGTCTCGGGGAAGGCTTGATCGAACTCTTGGCGATGTCGGTCGGCCCACCTCCTTCTCCAGGTATGACAGTTCGTATCGCGTCATTAAGGCGTGGCTTAGCTACATCTGCTGCAGATGCGTCGTATATGCCGTTGGTTCTGGGTAAATGTCATTTCGATGTTTCCTCCTAGGAGGATTACCACTGTGTTTGACATTTTGCTTTCTTGTCCTTTTTTTAGGGGATGACGTCCACGGGGAGCATGGCGTTGAAGCGCCTTCCGGCTTTGTTCTGGCTCCTGGCGGTGACGTGGAGGCACCAGATTTTGAGGCTGGAGTGTCTTCGGGGGCTACCTCGCCCGGGGAGGTTTCGTCGTCTCAAGGGGAGGACGAACCTGTCATCGTGACCTCGCCTGTTGCGAGTATGCCGATGACTTCGATTGTCGCCATCGCACCTTCTTCGGGCGTGCCACCTGTTGAGGCGGCGGTGGCTACCTCGTCTGCAGTTGTGGCCGCTTCGGGCGCTCAGTCGGGTTTAGTCGCGTTGATCAAGCAGCATTCCAGCCTCGTCTATACTGGCTTACAAACGATGATACCGATGGTGTTGGCGAAGAACCTTGACTTCGAGCTCCTGAAGAAGACTTCTCAGCTTTCGATCGAGGTTGTCAGGGGGCTTGGCAATCCTGGAGCGGCTGACGCTCTGGAGGCGGTGGTTAATGGTTTAGAGCAACCCATTAACGAATACTTACAGCGGACTGAGGGCAGCCTTGATGCTGATGTCCAGGCTCGGTATGACCTCATGTCTGAGCGGTTTGCTGCAAAGCTTGAAAGCCTAAACAACTCTATCCAGACGCATAAGCTGGAGATGGATAGGAGAAGAGCTGTTGTGGAAGAAGCCCTTGCCGTTGAGACGCAGTGTCGATCCGAGCATGAAGGGAATGCGGCGAGGGTCTCCAAGCTGCGGGAAAAACTTGCTCGGGCAGAGGAGTGGGCTTCCCAGTCGTTGGCAGGTTTGGAGGTAGCGACTGGCCGACTGAGCGAAGCGCGACGGGATCTAGACCGTACGGAAGCTGCCCGTATGGGCTGTCTTCAGGCAAGGGCTAATCTGACCCTTGTGCACATTCCGGAGGCACGGCTGGAGCAGGCTCGCGCCGATGCTTTGGCCCTTAGGAATGAGAGGATAACTGTACTGGACCGGCAGATTCATGGCCTGATTACTCCGCCATCTTGATGTACCCCTTCCTATGTAATTCTGCCTTCTTCGGGAATGAATAATAGCGACTCTTTTCTGACTGTTGTGGACCTATCATTTCGGAATGTAAATGACAGGTTAGGTGAGAGTGATATCAGAGGTAGTATGGACGTGATAAACTCTCGATAAACTTCTTAGCGGGACGTATCTATTCAGAGGTCATGCGGACATGATAGATTGTAACCCAACTAATTATGTTTTTTGGAAGTAGTTTTGTCAGAATCGAGGTCCTTGCTATTTTCCTCTCTTAGCAGAAGAGATTAGGCATAGTACCTTTTCAGGAATTTACCGTTGATAGGAGCCATTAACAGATCTCCGTTGGGCTGGGCTATCCTGTAGGCGCCGTTTGAGAACGTTGTCTCGATCACATAAGGGCCCTCCCATTTGGGCTGGAATTTGCCTTTACTTCTATGAGTTAGGATCATCGGCCTTCTCACAGCTATAACTAGCTCGCCGACTTTGAACACTCTTTCCTTTACTTTATGATTAAAAGCTTTGGAAATGCGTGCTTGGTAGAGCGCGATGCGCTGCTGAGCTTGGAGGTATTTCTCGTCTAATCCTTCCAGCTCTTGGAGCTTCAACAGGTCATTCTTTTCTCGAGTCAGCTCACTAGTCACGGCTATTCGGAGCGACGGGATCTGGATTTCGATAGAAAGGACCGCCTCGCTTTCGTAGACTAGTGAAAAGGGGGTACAACCTGTTGGTGTCCGTACCGTTGTGCGGTATGCCCAGAGACATTCGCCCAGCTTCTCGTTCCAGTCTCTTTTGTTTGAAGAAACGAACTTCTTCAGGAGCTTGATAATGGTTTTGTTGAAGGCTTCGGCCAAACCATTAGCAGCTGGATAATATGCCGTAGAGGCAATATTGTGTATCCGGTTATTATCGCAAAACCGATGAAACGCTTGGCTGACGAACTGAGGTCCATTGTCGTAGATTATCCTTCGGGGAATCCCAAAGCGATAAATGACATGGTGCTTGATGAAGCTGATTACGTCAGACGCCTTTACTTCAGCCAGAGGGATTGCTTCGGCCCATTTGGAAAAGTAATCTGTGATGGCTAATATGAACCGGTGGCCTCTGGAGAAAGACGGGTGAATGGGCCCAACGATATCCATACCCCAGGCTTCGAAGGGCCAGGATGCAATCGTAGGATGTAGATACTCAGACGGTTGATGTATGAAGTCTGCGTGGACCTGGCAGGCCCTACATCGTTTTACATAGCTGATCGCGTCTGTGATCATAGTGGGCCAGTAATAGCCCATTCTCCTGATGCGGTCCTGCAGCTTAGGACCGGGCTGATGCGCTCCGCATACGCCGTCGTGAGCTTCACGGATAATCTGTTGTGCCTCGGCGCCAGCGAGACATCTCAACAGCAGTCCGTCGTAGGTTCGGCGATACAGGTATTGTGAAGATGCATCGAAGTAGAAGCGTAACGATCGTCTCTTGACGGATACTGCTTCTTTGGGGTCCTCTGGCAAGATTCTATATGCCACAAAATCTATGAAGGGACTCGTCCAATCTCTTGTAGGAGGATCGGCGTTTACAGCGTAGCTGCGTTCTAGGTAACAGCTGTTCTTCAGACAAAATAAATCTTTGTTAAGAAGGATTACCGAATCCTGCCTTCTTATAGGGGTGGCTAAGTCCGCTGCTAGGCTGGCCAGGGCATCAGCTTCCAGATTCTGAGATCGTGGTACATGCTCTAGGAAGAACCTTTTGAACATCATGGCTATCTCGACCGTTGCTTGGTGATAGGGGATGAGGTCTGGATTCCGGACTTCGTATATCCCCCTGACGTGGTTGACGATGAGCAGAGAATCGCCGAAAGCTTCCAGGGATTTCACCCCCAGCTCTTTAGCGACTTGGAGCCCTATTAGCAGGGCATTGTATTCTGCCATATTATTGGAGCAGGGCTCGCTAAGAGAATATGCTCGGTAGATGACGAGATGATCTGGAGTAACTAGGACGACTCCGACTCCTGAAACGATATTTCCCTTAGGACCGACTCTGGAGGCGCCATCGAAGAATAGTTGCCATACGTCACTTTCCCTTGCAAAATTACATTCCGCAACTTCATCGGGGATGTCTTCGTATAGCTTGGAGGTCTCCGGGATTGGATGAGCTGCTAGGAAGTCGGCCAGTGCTTGGCCTTTGATGGACTTCTGTGGGACGTAGACCATGTCATATGGCGTCAGTAGCAATGCCCAAGTTGCGAGTCGGGAGTTAAGGGCACTTGGCTTGCTCATCAGCACCCGGAGAGGGTTGATCCTGGAGATAATATGAATAGTCTTGCCGGTGACGTAGTATCGCGTCTTCTGGACAGCGAACATCAGAGCCAAGCATTCCTTCTCCACTGGGTTATACCGGTGTTCGGCCCCGACCATCATCCTGCTGAGGTAGTAGATAGCCTGTACATGACCCGCATCGTTCTTCTGTGCAAGGAGAGCTCCTAGCTTATGATCCATTGCCCGAACGTATAGCAAGAAGGGTTTTCCCATGATGGGAGGCACCAGAACCGGTGGACTGGTTAGGTAGCGCTTGATATCCCCAAACGCTTGCTGGCAGGTTTTGTCCCATATGAAGGACACACCTTTCTTCATGAGGTGAGAGAAGGGCTGACATCTCCCCGAGAGGTTGGATATGAATAGCCGGATGTAAGCCAGACGTCCTTGGAACCCCCTGAGTTCCCTCAGATTATGGGGTGGTCGCATTGCTATGATCGCCTGGACTTTGTCAGGGTCTACTTCGATGCCTCTGGCGGTAATGACAAATCCCAGGAATTTGCCACTGGATACCCCCAGAAAGGACTTCGTAGGGTTCATCTTGAGTTGATGCTGGCGCATTAACTCGAATACCGCCCTCAGGTCTCGAACGTGATCACCTTTGAGGCAGCTTTTGACAGCTATGTCGTCCACGTAACATTCCACTGTCTTGCGTAACTGCTCACGGAATATGTTACTCATAGCTCGTTGGTATGTAGCCCCAGCGTTCTTTAATCCGAAGGGCATGACCGTATAGCAATATACCCCTAGTGGTGTCTGGACGGCAGTGTGCTTTTCATCTTCCGGATGCATCTTGATCTGATTGTATCCCGAGAACCCGTCCATAAAAGACATACGCTCGAAGCCGCAGGTGTTGTCGATCATGATGTCCGTGATAGGAAGGGGGAATTCATCTTTGGGGCAGGCCGCATTCAGATCTCGGTAGTCGATGCAGATACGTACCTTCCCATTTTTCTTCATGACTGGGACAACGTTGGTGACCCAGTCGGGATGTTGTTCCTCCCGGATGAAACCGCAGGTTATCAACTTCTTGACTTCGTCCTCGATGGCGTCCATCATATCCGGGCGAAACCGACGTTGGTGTTGTTTCACTGGCTTCGAATCGGTCGAAATATTGAGCTTATGAGTAGCTACCCTCGGGTCTAGGCCTGGCATGTCCTCATAACCCCATGCAAATACGTCGACATATTTCTTTATTAGCTGTATGATCTCTTCATTTTCGACCGGGGGAAGATTGTTACTGACAAATATTGGCTTTGGTGAGAGCTCACCCCCAACATTGACTTGGATAACTTCGTCCTTGGTGGGAGGTTCTCTCTGCTCGAAGCAGAATTCCCACTGTGTATCCATTTGTTGAGCCCAGGGGTCGTTCTCGAACGGCTCCGTATCCTGTTCCTCGATTTCTGAGGGGCTTGTCATCACCATATTCACTGATAGTGTTAGTTTGAGAACATCAGGTGAGTCGGAGGACGACGAGCTGCTCTGGGAAGATGGAAAGGGGTCCTCGTCTGGCTTGGAAGTTGCGAGGGAGGTGGCATACCCCAACCCGAGACGAGTCTGTCGATAGCGGGTGTCGCCGTGCGGCGGCGTCCGTCTGCCTCTTCCGTAGTTGAGGCCTGGCTTCCGCTCCAAGTCGTAGCCCATGTTTTGCATGATCCTTTGCGCTTGCGGGCTGTATTGGCGAACCTGCACTTTCCCGGTATCGTCATCGAAAGGATCTTCCTAGACAGTCGGTTGATTCCGCATATGACCAAAGACTATTGGATGCTGGCTGCTGCAGGTAGGCGGGACAAGGAAGATAGAATCCTCATGTAGCCCATATGCTGTGACAACGTTGGATGGCGACGTTACTTCCCAGATATACGGACGGTAGGAGTTTATAGCTTCTAAGAACTTTTGAGCCATTGGTTCTACCTCGTCATGTGGAGTGGGTTCATATTTCGGAATCTGAGTCCCGATGTACCAGAAAAGAGGATGTTTATTATCATCTGGAACTCCGTTCCTGGTGGCATTTACATCAGTCGGCTGCTGGTTGCGCCGAAGTTTGATAACTATGGGTGGAGGCTTCCGGTTCAAAGTGATTACTAGAGGATCACCCCCTTCTCCTGACTTGGTCTTTCTCAGGTGGACACCCGTAGGTTCTATGGCTTTTGGACGAGCGGTTCGTCCTTTCACTCTGATCGACAGTGGTAGCGTGGCAGAGGGCTCTTCGGGCTCCCGGTGGGATTCCTTCTTCGCCACTCCTGGCGCTTCTTCCGTGTGGTCATGGGAATATAACACGGCATCAGAATAGTAGGATTCTA
This sequence comes from Iris macrosiphon, assembly GCA_036927795.1. Taxonomy (NCBI): domain Eukaryota; kingdom Viridiplantae; phylum Streptophyta; class Magnoliopsida; order Asparagales; family Iridaceae; genus Iris; species Iris macrosiphon. The sequence continues at coordinate 102,574,723 of JAYESA010000001.1, read as the reverse complement.
CTCCTTTAAATGGGTTTAGGTCAGCCACCTCCATTTGTACGGTTCCTTGTGCGTCTACATATTTAAGGCATTGATGTAGGGTTGAAGGAACGATGTTGTGGTCGTGGATCCATGGTCTTCCCAGCAAAATGTTGTAGGATACCTCTGAATCGATGACGTAACATGTGGCCACTGATCTAAGGTTGCCGATCTGGACTCTCAAGTGAATCTTCCCTAATGGTTTACTCCTTCCGGCGTTGAAACCCACGATTGTAGTGGTAGTGTAAGCCAGCTCGCTGGTAGGAATTCTCAGTGGCCCGAGCAGACTGCGAGGGATGATGTTGATCGACAATCACGGATCTATGTGAATCCGGTCGACCTCCATGGAACCGACGTACCCGGTGTAATAGAGGGGCCTGTCATGTCTATTATGTTTTAATAGCATGTCGTCTTGAGTGAAAGTGATATTCGGGACCACCTCCATCACGCTGTGGCATTGAGGACATGCCACTGGTTCCTCGTCGGGGTACTTGAGCTGGGTCAAGTATACTTTCGCCTGCATCAGTGCTTCACTCAGGGCTAGACGAGTGTCGGGGGAGAGCCTGAGTAGCTCGAAGATGGATAACCTGGCTGGCGTATTGGCCAGTTGGGCCAGGATGTCAAACTTGTATGGTTTCTCTAAACCTTTGCTCGGAATGTTTTTTACAGGCTTGTCGAAGCGTACTTCTTTCTGTTTTGCCTTTTCCGCCGGAGTAGGTTTCGCAGAGCTGATGCTTGGCACGACGGGATCTTGCTCTAATGGTTTGGTAGCTGGAGCGTCAGCCGGCGCACCCTCCTGATTTGCTCCGTCATTGTCGAGGTAGGCCCTCCCTGAACGGGTTGCGACAAGTACCTCGTCTCCGTCTGATGTAGAAGAAGTTGTGACCATGTAGCATGATCTGTATTTGGGATTCTTCTTGGGGGTAGCCCTGGTTGCCTCGGTCTCTTCCTCGAGATCTGACACCAAATCTTGGTGAACCCACATAATCTCGCCCCGCCGGATAGTTAGGGGCACCAGGTTGCGACCTTGATCCCTAGCAGGGGGAAGGTTAACGAGGTTCATCGTTGCCCGGGGGATAGGTGTAACACCATCAGGGACCTTTTGGGGAGGCAATTTGCCAAACTGCAGAGAGATTATGTTGGCCGTGACCGTTTTCTCGGTATTGTGCAGAGTGATGGCCTTAGCATCGATCAACCCCTGGATCTTCCTTTTTAGTACATAGCACGCCCTTGTCGGGTGGTGTACGTTTCTGTGGAAGATACAGTATTTTGGGTCATCAGTATTGCCGACCTCCTGGGGCCGCCTTAGTTCTGGGAGGGTGATCTTGCCACTTTTGATGAGACATTCGAAGATACTCGGGATATCATCGTCGTCGAAAGAGTAGACTTCGACGGGCCTCGGAGCCCCCGGTTTCGCTTGGGCGGTTGCCGCAATCTTTGGCTTGGCCGTGTTGATTGCTAGTGCTTCCTTCCCTTTGGGACCACGATGATGGTCGCTGCTAGGGGATGACCTCTTGCTTCTATCAGAGGCGGAGATCATGATGCAATTGTCGTGCGCCTTGCGACTGTTGTCTTCGGCTGCTACCGCCGAGAGGATGAACGAGGGCCAATCATGGAACTGATATGGTCCTGTGAACACCGAGACTACAGGAAGGAGGTTTTTCCTGCAAATGTCCACCAATGCTGAGTCTGGAACTCCTGGAGGCATTTGTAAGGTGGCCTGACGAAAGCGTTCGATGAAGATGTGAACGTCTTCCTTTTCCTTCTGCTTGACTTCAATGAGAGAGAACATAGACATGTCCATTCCTCCCTCGTAGAATCGTGTGAAGAATAGAGCTTTGAAATTCTCGAAGGAAGTAATGCAGTTGTCAGCCAAGCTACGGTACCACTGATAGGCTACCCCTGAGAGGCAGCCTTTGAACACCCGAGTGAGGAGGGCATCGTTCCCATGTAGCAGCACCGTCATCATACTGAAATAGTTCATGTATTGGCTTGGTGATGTTTTTCTCTCGAACAGAGCCATCGCCTGAGGTTTGTATTTTGGAGGGAAAGGGACTTCTTCCCAGATAGCTGGGTATGGCTGGTTGATTCCCAGTTTCTTGAGCTGATCTTTGTGCTTTAAGGCATCGAACTGGACTTTCAACTCCCGGACCGCCTGCATCGGATTTTCCGTTGGAAGCGGAGGAACTGCTGACTCTTGATCTAGAGCAGGTTCTTGGCTTGGGCCGGATGGTGGCAAGTCCACCCCCACATGTATCTGGGTTGGCGGAACCGATGCTTGAGCCATGGCAGTTGCGTGCTGAGTTAGCATCATCTGGTGCATATTCTCCATTACGGATTGCATTTGTTTTAGCGACGTCTCCAGGTCAATGATGCGTTGTTATGTGACTCCTGATGGCGACGCTCCCTCGCGTTCGTCTTTGATGGCGTAAGCTCGCATTTCTCTGGGCGTCGTCGAAGGGTACGTATAGGTCGCTGCAGAAGTCGACTCTATACTCTCGGCATCTGATTTGGGAGATTGACGACCCCCAGCGTCGGAATCAGACGAGTACGGAGCTGGTTGCTGTGACCTTACACGGGTATTTTGGAATACCCCAGCTTCAGCGTTCCTGAGGAGGTCTTTGAATTTTCTCTGGCTCGGAGGTCCAGAGGGAAGACGCTTTGAGCTCGACCCTCTTCTAGGCATGCGTGAAGCTATGTTCACGGACGCATACGCGTGGTCCTCTTCCGGGAAAGATTGAGAGTAGTTCAATCGGTCAAAGACCGATCGTTTTGCTTTAGAACAGTAGCAGTCAATCACAATCTTATGACTATTACAACATTGTTCCCTAGGGGGCGTAATAGACATGTTGGAAGGTCCCCTCTCCTTATGCTTCTGGACTAGGCATTCGTGTAGGTCAAGAGTAGCAATTTGAGCTTGTTTTGCGCCATGGGGCTTACTCAGGCGTGATTTGGAGATTCGCCCAGGCAGGCGTAAAGCTGAAGAGGTGTTCAGTCGACCGTCGTCTTCCCGCATAATTCGGAGGATAGGCAGATTGCTTCTTCGCTGGTGTAACGGCCGAGGAGTTGAGTACTCGCCTGCTTGCTTCCTCTTGCGGAGATCACGGCGCTCATCTGGTTCACCGTAGAGGTCAGATGTCGTCCTGCGCCTGGAGCGTGATCTGTACTTCTGATTTGGCGTTGAGGCACCATCAGAGGTTTTGTCTGTACCGCGCATAGCGGGAGACTGGTTTCTGCACATATAGCACAGTGGATACTCCTGGGTTAGCGCTGAGGCTTTACTAGAAGTTTTGTCTGTACCGCGCGAAGCGGAAGACTGAATTTTACGTGCGGGGCACAGAGGGAGCGATGCTACCACCTCATTGGTCAGAGAGATCAGAGAGATCGGAGAGTCCACAGGAACGACGGAGGATGTCTTGGGCATCCACACTTTGCGTAGCTTCCTGTTGTCTTGGACGGAGAGAGAGTGAGAGCTACCCCCAGTCCGAAGCATGTCTTCGTAGGCAGACTGGTCGAAATGAGCGACCAGAGTCTTCTTCACGGTTCCTACAGATACCGCATCGTGTTGAGCAATTACTTCCTCGTCAGAAGAGAAAGATGTCCCCAGCAGAGTCGCCATCTTGTTTGTGGTATTAAACGAAAGAATGAAAGTGTGTTTCAATGACAGGGTTTATACGAGACTCGTGCCCTTTGGTTTACAAACAAACTTGTACAATTCGATCCTATGCGAGGATGCGGGAGTACAATTTATTTAATCTGGATATAAATTGCTATAGGTGTCTGATCTGCGGTCGATCACTTTAGCCCTTGTACTACACGATGTTGAAGAAGTGTCGTAGAAGACAGGATGCAGCTTCGGAGGTTGCGAAGGAGGGTGGATGCGCGATGCTGAAGGTCGTCGCTCCCTATTCCTTGCCTGAGCTCTGTATTCTTCTCTCTCTCTCTGTCTCCTGATCTCCGGTTCGGTGACCTTGTTCGATCTTCCAAATTGTCGACCTGGGATCTGATATCGGTTTCTTGACCAATTTTTCGACCTTGTTCCCCATTGATAGGGGCCTCTATTTATAGAGTCTTTGGTGACAGTGACCACTCCGTTGGTGTAGCAACCGAAGAGTGGAAAGTACAGCACCCTATTATACAACGGTTAAAGTAACCAATGCCTACGTATAGATGATCTTTTGAATGAGCGGGTGACGCGGGTCCAACTAAGGGGACACAACGCGTACAATTGCTACTAAGATCACGACGTAAAAGCCACGTAGGTAGGTATCCATTGTGTAGAAGGGGTTGGCGTAGAAGCCAAATGTCCGTCACCATGGCATAGAAGCCGAGCAGGCATAGAAGCCTGAGTAGGCATAGAAGCCGAACAGGCATAGAAGTCGAGTTGGCATGGAAGCCGGGTAGTCGTAGAGACTGGGAGGGCGTTAAAGCCGGATGGGCGTTGAAGCCGAGTGGTCCTAGAAGCCGAACAGGCATAGAAGCCGAACAGGCATAGAAGCCGAGTAGGCGTGGAAGCCGAGCAGTCGTAGAGACTGAGGGGGCGCGGAAGCCGTTGCGTACCGTGCCAGGGTGCTGATGTGGACGTCTTTAGCCGGAATTACGGCTTTTGGAGATCAAATCTTTGGCAGAGATTTGCCATCATCCTGTGCATTAAATGCGGAGACGTGCCTTGAGGGGAAACTGTCACCGCTCTGTGCGTTTTGACGGAGGGACGTGCCTTGAGGGAACACTGTCATTGCTCTGTGCGTTTTGACGGAGGGACGTGCCTTGAGGGTACACTGTCATCGCTCTGTGCGTTTTGGCGGAGGGACGTGCCTTGAGCCCTGTACGAAGCGCAGCTTTTGACGTGGCAGGCGGTTTGTCTTCTGCGGAGCGTAAAACAGCCCATGTCTGCCTGTGTAAAACAAGGCAGCGTGTTCTCTTTGCACGTGAAAGAGCGGTTTATGCCGGGGGATTTTTAGTAAGCGCCGGTTTGGTGATATTTTAACCAAATCCCCTGCATTAAATGCTGAGATCCGCCATCATACTATGGAGCGCGTCCCGAGGGGTCTGCCCCCGTTCCCAGCCGTCATTTGGGTAGCTGTGCAGCACTTTTTGTCAGGAGTCAGAGGTCAGGTTTACTGCGTGACTGGACAGTTTCTTTTCGAGAATACGAAGCGTTCCTCGTACGCTTTAACGATGCTTTGAGAGTGGCTGGGTTTTACGCCATGGAGGCGATGAAGAACCCTGTTTTACGCTGGATGGCTCTGAAGGCCTCTGCTTATGCTGCTCTGTATCAAGATGCTGCGTAGATCTTCCAAGCATTTTTTTCATGCTTCTACATCAGTCAGTGGAGAGCTTGGGTTTCTTTGTGTACGTAGTTCAGTAAAAGAGGAGTAAGGGTTAAGGTTTTTCTAAGTATTTAGCTAAGTTTTCAATCATGAGATATTTAGTTGTGTTGAATGTAGGTAGTGTTGTTTTATATAAAGGTAAGGCTATGCTGAGCTTAGTGTATCAGTAAGCTTAGTGTATCAGTGAGTTTAGTTTACTGTATCAGTGAATTTAGATTAGTATATCAGTAAGTTTAGTGTATCAGTGAGTGAGTGAGTGAGTGAGTAAGTTCAGTGAGTTTATGTGTTTGTGTGAGTGAGGGAAAGCTCGGGCCCTAAAACTGTGTATCAGTATGCCAGTGTATCAGGGGGGAATCGATTTTACTATGGTATGCACAGTGTGCCTCGACCACACTGTGTATCTGTAAACCATTGGTCGAGGCGGAGGATCGGGTTCAGGAGCTTACAATGAGCAGCAACGTGGAGTTTACCCTCTAGAAGGTAAAGTAATGCACTAACTGCTCGAGTGAGCAGCCTCGAGAAGGAGCTGTCATTGCACCCAGCAATGCACAGGGGTGTTCGTGCAATCAGTGGCAAGAGGGATATATAGATTCATGAAGGGGATGCACAGCAAGGTAGCTAACTACAATATCAGCAGAAGAAAGAAGGGCTAATACAACATTGTACTTGGTATTGGTGTTGTAGTAGAAGTTCAGTGTATTAGTCATGCCCTGGAGCAATGCAACAAGGGCACAACATGTAGGAAGAAGTTCAACAGCAGGGAAGTATCACCAGTGTGTAGTTAGATATGCACAACATACTGTAGGAAGCACGACTCTGTGAACAACTGAATGAGCATTTCATTATCTACACCGTGCCTTTAGGTAGTTAGTTTTAGATGTTTCGGTGAGTTGAGTTGGACTGTACACACACTGATACTCTTGTATCAGTTAGGGTATGGAGCAATGGTAGTAGCAGGGTGAGGGGTTCCAGGTAGAAGTGTTGAGGGATGCTCGAGCCTTGTAGTAGGTAGTAAGAAGGAGGTCTGCAGGAAGTGAGCAGGCAATTGAAAAGGGAAACCATCAGCATTGTGCCATTTCAGCAACCATGTATCAGTAAGTATCAGCATGTCCAACTCTATCAGTATTAGTTTTTAGTTGCATTTAGTGAGCTATGTATACTAGTGTTAGTTAGCTTAGTGTTAAGGTATTGGTTAGTTGGTTTAAGATGGGTTAACATGAGTTATTGGGTAGAAGTTAAGGGTATCAGTTTAGTATTAAGTTAGTACATAGTTAGTATAGTTAGAAAGTTATTTAGTGATATACTAGATTTTTGTTAATAGTTAGCTAAGTAACTATATGTCCTAGTAAGCATTATATATAGTTAGTAGGTATATGTATTGTATTTGTGTATATATATTTTTTATAGTTAGTATTAGGTTAGATGGTGACTGTGAAGCACTTGATACTAGAAGGTATCAATTGATACCAAGGCACATGAATTATATATATACTAACAGTACATAGTATAGTTAATATTAACTAATATCACTAGACTTTAACTAATATAGCTAAATTAACTAGTATAGTCTAGTATACCCTATGATTTGCTAGTGTAGACCTAACATCACCTAGAAATTGACTCTATGGATAAGTATAGACTCTAATTTCAGAATTGGCCTAGTAAGAGACCAAGTGACCGAGAAATGACCCGAATGCTAAACTAGAATTAGGTATACATGTATATCTTTTAAACACCTTTTAACACTAATATTTTTATAATTAGGTCCTTATGATTCCGTCTTGGACATCGATCCTCATACCTTGCTCCGGACCACAGGCGAGTACATTCTCTAACAGTTTTTATTATATTGATTATTTCTATTATTCTAGTTGTAGAGTATGCTTGATTCTGACACTGTGGATACACGGACTAGTATCATAGATACCTGTTATGAGGATACATGATTGGAATCCATCGTGCTAGCTGGGGACGAAAAAATATTAGCAAGATTATGTGATCATACCCCAGTTTACATGCATCATAGCTCACCCCACATATCATGTAGGGTGTAGCCTGACCATTTACATGCCCCATAGCCTGTTATATATTATTAGCCTGACTATTGCTTGCATCATAGCTAACCAGATGGTTAGCCTGACCTTACATGTATCATAGCCAATCATATATAACAAGCCTGATCTAGTCCCAAGCCCATCACATAGTAAACTGATATTTCACAACACTTAGCTAGAAATTCTATTTTTTTATTCCAGTTCACTCATTTCTAGCATTCATATATATTTGTTTATTGCTAGTTAGTTCTATATGATGATTACATATCTCTCCAGTATTCCTTATCTTCCAATATTTCTTTCATTATGTATTTCCTTACACTGTCTTATAGTTTTTGTTAATATAAATAAAACTGATGTTTAGTGCTAGTGCTTCGCTCAAATCCTGACTGGATAATATTTTTCAGAGGACCTTGAGGATTTATGTCCTACTCACTTTGGCCCAGGAGTAGAGGGAGACTATATACCGGAGATTCTAGAGGTGTCACTCTCCTTAGAGGAGACACCACCCGTAGTCGTTTAGACAGCTGAGAGTTATCTATGTATTTATTTGTTCTAAACTTGAGACTTGGTTTGTATTATTGTTGAGACTATTTATGTTGGGATAGCTAGACTCTAGATTATTGTTGTATTTAGGTTGTTGTGTTTGACTTATGTCGGTACTTATCTTTTTTATCTTATCGTGCCATTACTTTCCTATAGTTATTATGATTGAGTATTTATGAATTGTTGATCAATGCATTATTCATTGTCCTCCTTATGGAGTTGAGATCATTGACAGGTTATCTTGTGAGTTATGTTTAGAAGTATTGAGACCTAGAAAGCGTTCTACCGTCGATGCTGCGGCGTAGGCTGGATGTACCCACGGCTCATGTCTAAATTTTGGGTGCGGGTCGTGACACTGATTCGGCTTGCCACAAAGGATCATCCATGACAATGGTCTACAGTTTATAAGTCATGCTTTTTATTGGTTTGGTGACAAAAATTAAATTCAGAATGTAGCCTCGACTGCCTACAACCCAGCAGTAAATGGTCTGGCAGAAGCCTTCAACAAGACCATAATATAGCTACACAAAAAGTTTGTGTCATCCAATAAATGCACTGAAATAAGGAGCTGGGTGAATGTCTCTGGGCCTATCGTACAACAATCCAAACAACTACCAATAATATGTATTTCTCTCTGGTGTACGAAAGCGAAGCGGTCCTCCCACTAGAGATCTAAATTCCTTCACTCCGAGTAGCTCTATCCAACAAATTAACCGTTGAGGAAAATTAGCGTCAATACCTATAAGAGTTAGAAGCACTCAATGAGAAACGTCTCTTAGCTCAACAGCACTTTAAGCTATACCAAGCGCGTCTCTCGGGAGCCTTCAACAAACGGCTGAAGAAGAGGACCTACCAAGTGGGTGATCTCGTCCTGATCGTAAGGAGGCCGATGGTTATGAACCACAAGAGGGCCGACAAATTTTAACCCAAATAGGAAGACCCGTCGTCATAGAATCAGTATTCTCCAACGATGATTGCTCATGATGCCTATCAATGGCAATTTCCTAAAAAATTAATATGTCTAAGATAGACTTGTACTCCCCTTCATCCCCAGCAAGGGCCTATGTACAATATTTCTCCTTCTTTATAATTTTTTGTAAAGGCCATATATGTATCATGGAGTCCTGGATACGCAACAGATGATGGATCCTCAGAGTCTCCATAGCGGAGCAGTCCTAAGGTCTACCAACACACTCCCGTTTGGACCACCCAAAAACTAGTCTTGTTAGACTCTAGTCTTCCCGACGGGGCAATCCTCAGATCTATCTTCATTATCGGATAGACCACACCCAGCAAATCACTCCTCGACAAGTTTTCCAGATGCTAGTTCACGTCCATATTACCTCTGAACTACTGTCCTAACATTCCTCCCCAGCTGAGTTTGTCATATCCATATTACCTCTGAGCAAACCTCCCAAGTCTTGGCTATCAATTATTACATCCATATTACCTCTGATATAGGTTGTCATCTCCACTTATTACTCGTACTTACCAAGGTACGCCAGTGGTGCTAAGCCCACAAAATCTGTCACGTCGATATTATCTCTATCAGGGCTTGTCTCTAACCTATTACTTGCACTCAGGTATAAAAGAAGTAATAGGACTAAAAAACCTATCACGTCCATATTACCTCTGATAGAACTTTGTTTTGAACTTATTACTTACACTCTCATGCCAAAAAGTAATACATCCACCAAAGATCCCCCAGTGGGATGTCCTTAATGGAAGCAAATAGTTCACGTCCATATTACCGCTGAGCTATCATTATCACCTCCTCCCCAGTAGGGTTTTCCATGTCCTTCGCACCTCTGAGAAAACCTTTCGGGTTTGGCTATCGATTATTACATCCACAGTACCTCTGATATCGATTGTCGTCTATACTTATCATATGCATTTAAATTTAAGAGCGCCAATGGTATTCAGTCCACCAAACTTTTCACGTCCATATCACCTCTGGCAAGGCCTGTTTCAAACTTATTACTTGCACTCTCATGCACAATAAGTAATAGGTCTACCAAAGATCCCCCAGTTGGATGTCCTCTACCACCATGGTATTATACAACATACATATTACCTCTAGTACAATATTCAAAGTTTACACAAATTCATACACAATAAGACAAATGAAGGAAGAAGTTTTAGAAAAAGAGAAACCTTTATTCAAGATTATGAGTACATATGATGAAAATCTACTACATTTTCAAGGGTTTTCATTAATATTCAAGGTCTCGGGTACATATGATAGAAATCACATTTAAGGGTTTCCATGGGTTCTCGCTAACAAGAACCTCTTCTATTACAAGGCGCCCCTGTGATGTTTCTACCACGGACACCAGTGAGCCCAGCAGCAGATCTCAATACTTTCCTCTAAAGTAAAAAGCTCAGTACATAAGAAGAATTCATACTAATAGATAGCAAGGGAGGAGCATGGGCAGACGCTTTACAACTAGGCGGGAAGACCAACGATAGGAATGGCAATTAATCCAAATTATGTTATCGACACTGCAGTCTCCCGGCAGGTAGCAAACCGCCTAAAGGGGAGAAATGCACCTAGTACGCTGCACGAATAAGGATGGCTCAATACATGACACAGGATGTCAAACACCTCTCCTGGATCAATCTTTGCCGAACTGTCCTCGTCTCCTGGATCAGTTCTTGGCGAATCACTGCATAAAGTTGGTCTTCACCCCAAACAACAGGTGTTATAATATCCTTCCATGCTCCATTATAAGCTGTACTAGGAGAATAAAGCCTACACAAGAAGAACATAAGGCATTAGTAAACAAAGACAATATGAAGTCCATACGACAAAGCCTAGCCGACATATGAGGTTCATGCCATGGTGGCCTCATATCGAGTCTAGCCTCTATTTATACGGTAGAGACATGACGGTCGCATGCCCAGATCAAGCTTTCATTCATGCGACAGTATCATAGTGGTCGTATGTCCAGGTTGAGCCTTCATCCAGGTGGCAGAGTCTTAACTGGTACGTGATGGTTACCCTTCCATGCGATAGACTCATGAGAAAAGCACGTACTTGTTCACAATGATCTCTCATCAATGCGGCAAGGTTGTGTAAAGTATTAGCGCATGTTATAGATTATTTATCATCCACGCAGCAAGACTGTGCATAGGTGTCTCTGTCACCTTAGCAGCCTAACACGAGAAGCTTGGTACTCCCTTACCTCAATCAGGAGGCCACTAATCAAGGCCACCCCTAGCAAAATCCTCAATGAAAAGAGCCATAGCCTCCAGCATCCCTCACAGGAGAAAGTGTCACGCCCCAGTCCCAAAATACGTAGGACTAGGAATACGTAAGCAAACCAGTCGTATATATATATAAACTATAATATATGGAAACCATGCACATACGTACATTATTTTATGAATAATAATTCATGAGTGGTATATAATTTCACCAGTCACAGGCAATACTAATATCATCCACAACTAATTAGTAATAAATAACCAAATATGACAATTAACCAAGTATAAAAATAGTCGAGAAGAACTAGTAGTCGGGTGGAGATAAATCCACTACCAACTAGGATATGAAAGACAACAAAATAAGTACATCTTCTAGTAATCAAGAAGCTTGAAGGGAAGACTTCCTCGAAAGATAAAGAAGTAACAAGTCTTGATCCGTGCTCCTTCAAACAGTCATGATCTTCTATACCTGGAAAGGGTACCAGGTCCTCAGAGGGACATAACAAGTATATAAGAAATCGACATGCATGAAGGTAAAGCAGTAAACAATAAATAGGGTAAATAATTATCTACGTGAAATGTACTTGAGACATCGCTAGTGGAGCATGAGAGGAAAGAAATAGAAGAACAATCATTCCACCAGGTATTCCGTAGAACTAGGGGGTTACACAATTGCACAATTTTTATAGTACAGTAAGAAACAAAAATCCCATATGCTCACTAGCAGATTCTTCCCTCCCAATGAACTATTTGAATCATATACGCGGTGCAGACATAATACAACGACGTCAATAAAAATATATAACTTAAACTAACACCAACTACTAACACAAGATACAAACTCACGTACCGATGGGCAGTCAACATGATAGTCCATGTACTCACTCACTTAAACAGTGAACGTGATTGAAACAGTATCAGGTCGAAAGATACCTCGTACCTTCACAATAATCCAACCCTACAACCAGACAAGAACAAGGGTTGGACCACCATACCATCTGTCAGGTCAGAAGATACCTCGTATCTTCACAATATACTGGATAAGTCTGCTACTATAAAATGTGTAAAACAACTAACAAATAAAAGGTAGGCATAATGTAAAGTGACAATACAATCAAGCAAGGTGTACTTGCCTTCCAAGCCAAGCTGCGAGCACTACAAGTCTGGTCCGGAGCTATCCACAGGAACATCTCGAACACCTACTAATTAATTATTACACTAATTAGACTCATATTCTACTAGTCAAATTAAGTTATTATCTAGTTATTAATCCTACGTTGGTTGCACATGCAAGTAACTATATGCCAAAATATTACTAACCATAAACTTTGCCAAAAACTATTTTTAAATCATTAATTATTAACCCTATTAATTCTGAGATTTTATTAGAAAATAGGTTTTTTAGTCATAGGGTCATCTGCTATAAATTCTATGAGTCCAAAACTAAGTAAAAACCAAAACTATGTCACAACGGATTGCCTACTAGTCACCAAAATTAATTTTTAACAAATAATTAAATCTAGAATAAATAATCATAAATTAGAAATAAAACATAATAATATAATTTTTAAATTCTAAATAAGAGTTTTTGGTCGGGGTTTAATTCTAACATTGACGGTGTCATGTTTTGTCAAAATTATGTCAACTTTCTAAATAAAACATCTATAATTCTAATTTTGATAAATATAAATAAATCTAAATATATTTGATAAAATTAGTAATAAATACAATAAAAAGTATTTATTTTATTTTTAAAAAAATAATTAGGGTTTTACCATCTACAAGTTGATTCTATTAGGATTCGCAACCAAACTTGCTAGTATGCATGCAAAAAGGGTGGTACATATGTGTTGTGATATCAAAATAATTTACTTAATAAAATTTAGAATATATAATTTCTGGAAAAATAATAATTCATGAAGAAAATTTTAGGATTTTCTATCTATGTTCAAGTGCTGACAAGGTCCAAGGGTCCCCAACATGCATACATCAAAACTAGGTCAAAACTATCCATAAAACATGCTCAAACTTAAATTTAATAAAAACTAATAAATTTGGAATTTATTATAAAAACTGAATATATTCTTTATTAACATCTATATTAATATATTAACAAGAATTAAAGAGGGTTTTGAAGGAGGTTTCATGCATGCAGAAAAGTGTTGAGTTGAACCTCAAAATTAGGGTTCAGGGGTTGCATGAGTTCATCAAAATAAAATAATAGAGTTTACATCATATATGCTATACATATTCATAAATCAAGAAGAGGATGAAGAAGGAAGGAGATAAGGATTAAAGAAACTTACTAGAAGAAGAATGAAGGAGATGCTAGGGTTCTTGGATGGAGGAGGTGGTATGGTGTCCACGTGAAGAGGGGGGTCAGCGTCTTGGAGGTGGTTGGAGGAGAAAGTTAGGATTTTGTTGGAGAAGATTAATTTAGGGTTTGTGGAGAAAAGATGAGAAGGAGATATATATATATATATATATATATATATATAGAGAGAGAGAGAGAGAGGGTCGGCCTTGAGGATGCGCAGGTTTGAGGAGGTTTCCTAATTAGGTTGTTAGTTATTTAATAGTCAACAACTAATGGATAAGATTTAATTTGATTCTAGGTGAATAAAATAATAGAAAATTAATATGCAAATCTAAGATAAATCTTTTGTAGTTAGGATTTGATTGGACTTCTAAGGAATAATTAATGGATAATTAATATGCAATCTAAGATAAATCTTTGGTAGTTAGGATTTTATTGGACTTCTAAGAGAATAATTAATAAATAAATAAATAAATCCTACAAAAGAGAGAAGTAGCCTAATTTGGCATGGAGGAATTATGGGTTGCTTATTGAAGAATGTTGGATTAAAAAATAATCAAAAATAAATTATATATATAAAAATATCTAAATATTAAATAAAATAAATTACGGTTGTTATACTAGTGCCATACTAATGTTAAATGATCGAATTTTGAGTCATGGAAAGATCCTATAAGTAGTGTCTCCCGTGTAGGCTACTTTCTTAGAAGGGCATTGTAGATTTTGGGATCATCGTATGTAATTAATGTCCAAACTACGATGAATTATCCTAATACAATAATTAAACTAAAATAAATTTAAAATGATCTAAATTAATTATAATAAATACAAAATACATACAAAATGCCTATTTTGGGTGAGGAGGTTTACAATCTACCCAACTTACAAAAATTTTGTCGTCAAAATTAAAAATAAGGCATAATTTGTTAAATCCTTCACATTCGTATCTAAGGCAAGTCAACCACAATCTTCTCAAAAGTTTAAATAGCAAAATCTATTCAAATCTATTATAATCTCTTCAAAATTAAAATAACCATTATTTACATCAAAATTTAACCTATCATAATCTCTTTTTAAATTTAAATAATCAAGGTTTAAATCAAATCTATATGACATCTTCAAATTTAAATAACCCACATCAAATTTTAAATTACGATTTATAACTATCATAATCTCCTCTAGATTTTAAATAATAAACAACTCTAATCAAATCTTATTCCTATTTTCAACTTAAGAATTTCGTACTCTTCAAATTTTAAATTCAATTTTCATCCTGAATATTTTAAATAGGTAATCCAACAATCAAAATTTAACTTTTAATTCAAATCATCAAATTATAAAATTTTGAATTCAATCCATCAATGTTCATGTTTAGAATTTTATTTTTTTCTTCAAAATTTAAATCGTTGATTCAATCTCCAATATTCAAAATTTAAATCATGTGCTAAAATTATAAATATTTGGTCCGTAATATCAAATTTTTAAATTTTATTCTATAAGAAATTCTTATCTTTAAGGTTAAATCCTCATCATCATAATCATCAAAAAAATTCTCAAAATTAATTAACTTAAATCTCTCAATCTTATCTTACTTGATCATGGTCTAAGATTTTTACCTTGATATAATATTCGGCTCAAGTTGACAATGCAACTTCTACCCAACCTATAATTTACCCATCTTTCATAAACACCAGGCTATAAAAAAAAAATTCTCGATCAATCATTAATGCTTATTAATCCTCAAAATTTTAACACAAAATCTATTATATATGATATGCCCTTAATTACAAAAGATAGTCACAAAGTAATGTGATTGGCCTATGGGGTATACCTAATACTATCTATGTGTGAACTTTATATCAAGCACGAGCGTTCGTCTTTCCAAAATATGGGAAGACAAAAAACATTAATAAAGAGTTCAAGGAGGAGGTGATAGAATACAAGTATGGGGTTCAAGGGCGATTGAAGAATTCAAAAGAGAGTTGTCAAGGCTGTTGTGGATTAAAATCTTATTTTTGTTAAATTCTTATTTGTATGCTGATATTAGTACAGTTATATAACCGATACAATATGCTCTGAAGTGTCTAGAGGGCAAGTATATTTCTCTTATAAGCTAAGTCAAATATATCTCAATCCATGTAAAGTAGTCATGTGAAGAGCGAACCAAGCACACTAAGGTTAGCTAGACTATAATATACTGATTCTAATTACACAAAATATTAGTGTGGCGTCCCAATAATACATATGTCATGAACAAGCTTGATAAAGAATAAGCTTGCAAAACTAGATTGTAATAGCAGCATAAGTCAAGATAGTCCAAATAATATATGTATGTAAGATTATGATGAATGAAAGTACAATAGTTTAATTTCATCAATAATTGAATACTCGTCCAGTGTTTGCCTCTATAGTTGCCATGCTAACTTCTCGTCCAAGTCTCTGGTTGACCGAACGGGGGTATGGCCT
Source organism: Iris macrosiphon (assembly GCA_036927795.1). Lineage (NCBI taxonomy): Eukaryota > Viridiplantae > Streptophyta > Magnoliopsida > Asparagales > Iridaceae > Iris > Iris macrosiphon. The sequence continues at coordinate 102,558,785 of JAYESA010000001.1, read as the reverse complement.
TTAAAGTTCTACAGTTTGGATAAACACAATATTCTTACGCTAGCCTATAGTTAGTGTCATTCAATTACACTTCCTTAATGGGTCAAAAGTACAATAGGAAACTAGGTTGTGAGGCATACTACCCAATTTACAAGAATCAACTAATACTGCAACTTGCAAATGGAGAAATTACTGGCTCTCAAGTGAGAGAGGATATAACCTGTATTAAGGTAGGTGGAACAGATTACTTGATTTGAAACTAAATCATAATCATAAAGTCAAAATCTAAATGAACAATTTAAACTATCAAGTTCTAACTACTAAGCACAAAAATTTTAAATTCAAGATTAACAAACTACAATCCTACTAAACTATATATCCTAAGATAAAAGGAATTACTTGACCTACAATTAGAAGGGTAAAGTAGCACGATCTGATTTTCATTATCGTTTAAGGTCAACGATTATGGAATGAGATGGCGACATTCATTTAGGAGAAGAATAAGTATGTCTTAAGGAGCAAAATGATTGGAAGAAGAAAATACTAAATAGTATTTGATTAAGAGAATGTGGCACAATTTGAAAGATAAAAAAAAAATTTAGTCATCGCATAAATAGCGAGCGTTAAAGTTTCGAAGAAACAAGATATAAAAGTAAATAGAGAGACTCTTGATAATATCATGGTTTCCTAAGGGGAGGTAGTATGCTAGTCTCTGTGTTTGAGGTATGATCAAGGGAAAGGTTCTAATCATTCAATAGGTTTTAATTTGGTAAAGAGCTATGACAATTGTTCCATGATGGAGGGAGGGATTAACTCAAGACGGGAAAGTATATAGATAGTTGTATGAGATGGCACGGTCGGTGACTCATGAAGACTCAAGTATGACTCAACGATGATCATAGGTTCTAGGGGATCTACTAAGCTGAAGGTAGGGTACCCTTGATCCTACTAAGGTATTGGTTCATTCCTCTTGGTTTCCTTGGGTGCTGCTCTGCTAATACCAAGACAAGAATCTAAATTTATAGTCATCTTATATTATCTCACCATGGAGGTTAGATTTAGTCATAATATTCGACCTTGGAGTTCTATTAGTTCTTCAATAATAGGGTTAAACAATATGGCCAAATTTTTAACTAACCCTAGTAGTGTCTATATTACTCTCAAGTCATACCTAAATATATTAAGGAATAATGGTCAATCAATTTATAGGTGTTGGATGCTAGGGTTCATTAGGTATGCTAAACTTTTGGGGGCTGCCAATATTCTAATTTATTTTTCTTAGTAGGTATACTATCATAATTATCTTCTAACCCTAACCACAAGGATTCCTATATTCTGGCAGAAGACTATACTCAAGGGACAATTAGAAAAGTACATTAAATAGGAAGAGGTAAGGAAACAAGAATACCGATGTCAATAGAAATAAGAGAGTTCAATTTTGAAGGTCAAGGAAGGTAGGTGAGTTCAAGAATCTGGAACAAAAATAAAGAGAAAAGTTAAATATATGGATGAGACCTATACTCTTATCCTATTTATAGGCTTGCTCGGTATAGTGACGTAACCGAGACAATATACTCTCGACCTACATAGGTCATTACTAAAAAATATGTCACGCTCCAGTCCCAAAATATATAGGACTAAAAATACATAAGCATGTCAACCGTATGTATATGAAAACTCTAATATATAGAAACCATACACAAACGTACGTTGTTTCATGAATAATAATTCACAAGTGGTATATAATTTCACCAGTCATGGGCAATACTAATCTTATCCAAAAAACTAATTAGTAATAAATAACCAAATATGACAATTAACCAAGTATAAAAATAGTCAAGAAGAACTAGTAGTCGGGTGGAGACAAATCCACTACCAACTAGGAAATAAAACACAACAAAATAAGTTCATCTTCTAGTGATCAAGAAGCTCGAAGGGAAGACCTCCTCGAAAGAGAAAGAAGTAGCAAGTCCTGATCCGTGCTCCTGCAAACAGTCATGATCTTCTATACCTAGAAAGGGTGCCAAGTCCTCAGAAGGACATAACAAGTACACAAAAAATCAACATGCATGAAGGTAAAGTAGTAAACAATAAATATGATAACTAACCATCTATGTGAAATATAGTAGAGATATCTTTAGTGGCGCATGAGAGGGGAGAAATAGAAGAACAGTCGTCCCATCAGGCGTTCTGTAGAACTCGGGGGTTACATAGTTGCACCATTTTTACCGCATAGTAATAAACAGAAACCCCATACGCTTACTAGTAGATTCTTCCCTCCTAATGAACGATTTGAACCGTATATGTCATGCCCCAATCTTCTGCAAGCTTAATAGTCCCCGCTGAACGTGAATCACCACGTTGCAGCTCTCCCGCAGGACAATCGTTCTCTTTGGGATGTGATGTCGTACTAGCCTGGAGTTGAGCTCGTACAAGGCGATGTTGTCAAACACCAAAGTTATTATCGAAATGACCAAGTTGCAACAAAAGTCAAGTATTGTGTACCAAGCACACATCAGAGTAATACCCAGCGAAGCTCTCGATAGGGTCCAATAAAATACCACAAAGGCAATGCCACAAAGGCCATAAAATACTCTTGCTCTTTCTCTAGCCCACAAAGGTACTTACAGTTCATACATCATATCTTGTATATCCAAACAGCGCCACTACACCAACGTACCTAAAATAATGCCCACAAACGTGGGTCAGTACACAGCCGTACTGGTGAGCGGGATAACCCACTCGTCTAAGCTGACACTAAGTAAAATAATGAATACAAACAGTTATATGGCAATCTTTCTAGTTGAATCCTAGATTCATTTCATGGCATAGGGATGACATATTAAGGAAAGCTGTAAAGTAATTTAAGCATGCAAGCATTCAACTCAATCTAATCGACAAGCAATAATAACCAACCGAAGGATTCTAGCATGCAAACTATCCTACTCAAGCCCAAGCAACACGATAAGTTATCGAACCATCAACCAAGCCTCAATATCCATCCTCAACCAAAACTTACAATCCAATCTCAAAGTGCACACTCTTGCCTAGGCAAGGTGGCCGCGCCTACACGAAGTACAAACCAACCAAACAAAAGCAAGCCAACACTTATCTATATGAAGTCACTGGCCAAGCCATAAAGGACATATTCCAAGCATTATGGCGTGCCCTATCAGCCCGGGTAGCAAGCCTCGCTGGAGGTCCCGCAATGCATCGCGACTAGCACGATTCAAATATTTCCCTCTGGATCGATACGGTTCTAGTGCCCCAGAAATATCGTTTTGAGGAAATGCCAAAACTTACGCACAAGTTATCTGTGACATGCAGACACCAAGTAGGTATGACAAGAGGATCAAACATTCTTGCCCCACCAAGCGATTCTAGACTCGTTCAACCAAAAATCCAACCAAAATATCCATAACCAAATAATCCATAACCATTCTTCCAACATATAGCCCAAGGCACCAAATCTCAAGTTTTGTCCATAGGCATAATGCCACTTCTCAACACAGTATTTCAAATTGGGTGCAATACCCCATGCTCAGAACAATCACATGGCATAATGCCCCAATAGTGGCACAATGCCCTCGCCGATGCAGTAGTTCGGTTTTGAACCACAACTGCTTGCTTTGCAAGACAAAGCGCCCAAGTGATACTCGTGTACGGATGCACGCTCGCTCGCCCGAATTCTCGATGTTCCCAATGCCTCAATGTATCATTCCAACTGTTCAAGCATAATTCTAATTATTTATCCAACTGCCTCAAATGTATAATCTAATTCTAGCTCCAACTATCCATACGCGCAAATCAATTCAAGCCACAATCCTATCCAAGCAAACGACGTACACTCTATGCACGCCTCAGTGTAGTGATTCCCAAGTTCCAGTCCAAGTGTTCAAGTCTTTACGTGTTTTCTATATTATTAGGCATGAAGGAGTAGTGGAGAAGGGAAAGAGCCCACTCATAATGTTTGATCCCGTTAAGCATCATGTCATGCCGATACGGCCAATCCCTTGAACCCGTGGTCCGATGCAAAGTGCGATCTACTCAACTGGTATGACCGTGCGAGCAGATCGTGCTCTCCAAATCATCCGATCGATCGGACTAAGGAAGACAGCATTATCGCTCCCATCCAGCTATCTCAGTACTGTTCTGAACGAACACCTAATTTCCATCGAACTCCGCTAGCCATCTACACATGAAACCAACTCAATCAATACTTTTTCCCAAAATCCAACAAATCAAATGTAACCAGCTATTATTTTATTCTATCCGACTCAGCGTAACGTACCGTGCGGTTGTGGGGCATTACAGTATACGTGGTGCAGACATAATGCAATAACGTCAATAAAAATATATAACTCAAACTAACACCAACTACTAACACAAGACGCGAACTCACGTACCGATGGCCAGTCAATACGCTAGTCCATGCACTCACTCACTCAAACAGTGAACGTGTTTGAAACAGTATTAGGTCGAAAGATACCACGTACCCTCACAATAATCCAACCTCACAACCAGACAAGGACAAGGGTTGGGCCACCATACCATGTGTTAGGTCAGAAGATACCTTTATCTTCATAATATATTGGAAAAGTCTGCTACTATAAGACGTGTGTACACAACTAATAAATAAAAACTACGTATAATGTAAACTGATAATATAATCAAGCAAGGTGTATTTGCCTTCCAAGCCAAGCTGCGAGCACAACAAGTCTGGTCCGAAGCTATCCATGGGAACGTCTCGAACACCTACCAATTAATTATTACACTAATTAGACTCTTATTCTACCAGTCAAACTAAGTTATTATCTAGTTATTAATCCTACATTGGTTGCACATGCATGTAACTATACGCCAAAATATTACTAACCATTAACATTGCTAAAAACTATTTTTAAATCATTAATGAAGATACTATTTCAATAGAGAGATTTTTTTTGCATTTATATATATATATATATATATGCGAAGAGATACGTCTCAGATTCATAGAGATCCTTGAAAATAATATCGCATGCATCGCCCTGAAAACTGACTCCAATTAGCGTCTGAGTCAAGTCGCTGCCCTCAAGATCGTATAAAAATTAATGAACGAGTCAAACTTATGTTTAAAGCGGACTTGTCAGCTAACTGTTGCGATTCTGCCAAAAGTGTGTGCACAAAGTTAGAACAAGTTTCCATGCTTCTACGCTCAAAGTATTGTCATGACCCTTACCCGGTGTAAGGAAACAAGTACGTAGGTACGTCCATCAAACGTCGTAGCATCGACGGTAGAATATTATCTAGGTCAATAATACTATCTAAATATCTCACACAATATATATAATGTACATGTTAAGAAATCTCAAATCCCAAATAGAGGACAATATGATAATATAATAATGGTAAATAATACTCAGCCATAATAATCAACTAAAGGAAGATATGGCACCGTATGGAATAGAAAAAATGAAACAAAGTCACAATACATCACATGTCCAATTCTAATCTCAACATAATAATCTCAAATATAATACAATGTCAAAAGTCTAACTGACATATACAATATCAAAAATGAACTAGCTAAGTCTCATCGACTGCTAGTACTATCTTAATTGGATCTACGGGTGCTAACTCAATTAGCTCACCATCCTGTAGCCCATAGTGCGTAGGATACCAGTCCTCTAATAAATTATCTAAAAAATATATCAAGTCAGAATTGGAGCAAAGTATAATCCAATAGCAGTTCCAATAATTGACAGAAACTCTGAAACAACAATAGCAATAAAAATAAATGATAAAAATAACTTAACTAGCGTATATCATGAGAAAGAGCATCATGGTAAATAATGGCAAGAAACTGAGAACAATATAGTGAGAAACAATAATGTAAGGAACTGGAATAAATAAAACAATAATAATAAATGTGCCTTAAAATATTAGTAAGATAATGTGATCGGCTTGGGCCTAATACAGGCTATATATAAAAGGTGAGCTAGCGTGATCACATGTGAGTTGCATGATCTGCTAACAATCATGGGCTACACTAAATATGGACTATAAGGTATGACCACATATCCACTAATACTTTTCCAACCCCCGACCAGTACACGGATCCAAATTACGATACTCTATAACACGTATATCATACTGTACGGTCTATAATATCATGCACTATGATCACGGTCTATAAAATCACTAAGATATCATGGTAATCACTGGGTAATCATGAATCATGACACGACGATCACTGAGTAATCATGACAATAGCATCTCATGACCAAGATCCACGTATACCAATCTGTGTAACCATCGTGTCATGAATCATATATCTCAATAATAAATACATGAAACATAGAGGTAATCAAATAAGAAACTATCAGAGAATGTACTCATCTTTGGTCATGAGCAAATGGTATATCTCGGTATCCGAACTGGTGTCACACGCACCTATATATGAATATCATGTCACTTAGTGTAATGAATGAGAAATAAGTAAAAAATGCACTAATATATGCTTTTCTAGGTCAATACTAGGTTTCACTAGTCAAACTAAGTCAATATTGGTCAAAAATAAGTCATACCTATATTTCTAGACCAATACTAGTTAATCTAGTTAAAACCTTATATATACACTAACTAGTATATAACTAACTAAACTAACTTAGAATTGATACTAGCATAACACTAACTTCCTAATACACTAACTGATATCTAACACACACTAACTAATATAGCTAACTAATACAGTATCTCACTAATAATATTATACTAACTTAACTAAACTTAACTATCTAATACACTAACTGTTAGCTAACAAATAAATTAGCTAAAGTATACCCCACTACTCGAACTCCCCCTTAACTGACTACACACACACTCACTCAAGCATTTGTTACTGCTGCTGTTACTGATGTTGTTCTTAATCAAACAGTATAATAAAGTGCACTGTTAATTCCTGACAATAATTTAATCCTGAGCTTCTTCCTAGACTTGCCACTGATACTCACATCATTAGATGACCAAAACACACTCAATATACCCTCACTAACACTGCCATCAACTCCTCATGTCTGTGTTCAATCTGGACACAACAACTTATAACAGTATCCACCTTATATATATGGGTATATCATGATCTGATACCCCCTCTCACTCTGTCACTACCATATTTTCTAGAAAAGAGTATTTTAGTAATTTTATATTTAATTAAATATTCTGCATAAAATAATTATTATTGTACTATTTACTTGTTGTTAGTTAGTTATTTATTTTGGACTTGTGTTAGTGGACCTAACTAGTTTAGTTTAGACTCATGGACCAACATGTATTAATTGTTAGAATTAAGCCCATTTAGAAAGCCCATTGTTAAGGAGATAGATTAAAATTAATTAAATAATTAGACTAGAAGCTTCCCTCCTTAATTATTTTTTTATGAGAGGCCCCAAGGGATATATTGGATAATTCATAGTAGCTTGAGGAAGGGGAAGGGGGGCCGGCCTATTTAGAGAGGGGGGGAATTATTCTCTCTCCTCTTTTTATTTGGAAAATAGATCTAGAAATTCCCTCAACCAAATTCCTTCATTCCCACTTCATTTCCCTACCAAATTTCATCCCAATTCCTTCCCAAATCATTATTGCAGACTAGTGGAGCAAGGATCTAGAAGGAAGAAGCAAGGATCTACAAGGAGGAGCAAGGATCTACAAGTTAGAGGCCAATTTTATCATATTTGGTGGTTGCATTGGGAAACCATCTCCCAATTGGTATAATTCAGTTTTTTCTCTTAAATTAGGTTCTATATATGAGATTTAACCATAAGAAATCAACCCATATGCATAGGCTACCCATAGGATTTGGTTTTGTGTTCATAGGAGGCCTATTGAGAAAGTTATGCTGCATTTTGTGTCAATTTTGGAGGAATTCCGAGATTGACATTTGTTGTGTGTGTCAATTAGTCCTATAGATCAATTTGGCATGTGCTTGTGTATTTGGGACTAGTGTCGTATCCACAATTGGGTACGTGTAGGTCGTATCCCAATAATTTGATGATATGTGTTGATTTGGGGTTTTTTCCTCCGACACGGGACTTTGAGCATGTCATATTTTGACACGGACATATAGATTTATATTTGACACTTTGTATTGTTCATAAATAATATATATGACTTGTTCGTGTCCTTCGGAGTATGTTTGATGTGTGGTGGACTCGTGCCGAATTCGTATCCTAGATCTAGTGGGATACAGAGTGATACGTTCCATAAGATGTGTAATTTGTTGGTAGATCAAATTCTTTTGTGTTCTTAGTCATGGAGGCGTGTAATTATATATATGTATATACATATATATTGATATATATATTGTTGTTACATATATTTATTCATTAGATCTACATGTATCTATGTATATACTATATGTGTATATATTGTTATGTAGCTATTCTTCTACATGTAAGTATAATTATATATTGCAGTATCCATAGGTTTGTATATGTTCAATAGATAATTATATATTGCTATATTTATATTTATATAATGTGTGTTACCTATTATTGTATGATTATATATATATATATATATATATATATATATATATATATATATATATATATATATATATATATATATATATATATATATATATATATATATGTCTGTGTGTGTGTGTATGTTACTATATATTTATTATGTACATATTTTAAATGGTTGCAGCTATGTATATATATGATACTATATTGTAATATGTAATATTGTGTACATATATATGTATATATTATAAGTTGTAAGCTATATATATGTAATTAGATATTGTGTTATATATATACATATGTTACTATATATATATATATATATATATATATATATATATGTGAGGAGTATGTGTGTATGAATATTTATTAATAGTAGTTATGTTTATATTTTTAGTATATATATTAGGTGTTATGTATATATATATTATATATATGGTGTATATATATATATTTAAGAGAGAGAGAGGGAGAACTGGAGTTTTTAGCAACAACTTATAAGCGACAGCAGCCAACAGCAGCGACAGCAGAGCATTAATAGCAGCAGCGGCAGCAGCATTTAGCGACAGCAGAGCAGAAAACTGTCGTAGAAAAGCAGCAGTATCAGCACCTACAGCGACAGCCGCAGGGAAACGGTCGCAGTAACATCAGTTCCCGCCAGCAGTAACAGCAATGGCGACGGTAGCAGCAGCCTACAGTGACACTTTTGCGGTTTAATTTGGTTTTTATATATTAGATATATATATATATATATGGTATTTATATATATACGTATATATGTTCCTAAACTCTAATTGTGCTTTAGTATACCATATGTATTATATTTAGTTGTTAATATGTATATATTTATGGGTAGTTAATATAATCAAGGTATTGGATACTACCTTGAGATACCAAGATAAGTACCAAGGTAATTGGGGATACCCAAGGTATTGGGTTTGGGTATCAAGATTTTGAGTTATTGTTGTGATGCCAAGTTGGTTCGAAACCAAGGCACCTATTTAATGTTATAAGTAGGATTGTATATATATATAATTGTTTGACTTATATATGTAATGTTTTACCTATTGATTTACGTATCCGGAGATACGGTATCCTAGTATCTTAAAATATGGTTTTGTGACCTAAACTTTAGTTTTTGAACCCAATATCCTTGTGTTAGACTTGTGCAACCTAGAAATAGGTAGTAAACCAAAGTTGACCATAGTTTGTCTATAGTTGACCATAGTTGACTAAGAATTGACTTGTTGACCTAGAAGTTGACTAGTTTAACTTATTTTTCTTTCCCAAACTTTGTATTGATGTTGTATTCCATATCTAGGTCTTCGAGACACCGTATCGGACATCTGTGAGACTATTCGTTGGACTTCAGGTGAATACATTCTTTGATAGTTTCTCATTTAGGATATCCTCTATGTTCATTGTATCTAGTGTAGATATCCATGTTCGCTTGACACTATGGTTACATGGATTAGTATATCCGGATCTCGTCATAAGATGTTATTCCTTGGTATATGATGTATATGGTGCAAGTATTGTTTTATTGGTTATCATGTACATGTACAGACACTGATTCTCGGGAAGAGTAGCTATCTTCTTGGGAAATCTCGTGCCATAGCATACCATGGTTGGATCTATTATACCAGTCGAGGGTGGGAAGTACTTTAGTTTAGATATGTGATCAATACCCCTATTGTATCAAGTATTGTTATTGAATAGTGTTAATCATACACCGCACATATGATTAGTCAGGCCATATATATATTGTATCATGTTCCTAAGCCGATCACATATTAAAGCTAGTACTCACACACTTAGTCATTAGTATTCTTGTTCATTGGCATATTGTTCATTATTGTGTTCATTACAATATTTCCTTATTGTATATATCTCTCGTATCTGTTGTGTATCTTGTATATTCATATCTATTTACTGTTATATAATTTTTATCATTGATTAGAATTGTTGTTAGAGATGTACTCTGCTCCTTTCCTGAGTGGATATATTTTTCCCAGATGACACTGAGGACTGGTACCCTACATATTATGGACCTCGGGATGTTGTGGGCTTAGAGTCAGAGACCCTGACTCAGGAGGGACTTATCCCGACTGAGGCAGATGACCCAGGCTTAGTACCTCATTAGTATTTCTTATACTGGATTTGTCTCCAGCTTATTTGTTAGTATTCTTTCAGACTCATTGATGTATTATTTTAGACTCATGACTTGTATGTTACTATTTCTATCCTTTTATCTGATTCGTGCTCATTTCCATCTTAGTTCTGTGATTGAGTATATTGTTATTGTTGGTGGCTCATTATATTATTAGATAGATTATCTAGACAACGTTCAACCATCGATTCTGTGGCGTAGGCTGGGCGTTGTTTCTGACTTGCATCCTTACATCGGGTGCGGGTCATGACACACTTTTAGTGGTAGCCCATGCAGGTCTAGGTTCACAAGTATGCGATATCGTGGTAGTGCGACGATTTAGTTATACTACTGCGAGCCTGCGATAGGATATAGGATATAGGCTATAGGCTGAGAATACTCAATCACATCTAGGAATATTCTTTTGATTCAACTGTTCTCCTTTGATATTAATACTTGATCTCTTAAACTGTCCTTTCCTTAAGTGTCTTACATCATGTGCCATATTGATTCTTTCTTTCACTTTGTCTTAATATGCCGCCTAAGACTAGATCGCAGTAGGGGAGAGCAGTTTCTGAGAGGTCTGCGATATCCCGAGGGCCTGCAGCAGTCACTTCTCCGGTGATTGGAGTGTCAGCTATTTTCGGATGTCCACCACCTACTCAGAGGACTGTGCCAGCTGTATCTGAGGGGCTACCACCTCCACCTCATGTGCCAGCAGAGGCGACACAGATGTTTACACTATTTTATGAGATGCTCGAGGCACAGAGGGCTCAGTCAGAGGCACATCAGAGGCTGACCGACATTCTACGGCAGGGCTTCGAGAGTGCTCATCAGCTTGCTCGTGCCGTAGTCGAGAGAGGAGTTCTGGTCCAGCAGCAAGTTGCTCCTCAGGTTGCTCAGCTTCGGCCAGGCAATATTCAGGACTTCAAAAAGCTGGATCCTAGGGTCTTCAAGGGGACGAAGGGCATCGTCTATGCTGATGATTAGCTCGAGGACATTGAGAATCTTGTGAGGGTATCCCGTCTTTCTGAGGATCTGAAGGTTGAGGCGATAGGACTCAAATTGTTCGACGTCGCTCGCACTTGGTTCAGGAATGAGCCAATTCTTGTTAATGTAGGACAGTCTCGGGAGGTATTCAAGGACCTCTTCAAGAAAAAGTTCTTTACTCGGGCAGACAGGCTAGACTTGGGGAGGCAGTTCGAGAGTCTCATTCAGGGGAGCATGTCTGTGGAGGAGTATGCTGCAGAGTTCAGCAGGTTGAGCTGATTTACAGAGTATTTGGTGAGAGAGCCGGAGGTTCGGACTATTTGTTTCCATGAAGGTCTAAACTGGGAAGTGAAGATCCTCATTCCGTCTTTTTATGAGACATACTCGGAGATACATGCGGAGGCACGCAAGGTTGAGCGGGAGTTGGGTTTGAAGCCCATGAGAGACCGTAATTCTTTTCTAAGGGCCAACGGCAGTACAGTATCTGCTAAATGACCTCATTTCCAGTCCAAACCTTTCCAGCAGCCACAGCAGAACCAGACTCCAGCTAAGGTACCTTTTCACCAGGCACCACAGTAGCAGAGACAGTTACAGCAAGCTTCATGCCACTACTGCAAGAAGCACGACCATATCTGGGAAGTTTGCAGGAGGAGGCTAGGAGTTTGTTTATATTGTGGTACTGAAGGGCATCAGTCGAGAGAGTGTCTACGTCTGCAGTTTAGGGAGGAACTTATGCTCTAAGGGCACAGACGAGACTACCTGTAGTACAACCGAGGGGACCGCTTCTGACACAGCAGTAGCATTATGTCTAGCATCAGCAATAGGGAGGTGCACATCAGGGACGAGCGTTTGCTATGATCGTTGAGGAGGACGAACACACTAGAGATATCATCATAGGTTCTATTCTTTTTTATTCCATTCCAACTTTAGCTTTGTTTGATAGTGGTGCTTCCCATAGTTTTGTATCTGTTTCTTTTGCTCTGAAGCATGGTTTGGTAGCTTAGTCTTTGCTTAGGACTTGCAAGATCATGACCGGGGGAGGCATTATCCTGGTTAATAATATTTGCAAGGATCAGAGAGTTACTCTAGGAGGCCGGGAGTTGAGTGTGTGTCTACTTGTAATGCCACTTTCGAGCTACGACATTGTACTCGGGATGGATTGGTTGAGTAGGCACCATGCTAGCATAGATTGTAGAGGAGGCAGAGTTTTGTTTGGTCTGCTAGGAGAGCCATAGTTCAAGTTTGATAGAGGAGATACAGAGCAGGAAGAAGGCATTATTTGTGGAGCTATGGTGGAAGACAAGGAGTTGCCGCATCCGTTGATAGCAGAGTTCATGGATGTGTTTTCTGAGGAATTGCCAGGATTGTCGCCAGATCGAGATGTTGAATTCTCTATAGACTTAGTGCCAGGTACAAAACTAATTTTTTAGCATGTCTATAGAGTAAACAACAGCGAGCTGGTCGAGCTGAAGAAGCAGGTAGACGAATTGCAGGATATGGAGTTTATTAGATCGAGTTCTTCACCGTGGGGAGCCCCAGTATTATTTGTACCAAAGAAGGATGGATCGGTGCGCATTTGCATTGATTACAGGGCATTAAATAATCTCACTATCAAGAATAAGTACCCTTTACCATGGATTGATGATATGTTTGATCAGTTAAGTGGTGCCAAGGTATTTTCTAAGATAGATTTGAGATCCGGCTACCATCAGGTGAAGGTGAAGCCGGTGGACATATCGAAGACTACTTTTAAAACTTTGTATGGTCAGTATGAGTTCATGGTGATACCGTTTGGGTTGACTAATGCACCGACAATATTTATGAACTTGATGAATAAGGTATTCCATCAGTATCTTGACAAGTTCGTGGTGGTATTCATCGACGACATACTCATATGCTCAAAGATACCAGAGGAGCATGAGGAGCATTTGAGGATTATGTTAGATGTGCTGAGGAAGGAGAAGCTGTATGGAAAGTTGTCCAAGTGTGAGTTTTTCCTGGACAAGGTAGAATTCTTGGGACATGTTGTGACTGGAGATGGTATCTCAGTGGATCCGAAGAAGATCGCAGCAGTGGAATCTTGGAAGACCCCGAGTTCGGTAGCAGAGATTATGAGTTTCTTGGGATTGGCAGGCTACTACAGGAAGTTTGTGCAAGATTTTTCGAGGATTGCCGAGCCGATGACCAGACTCACCAGAAAGGATATAAGTTTGTTTGGACGGAGGATTGTCAGGTTATTTTTGAGGAATTGAAGAAAAGGTTTATGTCTGCTCCTATTCTGATGTTGCCATCAGGGTCTAGAGGTTTTACTATTTATAGTGATGCATCAGGAAAAGGTTTTTTGTGTTCTTCAGCAGAATAGGAAAGTGATTGCCTATGCATCCAGACAATTGCGTCCTCATGAAAAGAACTATCCTACCCATGATTTGGAGTTGGCAGCAGTCATCTTCGCTCTAAAGTTGTAGAAATATTATTTGTACGAAGAGCGTGTGGAGATATTCACTGACCACAAAAGCTTTAAGTAATTTTTTACGCAGAAGGAGATGAACATGAGGCAGCATCGGTGGTTAGAGCTGATAAAAGATTTTGATATATCTTTGTAATATTATTCTGGGAAAGCTAATATAGTTATCGATGCTTTGAGCAGGTATCCGATAGCTATGTTATTGACGCATGATCGATATTTGTTGGAGGACTTGGAGAGCTTGGGCATTGAGGTGATAGTTCCTAGTTGTGCTATGCAGATATTGGGATTGCAGATACATTCAGATTTGATGGACAGGATCAAGGCAGCACAGTATGAGGATATATCTCTGAGGAGCATCAGAGCTCAAGTGAGAGCAGGATTGGAGAATAATTTTACCATTGCAGAGGATGGATATTTGAGGCATGGAGTTAGATTGTGTATGCCAAGTGGGGAGCTACATGAGGAGATGTTGCAGGAAGCGCATCGCTCTCAGTATTCCATGCATTCAGGTACCAACAAGATGTTGTTTATGGTTTAATAAACGGGAAAAGATTGATTATGTAGAAAACGAGGTTTTATACGATAACTCGCCCTTTTTTATGTTTACAAACAAGATTGTACAATTTGATCTTACACGAGGATGACTAAGTATAATTTATTTAATCTGGGTAAATATTGCTATAGGTATCTGATCTGCAGTCGATCACTTTAGCCCTTGGACCACACGATGTTGAAGAAGTGCCGTGGAAGACAGAAAGCAGCTTCAAAGGTTGCTAAAGAGGGTGGATGCTCGATGCCAAAGTCGTCGATCCCTTCTCTTTGACTAAGCTCTAGATTCTCCTCTCTCTCTCTCGACCGTTTGACCTTCGATCTTTGCGACCGTTGGATCTGATACTGGATTTCTCGATCAGTTTTCAGACCTAATTTCTTTGACCTTTTTTCTCGTTGATAGAGGACTCTATTTATAGAGTTTTAGTGATAGGGACCACTCAGTCGGTGTGGAAACCGAGTAGTGGAAAGTACAACACCCTTTTACACGACGGTTTAAAATAACTAATGCCTGCGTGTAAATGACCTTTTGAGTGAGCATGTGACGCACGTCCAACTAAGGGACAAAATACGTATATCTGTTGCGAAGATCACGGCATAGAAGCCACATAGGTAGTTATCCCTTGTGTAGAAGAGGTTGGCATAGAAGCCAAGTAACTGTCACCATGGCATAGAAGCCAAAATAGGCATAGAAGCCGAGTAGGCGTAGAAGCCGAGTGGGCATAGAAGCCAAGTGGTCATAGAGGCTGAGTGGGCATAGAAGCCGAGTAGGCATAGAAGCCGAGTGGTCATAGAGGCCGAGTAGGCGTAGAAGCCAAGTGGTCATAGAGGCCGGGTGGACATGGAAGCCGAGCAGGCGTAGAAGCCGAGACGATGTGGATATTTTAGTCGAAATCATGGCTCTTGGAGATATAATCAAATCTCTTACATTAAATGCAGAGATCTGCCCCCATCCTGCGCATTAAATGCAGAGGCTTGTCTTTAAGATTTGCCATCATTTTGTGCATTAAATGCAGATACGCGCCTCAAATTCTGTATGAAGAGTGACTGCTGATGTGGCGATCTATTTTCCTTCTGTGGAGCGTAAGAAGCTCATGTCTGCCTGTGTAAAACTGGGCTGCGTATTCCCTTATATGCGTAAGAGTAGTTTACGCAAAGGGGATGTCACTAAACGACGGTTCGGTGACTTTTAATCAAATCTCCAGCATTAAATGTGGAGATCCGCCATTATCCTGTGGATTAAATGAGGAGGCATATTTTGAAGGCCTGCCACCCTTCTGTGCATCAGGTGCAGAGACGTGCCTTGGGCATCTGTCAGTATTCGGCACTTTAAATGCAGAGACGTGCCTCAAGAAACCGTTACCGCCCTGCGCATTAAATGCAGAGACGTGCCTCGAGCCCTGTACGAAGTACAGCTTTTGACGTGGCAGGCTGTTTGTCTTCTGCGGAGCGTAAGAAGCTCACATCGGCCTGTGTAAAACTAGGCAACGTATTCCTTCATATGTGTAAAAGTGATTTACGCAAAGGAAATGGCAGTAAATGACAGCATGGGTTGTAGTACCGCGCCATCATGATACTTGTCGCTTGGGTTATCGTGCAGTACTCTTTGTCAGGACTCCAGACGTCAGGTTCATTGCATGATCTGACAGGTTCATTTCAAAGAATACGAAGCGTTCCTCGTATACTTCAATGCTGCATTGAAAGCGGATGAGTTTTACGCCATAAAGGCGAAGATGTACCCTATTTACGCTGAAGCAGCCTGGATATACTGCATTATATGGATGGTCCTTGAGCCTATATTTTTATGCTGTGCTCAGCAAAAATGCTCTGTTGTACGTCTTGATGGCTCTGAGGTCCTCTATTTACGCTGTCCTGCATCAATATTCTGCGTACAGCTATCCGGCATATTTTTCATGCTTCTATAAGACCCCCTTCAAAGCTTTTAAATTCCTCATAATTTGAAACGCTTTGAATGAAGCATGAACCATTCCTCGTAACTCAAAATGCTCTGAATGGAGCCTGAAACGGTCAAGCCTGACATGTTCTTTCATGGCTGACTTTATGGCGGAGTTATTGGGGATCGATGAGATCTCTTTCCCCTATAAAAAGGCTGAGGAGCTTTCCTGTTCTTCTCGCACTTCCTTTACCACACAGAGATGATGGCCGGAGTTCGTCGGGTCAACTTGAGGAAGAAGGAGATCATGCTCTTCCAGCATGTAAGGAGCCGAAAAAGATGGCATCTTCGAGCAAATATCCTCTGCAACGATGGATCATTGAAGGATATCATAGCCTCCTTTGCTCGGGATAACCAGCAACTTTGTATGGTGGTTCTTCGGAGAGAAGAAGGGTCGTATTTTGCCATGCCGCTTGCAAGCGGTACCTTCTCCTGTTACCTCCGTGGACGAGGGCAGACAAACTGTAACTGCCGTCCTGGAGTGGCGTTGGTTATAGGGAAGCAGATTTACCCTACTTTCCTTCTGTTGGAGGATGGGTTTATGCCCAGTTCTGTATCCTCCTGCCACTGATCATATGTCAGTCGTTTTGCGGTCAACGACTGGCTGCTGGAGGATGAAGAATGCCGCCCATGCGAGAACCTGGCCGAAACAGATTCTTGGCGCGATCTTTAAATAAAAATAAGAAACCCTTTGTAGATGGGATTTCCCTCATATGTAATCATAATTTTTTTAATAAGATCGTCTTTCTTCTCTGTATATGATCGTGTTGCCATACATTGCTGTGAAGTTTGAATATGTGTAGCTTCGACACGTCTAATTTCTTCACGCCGACTCTGTGTAGAAAGAGTGCCAGGTCCTGTCCTATCTTTTATGCATAACTGAGGATGCGTAGAAAGCCATTTTAGTAGTCGAGTGTTTGAACTGTCCTGCTGTTAGGAACCGCGTAGAATTCTGAACTATTTTTACTTCTGATAAACAGAATTTTTGTTCAGACCGTCGTCTTCAAGAGTAATTTCTCGAAAATCCCTTGGAACAGGGCGAGGAATGGCTATCAAGAATTGAGCTGCCATCTTGAATTTGCAGACGAAATATTCAGACTAGATTCTGGATGAACTTCGAATCGACCCACGAAAAAGAGTAATTTTTCAATGTTGAACTCCGTATGCTTCGGGTACTTGGGGTATCTTGAGGTCAAGAGGGAGTATCTTCTGTGTGAACTCCTGCAATTGATCGCCTTAAGAATTTGTTCAGATGTACTGTACTGGCCTGCGCATTTTTCAGATACGCGAAAAGTCGTGGAGCGTGAAATCATAAGTTTGTTGCCTCTGAGCGTAAGTTAAACGCCACCGATCGTGAAATCATAGACTTGTAGTTCCTGAGCGTGAAGTCGTAGATTTGTAGCCTCTCGAACATAAAAGCTACCGAGCACAAAGGCATCCGGGCATAAAACCATAGACTTATAGCCATTGAACGTAAAACCATAGATTTGTAGCTGTTGAGCGTAGAAAGCTCCTTGGTGCAGAACTATAGATTTGTAGCTTCTGAAAAGAAAATCTTCCGAGCGTAAAGTCGTGGATCTGTTACCTCTGAGTGTAAAAAGCCACCGAGCGTGAGATCGTAGATTTGTAGGTGCTAAGCGTGAAGTCGTAGGTTTGTAGCCTCTCGAGCATAAAAGCTATCAAGCACAAAGGCATCTAGGCGTAAAACCATAGACTTGTAGCCTTTGAGCGTAGAATTATAGATCTATAGCTGTCGAGCGTAGAAAGCTCCTTAGCGTAAGAACCGCGAATCTTTCTCGCACGAAAAAATTTTCGAATTCGCTGACTGTCTGCCTTCTCTGAGTAAATAGGCTGACGTAGTACCCAATCATAACCAGATATTAATTAGGAGATTTGGTTCGGGATTCGAGGAGTCCATCCGAACTCTATATATACCCCAAGTTTTTGAGAGAAAAACTTTTTATCCGTCTTCTGCGAAAGAAAGCCTTCGTCTGTTCGAGTTTCTTCTTCGTTTCTCCTCCGAGATTTCAAAGTTTCCAGAAATGGCCTCAAAATAATCCTTCTCCACTAAGGGAAAGAAGGTTGATTCTTCTTCTCGTTCTTCTGCTCAGGTGAGAGCGTCTTCGATCGGGCTAGGTGAACTTCATTCTGAGCGAAGTATCCCGCCGACGAGTAGTGCACCTGGCCTTAAAGGTAGAGCATTTGGAACGAAAAAGAACGGCTGAAAATCCTTCGCACATGTTGTACGTGACTGCACTAGGTCGTCTTCTGTGCTGATAGCCTCTTTGAGGGAGATGATGCACAGAGACGTTTCATATTTTATGCCCATATTTCTAATGTGTCAGCGTAAAAACTCCATATTTTCGCAGTATAGCGTAAAAGCTTTGACTGTCGAAAGTTGTCATATAAAATTTGAGTGTTACGCTTTTGGATGAAAATTTTGGCATAATGCCTCAACTTTATCATTCTGGCGTGAAGCACAGACTGTGTACTGCCAGCCTTGAACTTTTACGCTTTAGGAAATGGATCCCAGCGTAATGGTCAAGTTTTTACGGTCTTGGCGTAGAGCACAGACTGTTGATTTTTTGCGTAGGCTGCAAGATCTGTAATGTCTAGTTATAGGAACTGACGTATTTTTCTTGTACTCTTGCAGTTAACTTGCATGTGTCTCCGCTAGCCGATGTGATGGGTTCTGCCACCGGGATGCTGCACTCCAACTATCTGGAGGATCTGTCATACGTGACATTTCCTATCTCCGGGCCGCAGTATCCTGAAGGAAGGGAGATTCTGATATCGGCTCAGGGCGAGCGAATTCTGCTGAGCATGATCAACGGGGAGCCCCTGACGTACATAGACGGGGACCAATACATAAAGCCGGCCTTTCTCTTCGGGGACATGATCGACAAGCAGTCCCAGACGAAGCCCAAGAAAGAACTCTGGGTTTTCCCTGCCGGGGGCTTAGTTTTGTATCTGCCCAAGATGCCGAGAGACTATTCCATCTCGGCTTTCTTCTATGCCACACATCCCAGGAGGATGTCATGGACGCTGACTCCCGATCTTTACGACAGGCCGAGGAAGATCTTTCATCTGAAAGGAGCTGACCAGGGGTCGTTTGTCAGCCGGCCTATCGGCAATGTAACGACGTTCAGGGGACTGTACCCGGGCAATGTCCTGAGTGAAGACAGCTTAGTGATCCAGCTGGTCCAATTATCGACCTTCTACAATGATTTTTTGGGGCACGGGGGAGTATACCCTAAGGTGAACCCTCGGTGCGGTGGGTGGATCGCTCCTACAAACCTTCGATGGGCTCGTTTAGTTGATTGGGCCCGAAGCATTTTCAGACCGAGTTGGAGAACATCGGTCTATTTGCAGCTGTGAGTGCCACCAGCGTTGGGTTACCTCCTAACCCCAACCTGTTTCTGGTACTGATGGAGAGATATATTTCGCTCACCGGAACTTTCGCCACTCCACTGGGGGAGTTGGGATTGGCCCTTCATGAGATGGCAGAGATCTCGAGACTGCCAATGGGGGATACTCCGTATGAAGAGTATGTTCCTACGAACCGGGAGCTGCGAGATTCAGACCCTCGGGTAGTGGAAGTGTATCAGGAGCTGATGTGCCACTACCTCGCTTGCACTAATTTTTATGCTGAGCCCTCAGATTTGGCTCACATCAATAAATGGACGTCCTACCTCTTCTTTCACCGGTCCAGGAATGCTAAGCCGGAGAAGGTATTGGAGGGCAAGGATCAGCCTGTGAATCCTCTGAGCGCGCTTAATGCTCAGGTAGTCGACGATCTCATGGTAGACGCTGAGGCTCCGGACTTGATCCTCGATGAAGGGATAGGACGGTATCCTGTAGGCACTAAAGTCTATAGTTTTTTTGAGGCGCTGCCGCAGGCCTCTGTCTAGGGAAGCTCAACTGGCTGGCTTCCTCTCCATATGGCTGCGCCGAGTGGTGGTACCTGGCGTCGCATCTGCGAACCGCATTCACCGCAATACGCTATGGCCTGCAGTACGTCTGGTATTTGGGGCAAGACTGGGCTTGCTCCCTGCCATGGTGTATCGCATTCAAGCTGGCCTGAGGGCCATGACTGATAGGCTGCTCGCCGATGATGCTCGGTGTGATAGCTTTTCCCGGGTAGAATTACCATACCTGTATCTGATGGGATGGTTAATTCTTTATAACCCCAGGGTTATGTCTCCCGGTTCTGGCAGTAGTTCGGGGGCTAGCTTCTTGTTGAACTACCAAAAATGTTCCTAGAATGTGGCCACGGTTCTAGACTATCGGCGGGTGCTGGGCTTCAATCATAGTTGGAAGCTCTTTTGTACTATCCCCTATGTACATCGCAATCAATCGGGGATTAGGCTTGAGGATTCAGGCAGAGAGAAGACCAATCTTTCTCCTGAAGCTTTTAATTGGTTGGTCTGCATTAGACCTTCCCATTTACTCTACAGGAGTGAAGACCATTGCTTCTTGGAGCCCTACCTGCCTAGTCGGTTTGCCAGGCAGTTTGGATATGACCAGTTGCATGTGGGCAATGCCGTCACCAGCTTCTGGTCCAGGGGTGGACTCATTGATGGAGCGAGAGGATGGCGATATTTCCTTATGGGCTGTACTGGAGTAATTTTTACCGTACCGGTCATTACACTCTCCACGGAGCTGCGCATCCTGCACTCGTATGCCCAGTTCTATGTGGCAACGAACACCTTCCATCACAATTTTGACATGCATGGAAGTTTTAGGGTGCCCTCTTCCAAGTCTGGGGGAATAGTGGAAGTCCGCTCGGTTTCTTCCGACGAGGGTGAGGAGTCCGTCACTCCAGATGAGCCTCTGTTGGCGGTATCGAGGGGTGAAGTACCTCTGCCCGCAGGGCCTTTGGTAATCTCCGGGAAGCGAAGGGCTCCTACCCCGAAGAAGAATTCCCCTCGCAAGAGGAAGAAGAAGATGGTTAATCGTCCTCTCCGGATTCCTAGTATTGAGGCTCCTGGAAGTGAGCCTGCATCTCCCCATGTTGGGGATGATTCTTTGATTGGAGGTTTCTCGCCTTTAAGAGAGGGACCCTCTACAGTTCCGGCTGGTGGTACCGGAGAATTTCTGCTGGGGGCCGCCGTCGCTACTACTGCTTCAGGTAGTGGAACGAGGTCGCCTTCGGGGCTGAGTATATCTTTACGTGGATCGGCATCGGGAGAGATCCCTGCCGTACCTGTCAGCGCACCCGGCGAGATTCCTGCCGATGAGCCTCGGTTGGAATTTGACGAGGATCTGTAAGACTTTTTGCCAGCGTCGGTTAGCAGACCCCTTTCTCCAGGTATAACAGCTCGCTTAGCATCATTAAGAAATAATTTAGCTGTACAGGCCGCAGATGCGACATATATTCCGTCGGCCATGGGTAAATGTCGTCTTCACGCCTCTTTTTAGAAAAGTTAACATCATTTCGATACTAACTTCCTTTCATCCTCTTTTCAGGGGAAGACCTCTTCGGGGAGGGCAGTGTAGATGCGCCCTTCAGCTCTGTGTCAGGTCCTGGCGGCGACACGGAGGTGGCTGATTTTAAAGAAGAAACATCTTTGGGTGCCGGCTCGCCTGTCGACGAGATTCTGATATCTCAGGAGGAGGATGAGCCTGTCATTGCGACAATGCCTCCTTTGAGTATGCTGGTATCTTCGTCCGGTGTTGGCGCTTCTTCTTTCGTCGCACCACCTGTTGAGGCGACGGCCGTGGCAACATCGTCCACGATTGTTCTCGGAGGGGGATTCGCTAATATCGAGGCTACCACCAGTGTCCAACCGGATCTAGCTGTGCTGATCGAGCAGTACACTGATATCTTCTACACCACTTTGAAGATAT
Organism: Iris macrosiphon; assembly: GCA_036927795.1. Classification (NCBI taxonomy): domain Eukaryota; kingdom Viridiplantae; phylum Streptophyta; class Magnoliopsida; order Asparagales; family Iridaceae; genus Iris; species Iris macrosiphon. The sequence goes on along the minus strand of JAYESA010000001.1, from coordinate 102,536,337 downwards.
TAATATCAAGGGTGTTGACGAAGAATCTGAGCTTTGCGTCGCTGAAGAGGTCCTCCCAGTCCGCGATAATGTCGATCCGATAATTCGACGACACTGGGCTAGCTGAAACGCTGGAAGAGATAGTTAATAGTTTGGAGCAACCCATTAACGAATACTTACAGCTAGCTCAAGACAATGTTGAAGATCTGGTCTAGGATAGATACGACTACATGACTGCGCGGCTTGCCAAACAGATGGCAGGCGTAAATAAATCCATCCAGATACATCAGCAGAAGATGGATGAAGGAAAAGTCGTCCTGGAGGAGGCCATTGCTCTTCGAACGAAGTGCCAGGCCAAGCACGAAGGGAATGTAGCGAGGGTCCTCAGGCTGGAAACAAAACTCGCTCAGGCAAAAGAGTGGGCTTCTCAGTCGTCGGAAGCTCTAGTTGTGGTGGATAGCCGATTGGGCGTAGCACAACAGAACTTGGCGCGTGCAGATGTCGCCCGTGCTGGTTTTCTTCGGGCTAGAGCCGAACTGTCCCTCCTGAGCAACGATGAGGCACGACTAGAGCGGGCTCGCCATGATGTCTTGAATTCCAGGACTGAGAGATGGCCGCACTGGCGCAGCAGCTTCGCGACCTGACTGCTCCCCCAAAATGATGTACTTTTGCTTTTGCTTTTCAATGTACTTCTGCTCCTTTTTGGGAATAATAAAGAGGCTTTCATCTGACTTTGTAGACCCATCATTTCGGAATATAAATGACAGGTTTGGGTGAAAGTGATATCAGAGGTAATATGGACGTGATATACTCTTGGTAAGTTTTAGCAGGATACTTCTATTCAGAGGTTATATGATAGAATACGATCCAACAAGTTTTGTTTTGGAAGTAGTTTTGTCAGAATGAGGTTTTTGCCATATTCCACTTGAGCGGAGGAGGTTTAAGCATAGTACCTTTTCAGGAATTTGCCATTGATAGGATCCATTAACAGGTCTCCATTAGGCTGGGCTAACCTGTAAGCGCCGTTTAAGAACGTCGTCTCGATCACATAAGGGCCTTTCCATTTGGGCTAGAATTTTTCCTTACTTCTGTGAGTAAGAATCATCGGCCTTCTTACGGCTAAAACTTGCTCACCGACTTTGAACACCCTTTCCTTCACTTTTTGTTTAAAAGCCCTGGAAATGCGTGCTTGGTAGAGTGCGATGCGTTGTTGAGCTTGGAGGCATTTCTCGTCTAATCCTTCTAGCTCTTGAAGCCTTAATAGATCATTCTTTTCTTGAGTCAACCCATTAGCCACGGCTATCCTGAGTGACAGGATTTGGATCTCGATGGGGAGAACCGCTTCGTGCCCGTTGACTAATGAGAATGGTATACAACCTGTCGGTGCTCGTACCGTTGTGCGGTATGCCCAGAGATATTCTCCCAGCTTCTCATTCTAATCCCTTTTGTTCGAAGAGACGAACTTCTTTAAGAGCTTGATAATAGTTTTGTTGAAATCTTTCGCCAAACTATTAGCAACAGGATTATATGCCGTAGAGGCGATATTCCGTATCCAATTTTTATCGCAAAATTGATGAAACGCTTGGCTGATGAATTGAGGCCCATTGTCATGGATTATCCTTCGGGGTATCCCGAAGCGGTAAATGACGTGATGCTTGATAAAGCTGATCACATTAGATGCCTTCACTTCAGCGAGAGGGATCGCTTCCGCCCATTTGGAGAAGTAATCCGTGATGGCCAGTATAAACTGGTGACCTCTGGAAGAAGACGGGTGAATAGGACCAATGATATCCATACCCCATGCTTCGAAAGGCCAGGACGCAACCATAGGATATAGATATTCGGGAGGTTGATGGATAAAATCTGCATGGACCTGACAGGCTCTGCAGTGTCTTGCATACTTTATTGCATCTGTGATCATAGTAGGCCAATAATAGCCCATTCTCCTGACGCGATCCAGTAACTTAGTACCGGGTTGATGCGCTCCGTATATGCCGTTGTGGGCTTCACGGATAATCCGCTGTGCTTCATCACCAGAGAGACATCGTAATAATAATCCGTCATAAGACCGGCGATATAGACATTGTGACGATGCGTCGAAATAGAAGCGTAATGATCGTCTTTTAACGGATAACGCTTCTTTAGGATCCTCTGGCAAGATTCTGTATGCTAAGAAATCTATAAAGGGACTTCTCCAGTCTCTCCTGGGAGGATCTGTGTCCACCGTGTAGCTGCATTCTATATGAAAGTTGCTTTTCAGACAGAATAAATCTCTGCTAAGAAGGATTACCGAATTTTGCCTTTTTATAGGGGTAGCTAAATCTGCAGCTTGACTGGCTAGGGCATCAGCTTCCAGATTCTGAGATCGAGGCACATGCTCTAGGAAGAATCCTTTGAATTTCATGGCTATCTCGACCGTTGCTCGGTGATAGGGGATGAGGTCTGGATTCTGGATTTCATATATTCCTCTGACTTGATTGACGATCAGCAGAGAATCACCGAAAGCTTCCAGAGATTCGACGCCCAATTCTTTAGCTACCTGGAGGCCGATTAGTAGAGCATTGTACTCTGCCACATTGTTGGAACAGGGCTCGCTAAGAGAATATGCTCGGTAGATGACGAGCTTATCAGGAGTAACTAGGACAATCCCTACCCCCGAAACCACATTTCCCCTGGGACCAGTTATGGAGGCACCATCGAAGAACAGTTGCCATGCATCACTTTCCATTGCGAAATTATATTCTGCAACTTCGTTGCGAATATCCTCGTACAGCTTGGAGGCCTTCGGGATCGGATGAGCAGCCAGAAAATCATCCAATGCTTGGCCCTTAACGGACTTCTGGGGGACGTATACCATGTCATACGGTGTCAATAACATCGCCTAAGTTACGAGTCAGGAATTGAGAACACTTGGTTCGCTCATTAGTACCCGAAGAGGATTGATCCTGGAGATAATGTGAATGGTTTGGCCTATGACATAGTGTCGCATTTTCTGAATAGCGAACATCAGAGCCAAGCATTCTTTCTCCACTGGATTGTACCGGTGTTCGGCTCTGACCATCATCCTACTGAGGTAGTAGATAGCCTGCTCGTGACCCATCTTGTTCTTTTATGCGAGAAGAGCTCCTAGAGAATGATCCATCGCTCGAACATACAGCATGAATGGTCTTCCTATGACAGGAGGCACCAGAACTGGCGGACTAGTGAGGTAGCGTTTGATGTCGCCGAATGCTTGCTGACAGGCTTTATCCCATACGAAGGATACACCTTTCTTCATGAGGCGAGAAAAAGGTTGACATCTCCCAGAGAGGTTGTATATGAATCTCCGAATATAAGCCAGACGACCTTAAAATCTCCTGAGTTCCCTCAGATTGTGGGGCGGTCGCATTTCTAAGATGGCCTTGACTTTATTAGGGTTCACTTGAATGCCTTTGGCGGTTATGACAAATCCCAAAAATTTGCCACTAGATACCCCCAGAAAAGACTTTGTAGGATTCATTTAGAGTTAATGTTGGCGCATCAATTCAAATACTGTCTTCAAGTCTTGGATTGGTTATCCTTGAGGCAACTTTTGACAGCTACATCGTCCATATAACACTCCACTGACTTGCGTAAATGCTCATGGAATATGTTACTCATAGCCCGTTGGTACGTAGCCCCGACATTCTTCAATCCGAAGGGCATGACCGTATAGCAATATACCCCCAGTGGTGTCCGGAAGGTAGTGTGCTTCTCGTCTTCAGGATGCATCTTGATTTGATTGTATCCTAAAAATCTGTCCATGAAAGACATACGTTCAAAACCGCATGTATTGTCAATCATGACGTCTGTGATGGGAAGAGAAAACTCATCCTTGGGGCAGGCTGCGTTCAGATCTCGGAAATTGATGCAGACACGTACTTTTCCATTTTTCTTCATGACCGGGACAACATTGGCGACCCAATCAGGATGTTGTTCTTCACGGATGAAGCCGCAGGCTATCAATTTCTTTATTTCAGTTTCAATGGCGTCCATCATATCCGGGCGGAACCAACGTTGGTGCTGCTTCACAGGCTTTGAATCGGGCAATATATTGAGCTTATGAGTAGCTACCTTTGGATCAAGGCCTGGCATGTCCTCATAATTTCACACAAAGACGTCGATATATTCTTTTATCAGCTGGATAACTTCTTCCCTTTCTGCTTCGGAAAGATTGTTACTGATAAATATCGGCTTTGGCGAGAGTTCTTCCCCAACGTCAATCTGGATAACTTTGTCTTCAGTGGGAGGTTCTCTCTGCTCGAAGCAAAACTCCCATTGTGTATCCATTTACTGAGCCCAAGCATCATTCTCGAACAGTTCAAATTCTTGTTCGTCTGATTCGAAGGAATCTGTCACTACCATATTTGCTGATAATGTTCGCTCGAGAGAATGAGATGAGTCAGAGGACGCTGAGCCGTTTTGAGAGAAGAAAAAGATATCCTCGCTTGACTCAGGAGCTGTGAGGGAGGTGGTATACCATAACCCAAAACAAGTTCATTGATAGCAGGGATCGCCGTGCAGCGGCATTCGTCTGTCTTTCCTGTAGTTGAGGCCCGGTTCCAGCTTCAAGTTATAACCCATATTTTGCATGATCTTCAGAGCTTGCGGGCTGTATCTGTGAATCTCTATTTTACCGGTATCGTCGTTGGAAGAATCCTCTTGCACAGTCGGTTGATTGCACATGCGGCCAAAGACTATTGAATGCTGACTGCTGCAAGTAGGCGGGACATTAAAGATAGAATCCTCATGCGGTCCATATGTCGTGGTGACATTGGATGATGATGCCACTTTCCATATATACGGATGATAGGAATCTATAGCTTCCAAGAATTTTTGCGCTATATGTTCTATATCGTCGTAGGGGGATGATTCCTGATTTGGAATTTGGACGTCAATATACTGGAAAAGAGGATGTTTATTATCATCTGAAACTCTGTTCCCGGTTGCATTTACATCACTCGGATGCCTGTTGCGCCGGAGGTTGATGACCAAGGGTGGAGGCTTCTGGTTCAGAGTGATCACTAGAGGATCACCCCCTTTTCCTGACTTGGTCTCGTTTAGGTGGATAGCCGTAGGCTCCATGGCTTTTGGACGAGTAGTCCGTCCTTTCACCTTGATTGACAGAGTTTGCTTGGCAGAGGGTTCTTCTGGCTCCCGGTGGGATTCCTTCTCTGCTTCAGCTGACACCTCTTCCATGCTGTCTTGAGAGTACAACACGACATCAGAGTAGTAGGATTCTACTCCTTTGAACGGGTTCAAGTCAGCAATCTTCGTTTGTACTGTTCCTCGGGCGTCTACATATTTGAAGCATTGGTGTAGAGTTGAAGGAACGATGTTGTGGTCGTAGATCCAAGGTCTACCCTGCAAAATGTTGTAGGACACCTCTGAATCGATGACGTAACATGTAGCCACCGATCTGAGGTTGCCAATTTGGATCCTCAGGCGAATTTTCCCCAACGGCTTACTTCTTTCGGCGTTGAAACCCACGAATGTAGTGGTGGTGTACGCCAATTCGCTGGTAGAAATCCTCAGTGGTCTGAGCAGACTATGAGGAATAATGCTGATTGACGATCCCGAATCTATGTGAATCCGGTCGACCTCACCGATATACCCGGTGTAATAGAGGGGTCTGTCATGCCTGTTGTATTTTAACAGCATGCCGTCTTGAGTGAAAGTGATGTTTGGGATCACCTCCATCACACTGTGGCATTGAGGACACGCCACGGGTTCTTCGGTAGGGGACTTGAGCTGGGTCAAGTATGTATCCGCCTGCATCAATGCTTCACTCAGGGCTTGACGAGTGTCCTGAGAGAGCCTGAGTAGCTCGAAGATGGACAGCCTGGCTGGTGTATTAGCCAGTTGGGCCAGGATGTCGAAGTTGTATAGCTTCTCTAAACCTCTGTTTTGAATGTTTTTTACAGGTTTATCGAAGCGCACTTCTTTTTTCTTCCCTTTGTCCGCCTAAGTTGGTCTTGAAGGACCGGCCTCTGGTACGACGGATTCCGGTTCAGAAGGCTTGGCAGCTGAAGCGTCTGCCGATGCTTCCTCTTGGCTGGCTCCATAGTCTTGGAGGTAGGCTTTCCCTGAGCGGGTTCCAGTAGCCAAGACCTCGTCTTCTGATGCTGAGTGTACCGTAATCATGTGACACAGTTTGTGCTTTGAGTTCTTTTTAGACCTAGCCTTAGCAGCTTGAGTCTCTTTCTCGATCTCTGGCACCAGATCTGGATAAACCCACATAGTCTCGCCTCGCTGGGTAGTTAGTGGTAGCAGGTCATGATTTTGACCTCTAGTTGGAGAAAGATTAACGATGTTCATCGTCATCCGGGAAATAGGCGTAATACCATCCGGGATTTCTTGGGGAGGCAGATTACCAAATTACAGGGAGATCATGTTAGCCGTGACCGTCTTCTCGCTATTGCACAGAGTGAAGGCCTTAGCATCGATCAGCTCCTAGATCTTCCTTTTCAGTATATAGCACGCCTTTGTGGGGTGGTATATGTACCTATGGAAGATGCAGTACTTAGAATTGTTGGTACTGCCGGCCTCATTGGGCCGTCTCACCTCAGGAAGGGTAATTTTGCCACTTTTGATGAGACATTCGAATATGCTCGGAATATCGTCATCGTCGAAAGAGTACACTTCAATGGGCCTGGAAGTCCCAGGCTTCGTCTGCGTGGTGGCCACCATCTTTTGCCTGGACGTGTTGATTGCCAGAGCTTCTTTACCCTTGGAACCCCGAGGATGGTCGATGTTGGAGGATGACCTCTTGCCTTTATCGGAGGCCGAGATCATGATGCCATTATCGTGCGCCTTCTGACTATTGTCCTCTGCGGCTACCGCTGAGATGATGAACGAGGGCCAATCACAGAACTGATATGGTCCTGTGAACACCGAGATCACGGGGAGAAGGTTTTTCCTGCAGATGTCCACCAATGCCGAGTCTGGGACTCCTGGAGGCATTTGCAGAGTTGCTTGCCGAAAACGTTCGATGAAAGTGCAAACATTTTCCTTTTCCTTCTGCCTGACTTCGATGAGAGAGAACATAGACATGTCCATCACTTCCTCGTAGAATCGTGTGAAGAATAAGGACTTGAAGTCTTCAAAGGAAGTAATGCAGTTGTCCGCCAGACTTTGGTACCACTGGTAAGCTACCCCCGAGAGACAGCCTTTGAACACCCGAGTGAGGAGGGCGTCGTTCCCTTGTAACAACACTGTCATCATGCTGAAGTAGTTCATGTATTGACTCGGTAACGTTTTTCCCTCGAACAAAGCCATAGTCTGTGGTTTGTATCTAAGAGGGAAATGGACCTCTTCCCAGATAGCCGGGTAAGGTTGGTTGATTCCCAATTTCTTGAGCTAATTTTTGTGCTTCAGGGCATCAAATTAGGCTTTCAACACCCGTACTGCCTGCATCGGATCTTTCGCCGGTAGCGGGACCACGGAGTGATGAGGAATCGATGGCATCGCGACTCCGATGGGAGGTAATACATTCTCCGAGTGAGGAAGCGAAGGAACTGCTGACTCCTGATCTAGAGCAGGCTCTTGGATCGTGTTGGATGGTGGTAAGTCCACCCCCACGCGTATCTGAGTTGGAGGGGCCGACGCTGGAGCCATGGTAGCTGCATGTTGAGTTAGCATCATCTGGTGCATATTCTCCATCATGGATTGTATTTCCTTCAGAGACGTCTCTAGTGTAGTGATGCGCTGCTCAGTGTTCCTGGAGGGGGAAGCTTCCTCGTGTTCATCTCCAATGGCATAAACTTCCATCTCCCGGGGTGTCATTGAAATATTAGTATAGGTCTCTGTAGAAGTTGACTCTATACTTTCGGCACCTGATTCGGGAGACTGGCGACCCCCAGCATTGGAATCAGAAGAGTACGGAGCCGGTTGTTGCGACCTTCAACGGGTGTTTTGGAACACCCCAGCTTTGGTGTTCCTAAGGAGCATATTGAATCTCCTTCGGCTCGGAGTTCTAGAGGGATGACGTCTTGAGCCCGACCCTCCTCTAGGTATGTGTGACGCCATATTCACAGATGCATACGTGGGCTCTTCTTTCTGGAAAGATGGAGAGTAGCTCAACCGGTCGAAAACTGACCATTTTGCTTCAAAACAGCAACAATTAATTACAATCCTATGACTATTACAACAGTGCTCGTTAGGAGGCATAATAGAAATGCTGGAAGATCCTCTCCCCTTGCGCTTCTGGATCAGATAATTGTGCAGGTCAGTAGGAGCTACAGAAGAAGATGATTGCTTGTTCCTTTGCTGGCGTAAAGTCCGAGAAGTTGAGTAGTCCGCCGCTTGCTTTCCCTTGCGTAGTTTGTAGGGATCATCTGCTTTTCCGCAGAAGGCAGATGTACTTTTGCGTACGGAGCGCGTTTGGGACTCCTGATTTGGCGCTGAGGCATCATCAAAAATTTTGTCTATTCCGCCAGGGACGGGAGACAAAAATTTACGCGCAGAGCGTGGAGTAGGCTTCTGGACTAGCGCTGAGGCATTGTCAGAAGTTTCGTCTGTTCTGCTAGGGACGGGAGACTAAAATTTACGCGTAGAGTGCAGATTATACTTCTGGGTTAGCGCTGAGGCTTTGCCAAAAGTTTTGTCGGTCCTGCTAGAGATAGGTGACTAAATTTTACGTGCAAGGCGCAAATTATACTTCTGGGTTAGCGCTCAGGCTTTGCCAGAAGTTTTGTCGGTCCTGCCAGAGACAGGTGACTGAATTTTATGCACAAGGCGCGGAGTGAGCAAAGCTACAACCTCATTGGTCGGAGAGATCGGAGAGATTGGAGAGTCCACAGGAATGGTAGAGGATGTCTTGGGCATCCAGACCTTGCGCAGCTTCCTATTGCTTTGGACGGAGAGGGAGTGAGAGCTACCCCCTGTTCGAAACATATCTTCGTAGGCAGACTGGTCGAACTGGACGACCAGTATCTTCTTCATGGATCCCACGGATACCGCATCGTGTTGAGCAATAGCTTCCTCATCAGAAGAGAAAGATGTCCCCAGCAGAGTCGCCATCTTGTTTATGGTTTAATAAACGGGAAAAGATTGATAATGTGGAAAACGAGATTTTATACGAAAACCAGCCCTTCTTTTATGTTTACAAACAAGATTGTACAATTTGATCCTACACGAGGATGACTAAGTATAATTTATTTAATCTGGGTAAATATTGCTATAGGTGTCTGATCTGCAGTAGATCACTTTAGCCCTTGGACCACACGATGTTGAAGAAGTGCCATGGAAGACAGAAAGTAGCTTCGAAGGTTGCTAAAGAGGGTGGATGCTCGATGCCAAAGTCGTCGATCCCTTCTCTTTGCCTGAGCTCTGGATTCTCCTCTCTCTCTCTCTCTCTCGATCGTTTGACCTTCGATCTTTGCGACCGTTAGATCTGATACTGGATTTCTCGATCAGTTTTCAGACCTAATTTTTTCAACCTTTTTCCTCGTTGATAGAGGACTCTATTTATAGAGTTTTAGTGACAGGGACCACTCAGTCGGTGTAGAAACCAAGTAGTGGAAAGTACAGCACCCTTTTACACGACGGTTTAAAATAACCAATGCCTGCGTATAGATGACCTTTTGAGTGAGCATGTGACGCGCATCCAACTAAGGGACAAAATGCGTATATCTGCTACGAAGATCACGGCGTAGAAGCCATGTTGGTAGTTATCCCTTGTGTAGAAGAGGTTGGCGTAGGAGCCAAGTAACTGTCACCATGGCATAGAAGCCAAAATAGGCATAGAAGCCGAGTAGGCGTAGAAGCCGAGTGGGCATAGAAGCCAAGTGGTCATAGAGGCCGAGTGGGCATAGAAGCCGAGTAGGCATAGAAGCCGAGTGGTCATAGAGGCCGAGTAGGCGTAGAAGCCAAGTGGTCAAAGAGGCCGGGTGGGCATGGAAGCCGAGCAGGCGTAGAAGCCGAGACGATGTGGACGTTTTAGCCGAAATCACAGCTCTTGGAGATATAATTAAATCTCTTACATTAAATGCAGAGATCTGCCCCCATCCTGCGCATTAAATGCAGAGGCTTGTCTTTAAGATTTGCCATCATTATGTGCATTAAATGCAGATACGCGCCTCAAATTCTGTATGAAGAGTGACTGCTGATGTGGCAGTCTGTTTTCCTTCTGCGGAGCGTAAGAAGCTCACGTCTGCCTGTGTAAAATTGGGCGACGTATCCCCTTATATGCGTAAGAGTAGTTTACGCAAAAGGGATGTCACTAAATGACGGTTCGGTAACATTTAATCAAATCTCTAGTATTAAATATGGAGATCCGCCATTATCCTATGCATTAAATAAGGAGGTGTATTTTGAAGGCCTGCCACCCTTCTGTGCATCAGGTGTAGAGACGTGATTGGGCATCTGTCAGTATTTAGCGCTTTAAATGCAGAGACGAGCCTCGAAAAACCGTCACCGCCCTGCGTATTAAATGCAGAGACGTGCCTCGAGCCCTGTACGAAGTGCAGCTTTTGATGTGGCAGGTTGTTTGTCTTCTGCGGAGCGTAAGAAGCTCACATCGGCCTGTGTAAAACAAGGCAGCATATTCCTTCGTATGTGTAAAAGTGGTTTACGCAAAGAAAATGGCAGTAAATGACAGCCTGGGTTGCAGTATCGCACCATCATGATACCTGTCACTTGGGTTGTCGTGCAGTACTCTTTGTCAAGAGTCCAGACATCAGGTTCATTGCATGATCTGACAGGTTCATTTCGAAGAATACGAAGCGTTCCTCGTACACTTTAATACTGCATTGAAAGCGGATGAGTTTTACACCATAAAGGCGAAGATGCACCCTGTTTACGCTAAAGTAGCTTGGACATACTGCATTACACGGATGGTCCTTGAGCCTATATTTTTATGCTGTGCTCAGCGAAAAAGCTCTATTGCACGTCTTGATGGCTCTGATGTCCTCTGTTTACGCTGCCCTGTATTAATATGCTGCGTACAGCTATCCGACGTATTTTTTATGCTTCTACAGATGTATCGGGGTATGCAAGAGAGTGTGTGGTGGTATGGCTTGAAGAGGAAAATGGCATAGTTTGTATCCAGATGCTTAGTGTGCCAGCAGGTGAAAACCGAGAGGCAGAGGCCAGGAGGTTTACTTTAGCCATTATCCATTCCAGAGTGGAAGTGGGAGCACATTACTATAGATTTTATTTTCGAACTTCCACGATCTCCAGGTGGAAAAGATACGATTTGGGTCATCGTTGATAGGTTGACCAAGTCGGCCCACTTTTTGTCTTTCAAGGTGGGTTTGTCTACGGAGAAGCTGGCAGAGATGTATGTGGGCAGATCGTTAGGATACATGGAGTTCCCGTCAGCATAGTCTCAGATCGGAATAGTCGTTTCAATTCTCATTTCTGGAGGAGTTTGCGAGAGAGTTTGGACACTCAGCTCAAGTTCAGTACTACATATCATCCCCAGACAGATGGGCAGTCAGAGAGGACTATTCAGACTCTCGAGGATATGTTGTGCACTTGTATACTAGATTCAAGGGTTCTTGGGAGGACCATCTATATTTGGTAGAGTTTGCTTATAATAACAGCTACCAGGCTAGTATAAAGATATCACCTTTTGAAGCTCTGTACAGTCGAAGGTGTCGAACTCCCTTGTCATGGGACGATATTGGAGAAAGAGTTTTGCTTAGGCCAGAGATGGTTGTGGATGCAGCGGAGAAGTTTCAGTTGATCAGAGATAGACTTTATGTGGCGCGGGACAGACAGCGGCATTGGGCCGATAGCCACCGGGGACCTTTAGAGTTCGAGGTATAGTTTAGATTTTGTTGGTGCTTGTTATTGGTTGTTTGTTATAGATTAAGTTCTTAAGGTTATGTTTTGTTCTAGGTGGGTGGTTTGGTGTTTCTGAGGATTTCTCCGACACGAGGCACGATTCGCTTCGATAGAGGCGGGAAGCTTAGTCCGCGATTCATCGGACCTTTCACTATTCTAGAGAGGGTCGGTGCAGTTGCTTATAGACTAGACTTGCCACCTGCATTGGAGGGAGTGCACAATGTGTTTTATATGTCACAGTTGAGATGGTACGTGGCAGATCCTAGTCATATATTGGATCACTCGAAGATAAAGGTGGGCCCTACTCTTAGCTATCCAGAGCAGCCAGTTGAGATTCTGGATCGAAGAGAGAAGGTGCTGAGGAACCAGACTATTCCTTTGGTGCACATTGCATGGAGGCATCACTCTACGTGGGAGTCTACCTGGGAGAGAGAGGATAAAATGCGAGAGTGTTATCCATATTTGTTTGTGCCTTGAGGTATGTTCTTTCCTAATTATGTTATATTCTTTCATAATTAATTCTGTTCTTTAGTTTTGTATGTTCTGGGGGTAGTTTTTGTCTTTGAATTTTGCGGACAAAATTATTTTAAGGAGGGTAGACTTGTCACTACCATATTTCCGAGGAAAGGATATTTTAGTAATTTTATATTTAATTAAAATTGTGCATGAAAATAATTATTATTGTACTATTTAATTATTGTTAGATGTTAGTTGTTTATTTTGGACTTATGTTAGTGGACCTAACTAGTTTAGTTTAGACTCATCGACCAACATGTATAAATTATTAGAATGGAGCCCATTTAGAAAGCTCATTGTTAAGGAGATGGATTAAAATTAATTAAAACATTAGACTAGAAGTTTTCCTCCTTAATTATTTCTTCATAAGAGGCCCCAAGGGGTATATTAGACAATTTATAGTAGCTTGAGAAAGGGGAAAGGGGGACCGGCCTATTTAGAGAGGGGGGAAATTATTCTCTCTCCTTTTTTCATTTGGAAATTAGATCTTGAAATTCTCTCAACCAAATTCTTTCATTCTCACTTCATTTTCCTACCAAATTTAATCCTAATTCCTTCCTAAATCATCATTGGAGACTAGTGGAGCAAGGATCTAGAAGGAGGAAGCAAGGATCTATAAGGAGGAGCAAGGATCTACAAGTTGGAGGCCAATTTCATCATATTTGGAAGTTGCATTGGGAATCCATCTCCCAACAGGTACAATTTAGTTTTTCCCTTAAATTAGGTTCTAAATATGAGATTTAACCATAATAAATTAACCCATATGCATAGGCTACCCATAGGATTTGATTTTGTGTTCATAGGAGGCCTATTGAGAAAGCTATGGTACTTTTTGTGTTAATTTTGGGAGAATTCGGAGATTAAAATTTGTTGTGTGTGTCAATTGGTCTTATAGATCAATTTGGCATGTGCTTGTGTATTTGGGGCTAGTGTCGTATCCATAATTGGGTACATGTAGGTCGTATCCCAACAATTTGGTGATATGTGTTGATTTGGGGGTTTTTTCTCCGACACGGGACTTTGAGCATGTCATATTTTGACACGGACACATAGATTTGTATTTGACTCTTTGTATTATTCATAAATAATATATATGACTTGTTAGTGTCCTTCAGGGTACGTTTGGATGTGTGGTGGACTCGTGTCCCTTGCGTATCCTAGATCTAGTGGAATACGGAGTGATACGTTCCATGAGATGTGTAATTTGTTGGTAGATCTAATTCTTTTGTGTTCTTAGTCATGGAGGAGTATAATTATATATATGTATATATATATATATATATATATATATATATATATATATATATATATATATATATATATATATATATATTGATATATTGATATATATATTGATGTTACATATATTTATGCATTAGATCTATATGTATCTATGTATATACTATATGTGTATATATTGTTATGTTGCTATTCTTCTACATGTATATAATTATATATTATAGTATGTATAGGTTTGTATTTGTTCAAAGATAATTATATATTGTTATATTTATATTTATATTTATATAATGTGTGTTACATATTATTGTATGATTATATATATGTATACGTATATATACAGTTATATATATATATATATATATATATATATATATATATATATATATATATATATATATATATATATGTGTGTGTTACTATGTCTGTGTGTGTATGTTACTATGTATTTATTATGTACATATTTTATATGGTTATAGCTATGTATATATATGATACTATATTATAATATGTAATATTGTGTACATATATATGTATATATTATAAGTTGTAAGCTATATATATGTAATTAGATATTGTGTTATATATATACATATGTTACGATATATATATATATATATATATATATATATATATATATATATATATATATATATATATATATATATATATATATATATATGTGTGAGGAGTATGTGTGTATGTATATTTATTAATAGTAATTATGTACATACTTTTAGTATATATATTAGGTGTTATGTATATATATATATTATATATATGGTGTGTATATATATATAAGAGAGAGAGGAAGAACTGGAGTTTTTAGCAACAACTTATAAGCGACAGCAGCCAACAGCAGCGATAGCAGAGCATTAGTAGCAGCAGCGACAACAGCATTTAGCGACAGCAGAGCAGGAAACTGTCGCAGAAAAGCAGCAGTATCAGCACCTACAGCGACGATAGTAAGGAAACCGTTGCAGTAGTATCAGTTCCCGCTAGCAACAACAGCAATGGCGTCGGCAGCAGCAGCCTACAGCGACAATTCTTCGGTTTAATTTAGTTTTTATGTATTAGATATATATATATGGTATTTATATATATACGTATATATGTTCCTATATTCTAATTGTGCTTTAGTGTACCATATGTATTATATTTAGTTGTTAATATATATATATATATATATATATTTATTTATTTATTTATTTACGGGTAGTTAATATAATCAAGGTATTTGGTATTACCTTGAGATACCAAGGTAAGTACCAAGGTAATTGGGGATACCCAAGGTATTGGGTTTGGGTATCAAGATTTTGAGTTATTGTTGTGATGCCAAGTTGGTTCGAAACCAAGGCACCTATTTAATGTTATAAGTAGGATTGTATATATATAATTGCTTGACTTATATATGTAATATTTTACCTATTGATTTACGTACCCGGAGATACGGTATCATAGTATCTTAAGATATGGTTTTGTGACCTAGACTTTAGTTTTTGAACCCAATATCCTTGTGTTAGACTTGTGCAACCTAGAAATAGGAAGTTGACCATAGTTTGTCTATAGTTGACCATAGTTGACTTAGAATTGACTTGTTGACCTAGAAGTTGACTAGTTTAACTTATTTTTCTTTCCCGAACTTTGTATTGATGTTGTATTCCATATCTAGGTCTTCGAGGCACCGTATCGGATATCTGTGAGACTATTCTTTGGACTTTAGGAGAGTACATTCTCTGATAGTTTCTCATTTATGATATCCTCTATGTTTATTGTATCTAGTATAGATATCCATGTTCTCTTGACATTATGGTTACACGGATTGGTATATCCGGATCTTGTCATAAGATGTTATTCCTTGGTATATGGTGTATATGGTGCAAGTATTGTTTTATTAGTTATCTTGTACATGTACAGACACTGATTCTCGGGAAGAGTCGCTATCTTCTTGGAAAATCTCGTGCCATAGCTTACCGTGGTTGGATCTATTATACCAGTCGAGGGTGGGGAGTACTTTAGTGTAGATATTTGATCAATACCCCTATTGTATCAAGAATTGTTATTGAATAGAGTTAATCATACACCGCACGTATGATTAGCCAGGCCATATATATATTGTATAATGTTCCCAAGTTGATCATATATTAAAGCTAGTACTCACACACTTAGTCATTACTATTCTTGTTCATTGGCATATTGTTCATTATTGTGTTCATTCCAATATTTTCTTATTGTATATATCTCTCGTATCTGTTATGCATCTTGTATATTCACATCTATTTACTGTTATATAGTTTTTATAATTGATTAGAACTGCTGTTAGAGATGTACTCTGCTCCTTTCCTGACTAGATATATTTTTCCCAGATGACACTGAGGACTGTTACCCTACACATTATGGACCTCAGGATGTTGTGGGCTTAGAGTCAGAGACCCTGACTCAGGAGGGACTTATCCCGACTGAGGCAGATGACCCGGGCTTAGTACCTCATTAGTATTTCTTATACTAGATTTGTCTCCAGCATATTTGTTAGTATTCTTTCAAACTCGTTGATGTGTTATTTTAGACTCGTGAGTTGTATGTGACTATTTATATTCTTTTATCTGATTTGTGCTCATTTCCATCTTAGTTCTGTGATTGAGTATATTGTTATTTTTGGTGGCTCATTATATTATTAGATAGATTATCCAGACAGCGTTCTACCGCCGATTCTGCGGTGTAGGCTGGGCGTTATTTCCGACTTGCATCCTTACATCTGGTGCAGGTCGTGACACACTCTACCTTAGCAACCAATAATTCACTGCAGTATTCTTCCATTTATTAATTTTGTAGTGACTGGATAGTCCTAGTTGCTACTGATACTTGGAGTGTAAGTATCAGAGTTACCCCATCTATCAAGCCTGAATACTTTACTTCAATAGAGTATCAACTGATCACTCTCCTTCATTCTCAGTTATGCACAAGTATCCTTACACCCACTGAGCCTGACCACCAACACATACTCACTCAAAATACCTGATACACATAGACATTGGAAAATATAACTTCATACCCTATCTGCTACTACTGTTCTATTTTAAATACTGATATTTCAACTGTTGCTAGATAAAACCTGACTCTTCTCTCACTGTACTTGAACTTCCTACATTGTAATATCTGATGTCTGAACTTTGGCAACTGCAGACACCTAGAATTCAACCTGTTGTTGTACAACTTGCACAACCCAGTTCAGTTTGCAGTCCCAAAATAGGGTGTACAAGTGCAAACTGAGCACTACCACTACTGCAGTGCAGTTACAACTCGACCCTAATGCCTTGTAGTAATACCTTCAGTTTTTCTAATGTTATATTACCTCATTTTGCTGCTCCCCTCTAATGCTAATGCAGTTGCCTGTACCAATACTTGCTATTACTGCAACTGGTTCATCCAACCAGGAAAAATCCCTCCTCATAACTGCTTCTAAAATACTGCACAATAATCCCTAGACTAGGCACCTAACTCTCCTCTTAATCCTTTGCTACCCGAGCACCACCAGTCATATACTCGAATCCCATCAAAATATATATACACACACTATATAAAAATTAATAATGAATTAAATATATATCAATATAATATACTAGAAGTATTTAAGCAAACACTTAGAGTGTACAACTAGAGTATTCATGATACACACTCAACTAAAGTGCCAACTCTCCTAATTCTCCACACTAATCATTCTTATATATTAAATACACCTATATATAACTAATACAAATAGTTACAGTAGGAATTTAAGAGAATAAACATAAATCACCCAAAATAGGTCTCGTATCACACCGTATCACAAGATACTATGACATGCTCTATTCGTATCTAATTATGGACACGTATCTAGTTCCACAACCCTGATCTAAGTCTAACTAGATCTAATTGGTTTCATGACACACACTTGATGTGTCAATCTCAAAATCCATCCTAATTTGACACAAATTATCATGTAGATTTCATACAAGTCATACTAACCTAGTTCTTGGTCCTATGGGTATCCCTAAGCCAAGGGATGATTTCTAATAGTTAAATACATAAATTATAGTCTAATTTAAAGGGTGGATTCAGAATTTACCTATTAAAATATGGATTTCTAATAAAATGCTCAAATAACACAATTAGGACACAATCTTCTTATCAATTTTCCCTCATTCAAGTGCTCCTTGCAATCCAACCTCCAATGCTTCTTAGATAATAAAATTGAGAGGGAATGGGAGTGAATTGGATTGAATTTGGTGGAGAGATGAGTTAATTTGGGGAAGAACGCAATTGGGGATCTAAGTGAATGAACTAATGAGAGGAGAGAGAGAAAAAACCCTCTATAGTGGCCGTCCCCTCTTTCCCCCTTCTCAAGCAATATAAAATGCCTAAGATGCCCCTACTAGCTAGTCATGAGGTTTAATTAGGAAGGGCTATATTAGGAAGCTTCTAATTCTTCATGAACTAATCTAATCTCCTTAATTAATTAAGGGAATGGGTCTAGTCTAATGTTGGGTACAATTATGTCATGATAATCCAATGGGTCCACTAATAATAAGTCCAAATAAATATATGCTAGCCCACTAATCAATAATTAAATAGCATAACATAATATAATTAATTAATAGAACATAATATAAATATTTAATTACTAAATAATAAATAATAAATATGCTAAATGTCATAAATACCCTCATCTAAAAATGTGGTAGTGACAAGTCTACCCTCCATAGAAAAAATTTGTCCTCAAAATTTAAGGAAGAACTAACACTATAGCAACCAATCATAGCAAGCAAGAAAGAACGTTACCTCACGTCTCAAAGAGAATGTTATCGCTCGCGCAACTCGGCTTCCCTCTCCCAAGTAGACTCTTCTGGTGAGGGATGCCTCCATGCGATGTATACCAAGGGAATCGTCTGGTTCCACATCACCTTCTCCCTGCAATCCAGAATATCCATTGGCTGCTCTAGGTAGCAGAAACTCAAACCCTTCTTGATCTTCGAGTGATCCAATATATGACTAGGATCTGCCATGTATCGTATTAGCTATGACACATGGAATACATTATGCACTTCCTCTAATACAGATGGCAAGTCTAGTTCGTAGGCCACTGCACCGACCATCACAAAAAAACCGAAGGGTCCGATGTACCGTGGACTAAGTTTTCTCCTCCACCAAAGCGAATAGTACCCCATGTCAGAGAAATCCACAAAAATACCAGATCGCCAACCTAGAACAAACACAGCCTTAACACTCAATATAAACAAAGAAATCACAAGCAAGCAAATAAATCTATACCTCAAACTCCAAAGGTCTCCGGTGGCTATTAGTCCAATATCGTTGTCTATCATGCCCCACCCAAATCTATCCCTCATGAGCTTCACCTTCTCAACTTCATCCATAATAATCTCTGGTCCCAACAAGAATCTCTCACCAACATCATCCCAAGATAGAGGAGTGCGATATCTTCGTCCATATAAAGCCTCGAATAGTGATATCTCGATACTGGGCTGATAGTTTTTGTTGTAAGCAAACTCTACCAGGTGAAGATGGTCCTCCCAAGAGCCACACAACAAAAAATATCCTCGAGAGTCTGAATAGTACTCTCCGATTGCCTGCCTGTCTGAGGGTGATACGTGGTACTGAACTAGAGCTTGGTACACAAGCTAGCCTACAAACTCCTCCAATAGTGGAATGTGAAGCGACTGTCCGGATTCGAGATGATACTCACAAAAATACTATATAATCTGACAATTTATCGCACATACATCTCCACTAGCTTCTCCGTAGATATACCCACTTTAAATGGCAATAAGTGGGCCAATTTGGTCAACCTATCTAAGATAACTCAAACTGTATCTTTTTCTCCTAAAGAACACGAAAGCCCTGAAACAAAATCCAAAGTAACATGCTCCTATTTCCACTCTGGAATATGTAAAGGTTGAAGTAAACTACCTAGCCTCTGCCTCTCTGCCTTTACCTGCTGGCATACTAAACATATGGATACGAAGTGCGCTACCTCCAGCTTCATATAATACCACCATACATGTTTCTTAGATCCCTTTACATCTTTCGCTGCGCGCCTTGCATAGCTTGCTCTCAACATCTCTCCAGTGCACTCATCGACGGCGATCGGCTTGCCGGTTAACACCTGGATGTATAGAGTACTGCGATCGATGCGCCTCTTGAAGAACCTCCTTGCGCAACGTCCTACTTGGCACATACAACTTGGTAGCGTGTCGTAGTGATCCATCCTCAACAATAATAAAGTCCTCTGATAATCCTATCTGAACCTGTGCTCTCATGCTCCTCAGAGACTCATTGTCATACTGCGTAGCTCAGATCATGGTCATCAGCTCAGACTGTATCAGCAGTCCCCATATCTGTATCTTGACACCAGGTACCAGCACCTAAATACCCAAGCTCTCAAGATCGGCCAATAAATGTATGTCTGTAGTCAAGCACATAGCCACTGGATACCTACTCAAGACATCAACGACTACATCGACCTTCCCTGGATGGTACTGTAATGATATATTGAAGTCCTTTATCAACTCCAACCACCGTCGTTGTCTCATGTTTAGCTCTTTCTGTTTAAATAAGTACTTCAAGCGCATATGGTCTGTGAAGATCTTCATACGCTCCATCCTACGCCGCAGACCCGGTGTAAGTGCACGAGTATGTGGGTACGTCCAACTTATGCCGCAGCATCGGCAGTAGAACGCTGTCTAGGTTAACAATACTATCTAAATATCTCACATAATACATATAATATATATGTCAAAATATCTTAACTCCCATATGGAGGACAATATAATAATATGATAATGGTAAACAATACTCAACCATAATAATCAACTAGAGGAAGATATGGCACGATATGGAATAGAAAGAAAGATATAAAGTCACAATACATCACAAATCCAAGTCTAATCTCAATACAATGATCTCAAATATAATACAATGCCAAAAGTCTAACTCACATATACAATATCAAAAATGAACTAGCTAAGTCTCATCGACTGCTGGTACTATCTTAATAGCCTCTTAGGGTACTAACTCAACTGGCTCACCATCATGTGGTCCGTAGTGCGTAAGACACCGGTCCTCTAATGGATCAACTAAAAAATATATCCAGCTAGGATTGGAGTGAAGTACAACCCAATAACAGTTTCAATAATTGATAGAAACTATGAATTAGCAATAACAATAAAAATAAATGATGAAAGTAACTGAACTAACATATATCACCAAAAAGAGCATCATGGTAAATAATGGCAAAAAACTGAGAACAATATAGTAAGGAACAATAATATATGGAATTAGAATAAAGGAGAAAATAATAATAAATGTGCCTTGAAATATTAGTAAGATAATGTGATCGGCTTGGGCCAAACACGGGCTATATATAAAAGGTGATCTAGCGTGATCACACGTGAGTTGCATGATCTGCTAACTATCACGGTCTACACTAAATCACGGACTATAAGGTATGATCACATATCCGCTAATACTTTCCTAACCCCCGACTAGTACATAGATCCAAATCATGACACGTTATAACACGTATACCACACTACACGATCTATAATATCATGCACTATGACCACGGTCCATAAAATCACTACGATATCATAGTAATCACGGAGTAATCACGAAGCACGGCACAGCGATCACTGAGTAATTACGACAATAATATCTCATGACTAAGATCTACGTATACCAATCTGTGTAACCATCGTGTCACGAATCAAATATCTCATTACTAAATACATGAAACATAGAGACTATCAAATAAGAAAACTATCAGAGAATGTACTCAATTGTGGTCCTGAGCAAATGGTATATCTCGATATCTGAGCTGGTATCACACACACCTATATATGAATATCATGTCACTTGGGGTAATTAATGATATATGAGTAAAAACTGCACTAATATATGTTTTTCTAGGTTAATACTAGGTCTCACTAGTTAAACTAAGTCAATATTGGTCAAAACTAAGTCATACCTATATTTTTAGACTAATACTAGTTAATCTAGTCGAAACCATTTATATACACTAACTAGTATACAACTAACTAACCTAACTTAAAATTGATACTAGCATAATACTAACTTCCTAATACACTAACTAATATCTAACATACACTAACTAATATAGCTAACTGATACAGTATCTCACTAATGATATTACACCAACTTAACTATCCAATACACTAATTATTATCTAACTAATAAATTAGCTAAAGTATACCCCACTACTCAAACTCTCCCTTGACTGACTACACACACACACACTCAAGCATTTGTTACTGTTGTTGTTACTGATGTTGTTCTTAATCAAACAGTGTACTAAAGTGCAATATTAATTCCTGACATCAATTTAATCTTGAGCTTCTCCCTAGACTTGCCACTAATACTCACATCATTAGATGACCAAAACACACTCATGATACCCTCACTAACACTGCCATCAACTCCCCCTATCTTTGTTCAATCTGGACAAAAAAACTCATAGAAATATCCACCTTATTACATCATGATATGATACCCCCCTCTCACTCCACCTTACGAACCTGTAATTCACTACAGTGTTCCCCCATTTACTGACTGTGCAATGACTGCACAGTCCCAGTTGTAACTGATACTTGGAGTGTCAGTATCAGAGTTACCCTATCTATTAATCTTGAATACTTTACTTTGATAGAGTATCAACTGATCGTTCGCATTCATTCCTAGTTATGCATAGGTATCCTTATACCCACTGAGCCCGACCACCAACACACACTCACTCAAAATACCTGATACACATAGACATCAGTAACTATAACTTCATACCATGTCTGCTACTACTATTCTATTATAAATACTGATATTTTAACTGCTACTAATTAAAACCCGACTCCCCTCTCACTGCACTTAAACTTTCTATATTGCAATATATGATGTCAGAACTGTAGCAACTGCAGATACCTAGACTTTCACCTGTTGTTGTGCAACTTGCACAACCTAGTTCAGTTTGTAAACTGAGCACTACCACCACTGCAGTGCAGTTACAACTCAACCCCAATGCCTTTATCAACCCCTTAAGTATAAATAATGCTATATTACCTCAGTCTGCTGCTCCCCTCTACTGTTAATGCAGTTGCCTACACCAATACTTGTTATTGCTGCTACTGGTTGTCACGATCCGCACCCAAAATTTGGGCATAAGCCGTGGATACATCCAACCTATGTCGCAACATCGATGAACGATGTCTATGTCTCAAGATTAACAAAAATAACTCATAACTTGTCAATGATCTCAACTCCATAAGGAGGACAATGAATAATACATTGATCAATAATTCATAATATACTCAATCATAAAACTATAGGAATAAATGGCACGATGAGATATAAGATAAGAAAGTACTGACATAAGTCAAGCACCATAACTCAAAATACAACAATAATCTAAAGTCTAGTTGTCCAACATAAATAGTCTCAATAATAGTCTCATCATAAATACAATCCAAGTCTCAAGTTTTAGAACAAAAGATGCATAGATATAACTGTCTAAATGACTGCAGGTGGTGTCTCTTCTAAGGAGAGGGACTCCTCTAAGATCTTTGGTACGTAGTCTTCCTCTACACGTGGGCCATAGTGTGTAGGAAAGAAGTCCTTAAGGTCCTCTAAAAAATGTTATCCAGTTAGGATTGGAGCGAAGCACAAGTACTAAATAGCAGTTTCATTTACATTGACAAAGCTATAAAAATAGTGTAAGGAAATACAAGATTAAGATAAATACTAGAAATATAGAATATTGGAGAAATGTAATCAGCAATAGTACAAATAGCAATGAATAAAAATATGTGAATGCTAGAATAAGTGAACTAAAATACAGAAATAGAATCTCTAGCTAAGTGTTTGAAATATCAGTCTATTATGTGATCGACTTGGGATGAGATCATGCTTATTATATATGATTGGCTATGATACATGTGAGGTCAGGCTAACCATCTGGTTAGCTATGATGCGAGCAATAGTCAGGCTAATAATATATAACATGCTATGAGACATGTAAATGGTGAGGCTACACCCAACATGATGTGTGGGGAGAGCTATGATGCATGTAAGTGGGGTATGATCACATAATCTACTAATATTTTTCTGTCCCCATCTAGCACGATGGATTCCAATTATGACTCCTCATGACAGGTATCTATGATGCTAACCCATGTATCCACAGTGTCAGAATCAAGTATATTATACAAATAGAATCATAGAAATGACCAACATAATAAAAACTATCAGAGAATATACTCGCTTGTGGTCCTGAGCTGGCAATACCAAT
Source organism: Iris macrosiphon (assembly GCA_036927795.1). Classification (NCBI taxonomy): domain Eukaryota; kingdom Viridiplantae; phylum Streptophyta; class Magnoliopsida; order Asparagales; family Iridaceae; genus Iris; species Iris macrosiphon. The sequence continues at coordinate 102,512,447 of JAYESA010000001.1, read as the reverse complement.
ATCCTGCTCCTGAAGTCTCGTCCGAACGATCCAACGGTCCTATATATATAATATAATATAATATAATATAATAACATCAGTCGTTATATTAGTACGCACATAAATATAACTACACTGCACTTAGAGACTAACGCAAGTAGGGGTTACAACCGGTCAACTAGCAGGGTCGAGTGTGCACGTGTCTAAAATGCACAAATGTCATGTCCCTCTAAACGTACATCCTCAAATATTACAATCAAGATCAACTAAGGTTCAAGTAGGTTCTAAGTTATTTTCCCAATGCAAGTTTGATAGTGTTAACCACCTAGGTCTCCACGTACGAGTACGTCCTATCCTCAAATACCATGCACAATAAACAGTTAACTACTAAATATGTTTACATCTCCAATACGTATAATACTAAACATATGTTCTAGCTAGTAGGTTAGTGTGCACATAAGACAGTTAAGTTTAAACACCTAGGGTCTACACAATCATATATAACACTAGCAACCAAATTTCCATGAAGTATTTACTAAAACCAATTACTATTCCATACATGCACACATATACACTAGGTACTAGGGTTCATGAATCCACATAGGTCCATGCAAAAACACAACATGAAGGAAAAGAAGGACAAGTGCAAACCTAGGTGTGCTCATTACCGAGGAGGGGGTGATGCTCATCCGCGGTCCGTGGAGGTCGGTCTCCGGCGGGTGGAGGGTGGTGCTCCGGCCAACAGTAGCAACAGTGGCAGAATCAGCAGGTCATGGTGGTGGAGATACTGATAGGGACGACTGGTGGTGATGGTCAGGGTATGGTTGGTCGACGGTGAGGGTGATGATGAAGTCGGGGAAGAGAAGATAATGGTTGGCTGTGGTGGCGATAGAGGTGTGGTGGTGATGATTGATCCGGCGGTGATGGTCGAAGATGTTGGTACGATGGTGATGGTGATAACCGAGATGATGGTGGAGGCGGTGGTGTGTTACTGTCGGGGAAGAGAAGTCGAGGAAGAGATGAAGAAGAAGGTCGTCGGCTGTGGGTGGTCATGAGGAAGGAGGAAGGTAGTGATTGCTATGGTGGTGATGGCCGGGAAGGAGATCGGTGCCTATGGTGGAGTGGTTAACCGGTGATGGGTGGTCGTGAGTGGTGGTGTGATGGTGATGGTGATGGTGATCCGAGATGATGGTGGAGGCGGTAGTGTATTATTGTAGGGGAAGAGAAGTCGGGGAAGAAGGATGTGGTGGTGACTGGTGAGGGTTGCTCAGTGGAGATGGTCGGTTGTTGGTCGGAGAAGGAACTGTGGTGGCGGTATTGACGATGCTCAGAGGTGATGACCGGAGATGGTGTAAAGTCAGGAAAGAAGAGAAGAAGGTGGTTTAGGGTTCAGTTTTAAGAAGAATATGTTGGTTGTTGATAAAAAATGGAGAGGAGGAGAAGTATTTATGTAGAAGGGAGAGAGGGGGAAGGCATTGGGATTAGGGTCGGCTACATGCTTCCTAGTGATAGGGGAAGGTTCTACATGATGGAATGGAGGGATAGGATGGGCTAGGTTTTGAATGGAGCACTAGGAAGATATAGGAGGAAAAGTTAGTGTATAGTACACTCAAAATAGGAGGAAAACAAAGTATGACCGGTCAACAATGAGGGGGAGGTTTCTTCATGGCTTGGCTCCAAGTGGACGTGGACACCTCATTGTCTTTTTGCACAAAAGCCCCTAACAATTAGGAAATTGTACAAACAATGGGGTTTAGGATTGGATGAAGAAAAATACTATGTTTGGTGTGATATAGTAGGTTAAAAGGGTATGTAGTGTTCAGTATAAACCTTGAGGATGTGAGTGGGGGTTTGGCTTGGTGTTGGGTCTAGTTTTGGGTTAGGTTGGGTCATTGCACCAATTTAATTAAAATTAGTGTCAATGGTGTTCTTTAATTAATTGGAAGTGCATAGGATTAAAATTAGGTGGTACACAAGTATCATGGACGTAGTAGACTCAGAATAGAATATTGTCATAATTTGGGTTGCACAAAATGGGTCGAGATTGTGTCTCCAATTATGATTGGAACAGACAAAGATGCAAAGTTAGATTTATTTGGATTTAAAAATAAATATTTATAACGAATATTGTGCGACTAAAATGAAGCATAAGAGAGGGTATTTATGAGTTACACAAAGGTCAAAATGGAAGACTGGTACGTCTAGGACAAGGGTGTAAAATTTGTTGGAAAGTAAAATCTAGTGTAGCGCTCCAAATATCGAAGCAACGGTAAGGTGCACCAATTGAATTAAAATTACAGTAGTAAAATATAACCCCAATAATTAATCCTGAATAATACTAATTTAATCAATAATCCTATATTTCGGTCAGAGGGGTTTAGTAATACATGTCAGGGACTAAACTAAATGCTAAATAAACGATTAGGGATTTGTCTTGTAGGTCTTTAGGTCTAGTCTACTAACCCATGCATTTATGAACACTATATAATATGTATATTACATACCATGCAATATATTAACACAATAAAATTAATATGGTAAATGACAATAAAGTCCCTCTTCTAAAAATGTGGTAGTGACAAGTCTACCCTCCTAAAAAAAAATTTGCCCTCGAAATTGAATTAAACTAGCACAAGAACATACAATCAGACAAAGAATTATACATCAAGTCTCAAAGAGATATGGGTACTGCTCGCATATTTCGTCCTCTCTCTCCCAGGTTAACTCGCCTGGAGAGTGATGTCTCCATGCAACATGAACCAAAGGAATAGTCTGGTTCCGCAATACCTTCTCTCTACGATCCAAGATCTCTATGGGCTGCTCGGGATAGCTGAGAGTGGGTCCAACCTCGATCTACGAGTGATCTAGTATGTGACTAGGATCTGCCACGTACCATCTCAGCTGTGACACGTGGAACACGTCATGTACTCCATCTAGTACAGGCGGCAAGTCTAGTCTATAGGCCACTACACCAACCCTCGCAAGGATACCGAAAGGTCCAATGTAACGTGGACTAAGCTTCTCGCCTCCACCAAAGCGAATCGTGCCCCGTGTCGAAGAAATTCATAGGAACACCAAATCGCCAACCTAGAACAAAACAGTCTTAACACGCAATCTAAAATAAAACAATCACAAGCCAAAAATAATAAAACCAATACCTCAAACTCCAAGGGTCTACGGTGGCTATCGGCCCAATGCCGATGTCTGTCCTGCGCCACTCAAAGTCTGTCTCTGAGGAGTTTTACCTTTTTTGCTGCATCCACGACCATGTTTGGTCCTAACAAGGCTCTCTCTCCGATATCATCCCAAGATAACGGTGTACAACACCTCCATCCATATAGAGCCTCGAATGGTGATATCTCAATGCTGGCCTGGTAGCTGTTACTATAAGCAAACTCTACTAGGTGTAGATGATCATCCCAAGAACCTCTGAGATCTAGAACACAAGTGTGTAGCATATCCTCGAGTGTCTGAATAGTCCTTTCAGACTGCCTGTCTGTCTGGGGGTGATATGCGGTACTAAACTTGAGCTGAGTGCCCAAGCTAGCCTGCAAACTCCTCCAAAAGTGGAAAGTAAAACGACTATCCTGATCCGAGACGATGCTCACAGGAACCCTTTGTAATCTGACGATCTACTGCACGTACATCTTTGCTAGCCTCTCGATTGATGTACCCACTTTGAATGGTAAGAAGTGGGCTAATTTGGTCAAGCTATCCACGATGACCCAAATTGCGTCCTTTTCTCCTAGAGGACGCGAAAGCCCTGAAACGAAATCCATAGTCACGAGCTCCCACTTCCACTCTGGGATAGATAAGGGCTGAAGCAAACCACCTGGTCACTGTCGATCTACCTTTACCTGCTTGTACACTAAATACCGGGATACGAAGAGTGCCACCTCACACTTCATACCATACCAACATACGTGCTCTCTCAGGTCTCGATACATCTTGTTGGCACCGGGATTTATCAAGTACAGAGAGCGACGTGCCTCATGTAAAACCTTCTCGTGCAGCTCCCCGCTCGGCACATACATTCTTGTGTCATGTCGTAAAGACCCATCATCAGCAATAGTGAAGTCGTCTGACAATCATGTCCGAACCTATGCCCTGATACTCCTCAGAGCCTCATCATCATACTGTGCAGCTCTAATTTTGTCCATCAGCTCAGACTGTATCTGTAATCCCTATATCTGGACCTCAATACCAGGAACTAGCACCTCAATTCCCAAGCTATCAAGATCAGCCAACAAATATCTTTCTGTTGTCAAGTACATAGCCATCGGATACCTGCTCAAGGCATCGACGACTACGTTGGCCTTTCCTGGGTGGTACTGTAATAAGATGTCGAAGTATTTCATCAACTCCAACCACCTCCTCTGCCTCATGTTCAGCTCCTTCTATGTAAATACGTACTTCAAGCTCTTGTGGTCTGTTAAGATCTTCAAACGCTATCTGTACAGATAGTGTTTCCACAGCTTTAGAGCAAAGATAACCGCTGCCAACTCTAAATCGTGGGTGGGGTAGTTCTTTTCATGAGGACATAATTGCCTGGAACCATAGGCAATTACCTTCCCGTGCTGCTGAAGAATGCAACCTAAACCTTTTCCTGAAGCATCACTATAGATAGTGAATCCACCTGTCCCCGATAGCAACGTCAAAACTGGAGCTGTCGTTAATCTCTTCTTCAGCTCATCAAATATGGTCTGACAATCCTTCGTCTAGACAAAATCCATATCCTTCTTGGTCAGCCTAGTCATTAGCTCTGCAATCCTGAAGAAGTCTTGTACAAACCTCTTGTAGTATCCTGCTAGCCTGAGAAAACTCCTGATCTCAGCTACCGAACTGGGAGTAGCCTACGACTCCACTGCCTCGATCTTCTTTGGGTTAACTGAGATCCCGTCACCCGTCACCATATGCCTAAGGAATTCAACCTTGTCAAGGAAGAACTCACACTTTAAAATCTTCCCATACAGCTCCTCCTTCCTGAGAGTCTCCAAGACCATCCTCAGGTGCTCTTCGTGCTCCTCTGGGGTCTTCGAATACACAAGAATGTCGTCGATGAACATTATCACGAACTTGTTAAGGTACTTGTGGAATAACTTGTTCATCAAGTTCATGAATACAGTCAGTGCATTGGTTAAACCAAACGGTATTACCATGAACTCAAACTGGCCATATCTGGTTTGAATAGCTATCTTCGGTATGTCTTCTCTCTTCATCTTTACCTGGTGATAGCCTGACCTCAATTCTATATTTGAAAACACCTTTGCTACGCTCAACTGATCGAAAAAATTATCTATCCTCAACACCGGGTATTTGTTCTTGATAGTAAGGTTGTTCAGAGCTCTATAATCGATACACATACGCACCGTGTCGTCCTTCTTCGGTACGAATAATATCGGAGCTCCCTATGGTGATGAACCAGATTTAATGAAGCCTTTGTCCTGCAGCTCCTCAACTTGCTTATTCAGTTCTGCCAGCTCACTGTTGTTGACTCTATAGACATGTTGTAAAGTGGACTCCGCTCCTGGTACCAAGTCTATAGAGAATTCAATATCTCTGGCTGGTGGCAAGCCTGGCAACTCCTCTGGAAATACATCCAGGAACTCCGCTATCAGAGGATGTGGCAACTCCTCTTCTTCCATCCTGGCTCCGTAAAAAGTGCCCATGCTCTGCTCTGCTGCTCCTCTAGTGACCTTAAACTCTTGCTCTCCTGGCGGTCAAAATATTACCCTGCCTCCGTGATAATCTATAGTATCATGGTGCCTACTCAACCAGTCCATTTCGAGTACAACATCATATCTCGGAAGTGGCATGACGAGTAAGCACATGCTTTACTCTCAACCTCCCAATGATACTCTTGGGTTCTTGCAATAATCATGGACTAGGATAATGCCTCCTCCAGTCATGATTTTGCAAGTCCTATCTAATGGTACCGCCTCAAAATAATGCTTAAGAGTATATGATATAGACACGAAACTATGGGAAGCACCAGAATTGAATAATGCAAGTGCTGGAATAGAATCGAGAAAAACTGAACCTAAAATCACGTCTCCGGTTATCTTGGCCTCATCGATTGTCATGGCGTATGCTCGTCCCTGGGGTGCACCTCTCTGCTGCTGCTGGTGCTGAGCAAACCTCTACTACGGTGGCGGAAGTGGAGGTCCTCTCTGCTAGCCTCCTAGTACAGTAGGTACCCTGGCTGGTCCCCTCTGAGCGGCTGCTCCACCCTGACCTGGACGAGTCTGAATAGATGGACAGTCCCTCAACTGATATGATAATGATCCATAGGACAAGCATGTACCCAACCTCTTCCTGCAGATGTCCCTCGTATGTCCTGCCTTCCTGCAGTACGCATATTGGACAGCGGGCTGGGTCTGCCTTTGAGGCTGTTGCTGCTGGGTGTATCCTCGAGCTGGTGCCTGGTGTTGTTGATGCTGGTACGGCCTCTATTGCTGCTGAAAGTATGGGCGCTTGGCTGGTCCCGTACTACCACTCGCTCGTCCAGAAGTGTCGCATCCTCTCTTGGGCCTGAGGTCCAAGTCATCCTTAATAAACTGGACATCCATCAGAATGCCCTCGAATGTAGCAGTACGATGTCCTGATGTGTGAGACTTGATCTCTCTCGTCAACCCCTTCCTAAACTTGTGAGCTCTGTCTCCTGGGTCTCGAATCATCGATGGTGCAAATTGACTCAAACGGAAAAACTCCGTGGCATACTCGTCTACTGACATGCTTCCTTGGACCAAGTCATGGAAGTGACTCTCCAAGGCTCCCAGGGCTACGTTCGGGAAGAACTTCCCCTTGAAAAGCTCCTTGAAGGCCTCCAAAGTAAGTCCTCCGACAGTAAGTCTCAGCTCCGTATGATACCATATCAGCGAGATGTCAAACATCTGACTGTCAGCGGCCTCGATCTGTAGAATCTCCAGAATATGTGCCAAATGCAAGTTTCTCTCTATATCCTCTATCCAGTCATTAACGTAGAGTATCCCCTAGGTGCCCATGAACTCCCGAGGCATCATCCTCTTGAAGTCCACTATAGTACCCGGCCTCTGGTGCTGTTGGCCAGGATGCTGCTAGTGCTGTGCAACTCTTTCCATAGCCTAAAGAGCCACCTGATAAGCATTCTCAATGCTCTCTCATCAGCTATGTCTGTGCCTGGTACGCCTCTGCATGTACCCTCTGAGCCTCAGCCTGGACTCGTTGAGCCTCCGCTGATATCCTTTGAGCATCTACCATGCCCTGGATCAGCACAAATATCTGTGCCCCATCAATGGGCATACCTCCGGGAAACAGAGTCGGTGGTGGTAGTGGAAGGTGCTCCGTCATAGCTGGGACAACCCTCGAAATAGGTAGGGGAGAAGGACCGTCAAAAATTACAGATACTCCTACATGAAAAGAAGATGTAGAAGGAATTCCATATGTCTGTCCGTCAGGTCAACAGGTGGCAGACCTCTCTGAAGCTGATGGTCCCAATCTCAAAGACCTAGTCTTCGGCGGCATCCTGAAGACAGACCGAAAAGAATCAATTAAGTCAATAGATACGATATCATCAAGAAAGGACAGTAAAATTCTAAAAGAAGCAATTATTCAGAATAGCATTATAAAGATCAAAAAATTTCTAGTTGTGATTGAGCATACTCTCATCCTAAATCCTATTTCCTAAAGCAGGCTCGTAGCAATACTCTAAGTGAGCACTACTATATCATCGCTCTAAATGCGAATCTCGATCTGCATGGGCTACCACTAAAAATGTGTCATGACCAGCACCCAGAATTTGTGCATGTGTCGTGGGTACGTCCAGCCTACGTTGCAACATCGATGGTAGAACAATGTCTAGGTCTCAAGACTACTAAACATAACTCATAATCTGTCAATAATCTCAACTCCATAAGGAGGACAATGAATAATACATTGATCAACAATTCATAATATACTCAATCACAAAACTATAGGAATAAATGGCATGATGAGATATAAGATAAGGAAGTATTGACATAAGTTAAGCACAATAACTCAAAATACAATGATAATCTAAAGTCTAGTTGTCCAACATAAATAGTCTCAACAATAGTCTCATCATAAATATAATCCAAGTCTCAAGTTTTAGAACAAAATATGCATAAATATAACTGTCTAAATGACTGCAGGTGGTATCTCCTATAAGGAGAGGGACTCCTCTAAGATCTCTGGTACGTAGTCTTCCTGTACACCTGGGCCGTAGTGTATACGACAGAAGTCCTCAAGGTCGTCTGAAAAATATTATCCAGTCAGGATTGGAGCGAAGCACAAGCACTAAATAGCTATTTCATTTATATTGACAAAACTATGAAAACAGTGTAAGAAAATACAAGATGAAGATTAATACTAGAAATATGGAATACTGGAGAAATGTAATCAGCAATAGTACAACTAGCAATGAATAGAAATATATCAATGCTAGAATAAGTGAACTGGAATAAAAAAATAGAATCTCTAGCTAAGTGTTTGAAATATCAGTCTATTATGCGTATCGTCTTGGGATGAGATCAGGCTTGTTATATATAATTGGCTATGATACATGTGAGGTCAGGCTAACCATCTGGTTAGCTATGATACGAGCAATAGTCAGGCTAATCATATATAACAGGCTATGAGGCATATAAATGGTCAGGCTACACCCAACGTAATGTGTGAGGTGAGCTATGATGCATGTAAGTGGGGTATGATCATATAATCTACTAATATTTCTCCGTCTCCAGCTAGCACGATGGATTCCAATTACGACTCCTCATGACAGGTATCTATGATGCTAACCCGTGTATCCATAGTGTCAGAATCAAGTATAATATACAACTAGAATCATAGAAATGACCAACATAATGGAAACTATAAGAGAATGTACTCGCCTGTGGTCTTGAGCTGGAAATACATATCCTGCTCCCGAAGTCCCGTCCGAACGATCCAACGGTCCTATATATATAATATAAAATAATATAATAACATCAGTAGTTATACTAGTATGCACATAAATACAACTACACTGCACTTAGAGACAAACGAAAGTAGAGGTTACAACCGGTCAACTAGCAGGGTCGGGTGTGCACGTGTCTAAAATATACAAATGTTATGTCCCTCTAAACGTACATCCTCAAATATTACAACCAAGATCAACTAAGGTTCAAGTAGATTCTAAGTTAACCAGCTAGGTCTCCACGTATGAGTACGTCATATCCTCAAATATCATGCACAATAAATAGTTAACTACCAAATATGTTTACATCTCCAATACGTATAATACTAGACACATGTCCTAGCTACTAGGTTAGTGTGCACATAAGACAGTTAAGTCTAAACACCTAGGGTCTACACAATCATATATAACACTAACAACCAAAATTCTATAAAGTATTTACTAGCACCAATTACTATTCCATACATGCACACATATACACTGGGTACTAGGGTTCACGAATCTATATAGGTCCATGCAACAACACAACATGAAGAAAAAGAAGGACAAGTGTAAACCTAGGTATGCTCGTAAACGAGGAGTGGATGATGCTCGTCTGCGGCCTATGGAGGTCGATCTCTGGCGGGTGGAAGATGGTTCTCCAGCCAACAGTAACAATAGTGGCAGAATCAACGGGCCGTGGTGGTGGAGATGCTGATGTTGGCAACTGGTAGTGATGGCCGGGGTGTGGTTAGTCGACGGTGAGGGTAATAACGAAGTCGGGGAAGAAAAGATAATGGTCAGCTGTGGTGGTGATCGAGGTGTGGTAGTGATCGAGGTATGGTGATGATGGTTAATCCGACGGTGATGGTCGGAGATGGTGGTACGATGGTGATGGTGATAACCGAGATGATGGTGGAGGCGATGGTGTGTTGTTGTCAGGGAAGAGAAGTCCAGGAAGATATGAAGAATGCGGTCGTCAGCTGTGGGTGGTCGTGAGGAAGAAGGAAGGTGGTGATTGTTGTGATGGTGATGGCCAAGAAGGAAATTGGTGACTGTGGTAGGGTGGTTGATCAGTGATGGGTGGTCGTGAGTGGTGGTATGATGGTGATGGTGATTCGAGATGATGGTGGAGGCAGTGGTGTGTTGTTGTCGGGGAAAAAAAGTCGGGGAAGAAGGATGTGGTGGCAACTGGTGAGGGTTGCTCGGTGGAGATGGCCGACTGTTGGTCGAAGAAGGAACTGTGGTGGCGGTATTGATGATGCTCGGAGGTGATGACTGAAGATGGTATTAAGTCAGGGAAGAAGAGAAGAAGGTGGTTTAGGGTTCGATTTTGAGAAGAATATGTTGGCTGTTGATAAAAAATGGAGAGGAGGAAAAGCATTTATGTAGGAAAGAGAGAGGGGGATGACATTGGGATTAGGGCCGGCTACATGCTTCCTAGGGATGGAGGAAGGTTCTACATAAAGGAATGGAGGGCTAGGATGGGCTAGGTTTTGAATGGAGGGCTAGGATGATGTAGGAGGAAAAGTTAGTGTATAGTACACTCAAAATTGGGAGAAAACAAAGTGTGACCGATCAATAATGAGGGGGGTTTCTTTATGGCTTGGCTCCAATAGGAGGTGGATACCTCATTGTCTTTTTGCATAAAAGCCCCTAACAATTAGAAAATTGCACAAACAATGAAGTTTGGGATTGGATGAGGAAAAATCCCATGTTTGGTGTGATATAGTGGATTGAAAGGGTGTGTGGTATTTAGTATGAACCTTGAGGGTGTGAGTAGGGGTTTGGGCTGGTGTTGGGTCTAGTTTTGGGTTAGGTTGGGTCATTGCACTAATTTAATTAAAGTTAGTGTCAATGGTATTCTTTAATTAATTGGAAGTGCATAGGATTAAAATTGGGTGGTACACAAGTGTCATGGACGTAGTAGACTCAGAATAGAATATTATCATAATTTGGGTTATACAAAACGGTCAAGGTTGTGTCAATTTTGATTGGAACGGACAAAGATGCAAAGTTGGATTTATTTGGATTTAAAAATAAACGTTTGTAACGAATATTGTGCGACTAAAATAAAGCACAATAGTGGATATTTATGAGTTACACAAAGGTCAGAATGGAAGACTGGCACGTCTAGGACAAGGGTATAAAATTTGTTGGAAGCAAAAGCTAGTGTAGTACTCCAAATATCGAAGCAACGATAAGGTGCACAAATTGAATTAAAATCACAGTAGTAAAATATAACCCCAATAATTAATCCCGAATAATATTAATTTAATCCATAATCCTATATTTTGGTCAGGAGGTTTAGTAATACATGTGAGGGGTTAAACTAAATGCTAAATAAAAGATTAAGGATTTGTCTAGTAGGTCTTTAGGTCTAGTCCACTAACCCATGCATTAATGAACACTAAATAATATGTATATTACATATCATGCAATCTATTAACACAATAAAATAAATATAGTAAATTACAATAAAGCCCCTATTCTAGAAATGTGGTAGTGACACTGGTTCATCCAACCGGGAAAAATCCTCCCTCAAGACTGCATCTAAAATACTGCACAACAATCCCTAGACTAGGCACCTAACTCTCCTCCTAATCCTTTGCTACCCGAGCACCACCAAGCCTACATTCGACTCCCATCAAAATATATATACACTCACACATACTATATAAAAATTAATAATGTATTAAACATATATCTATATAATACACTAGAAATATTTAAGCAAACACTTAGAGTGTACAACTAGAGTATTCATGATACACACTCAACCAAAGTGCCAACTCTCCCAATTCTCTATACTAATCATTCTGACATATCAAATACACATATATAACTAATACAACTAGTTACAATAAGAATTGAAGAGAATAAACACAAATTATCCAAAATGAGCCCCTTATCACACCGTATCACAAGATACCATGATACGCTGTACTCGTATCCAATTATGGACACGTACCTAGTTGCACAACCCTGATCTAAGTCTAATTTGATCTAATTGGTCTCATGATACATACTTGATGTGTAAATCTCATAATTTTCCCCAATTGGACACAAATCACTATGTTGATTCCATAATACATGTCATACGAACCTAGTTCTTGGTCCTATGGGTAGCCTTAAGCCAAGGGGTGATTTTTAATGGTTAAATGCATGAATTAGAGTCTAATTTAAGGGGTAGATTTTGAATTTACCTATTAAAAGATGGATTCCTAATAAAATGCTGAACGGACACAATTAGCACATAATCTCCTTATCAATTTCTCCTCCTTCAAGTATTCCTTGCAATATAAGCTCTAACACTTCTTAGATAATGAAATTGAGAGAGAATAAGAGTGAATTGGGTTAAATTTTGTGGAGGGATGAGTTAATTTGGGGAAGAATATAATTGGGGATCTAAGTTAATGAATTAATGAGAGAGAGAGAAAAGACCCTCTATAGTGGCTGACACCCTCATTCCCCTTCCCTAAGCAATATACAATACCCAAGATACCCCTACTAGCTAGTCATGAAGTTTAATTATGAAGGACTATATTAGGAAGGGTCTAATTCTTCATGAACTAATCTAATCTCCTTAATGAATTAAGGAAATGGGTCTAATGGGCCTAGTCTAATATTGGGCTCAATTGTGTCATAACAATCCAATGGGTCCACTATTGACAAGTCCAAATAAACATAGGTTAGCCCACTAATCAATAATTAAATAGCACAATACAATATAATTAATTAGTAGCACATAATATAAATATTTAATTACTAAATAATAAATATGCTAAATAACATAAATACCCTAATCTAGAAATGTGGAAGTGACAAGTGTTTCAAATTTATTTATAAAAATTAGGAAACTTTGAAAGGGGTCTTGTAGAAGCATAAAAAGTATGCCCCCAAAGAATGGTTGAGTCAAAGGAGGAATGGAGCACCCCTTCATGAAACGAACTAAAAAGAAGAGTGGAGCACTCTAGCAATATTCCAGAGTCTAGCGCACTTTCTTCAAAATGGAACGGAGGTGCCCTTTGGATCTGCTTTGCAAAGACAAACGCATAACTCTTACATTTCTTCTCCCACATTTAAAGAAATGAATCTGACAGACTGACACAGTAGTCAAGAAGATCAGAGTCATTATGATAAGAGATTTTCAGTACGCAAAATCAGGTTGTCATTTAGTGGTATACCCGGCTAAACTCTTACAAAAGTGCATTATTGTACAAAAATCTTACAAAATGTGCCATTGTGTCAAAATTTTATAGAGTGCGTTATTGAGCCAAACTCTTACAGAGTGCGCCATTATGCCAAACTCTTACAGAGTGCTCCATTATGCCAAACTATAACAGAGTACGCTGTTGCAGCCACTATCATCAAATCTTATCAAAGTGCACCAGTATGACCATTTTCTTTAAACGTTATCAGAGAACGCCAATATTGCCAAATTCCTTCAAAGGTTCACTTGTGATTTTAACTGATAGTGAGCGGTTATGAATACGTATCTTTCATGCCATATTTCTTGTAAGACATGCATTAATAACTGTCCCCACGACCCATGTTTTTCTCGTATAGGAAGTCACATGTCAAGCAGGCAGTATGTTGTGCAACCACTCAATAGAATATGTGTTATGAAACCTTCAAAAGTGCACACACAACAGCAAATAAAGTTCAAATTGCCTAAAGTGCATGGAAACCACTATAACCACTCCTGAAGGTTATAAAAACAGGCTCAGTTCTTCATTCATACACATGGACAGAGGGAGAAGTAAAGAAGCTCTACGTGCCAGTGTTGCCGAGGCTTTGTTGCTTCATTTCTCCTAGTGTTCAAGTGTTCTCGCATCTTTTCTTTGTGTCGAGTAGTCCAAGGAGTAAAGTGATCGACTACAGATCAGATCTCCATAGCTATACTTTTCCATAATCATTGTAATTTAGTTCTTGTATAGGATTTATTGTACTTTCTTTTTCTTTTAAGTTTGTAATACAAAAGTTTGTATAACTTTTTTATGGAAAATAATAAGCAACCCTAGTCAAAACCCCGACAAACATCTTGGTAAGCAAGGCGTGGTCTCGTGGTAAGTATCCCGTCATATAGTCAAAGTAATTCATATAGTGACGAGGTGATATCTTCCCATTGCGTTGGATCAAGGACTGTGGTTTATACTTGGGCGGATATACCAAATTATTCCACTCGGGAGGATGGGGTTACCGTATCCTAAAATTTTGGAAGGTGTTTTGGTTGCTCATTGCATCAACGCGAGCACGCAGTTCACGGATGGCCTCTTGAGCGTCGTCCAATGGTGGAGGAGCGGATGATTATGGCAAGGGATGAACACCATTAACTGGGGGAACCAGGGTGGGTGCATTAGACTCCATATTGGTTCCTTGATCCTGGCTAGCTTGTACCGAAATCCTGGGTGGTTGCGGGACCATATTTGCCTTGATCTCTAATATTTTCTAGGTTAAAGCCTGCATCAAGGCACTCATGGTGTACATCATTGCCTCTAAAGCATCGAGACATTGATTTTACTGTTCCTTCATTATCATCCCCTGTAATATATATTGTTATCACATGGGAAGAGATGGATGGTACGGTGGATCTTTCGCTTTCCGCCTATGATCCCTGAGTTGCACTGTCCTCCGAAAAGGCTGGTATGTTGCATCCACTTTCAACTCAAATGGAGTACTACCCCCAACGTTGGATGCTGCTCTAGTTTTTTGAAGGTAACCAACCCATAGTCACATCAACGGTTGTCCCTTGAGAGTTACTACCTTCACATAAAGATGGGTTATTGTGGAACACCGAGAGGTGACTACCCCCAGCTTATACTGTTGATTATTTGTCGGTCTCTTTATAGGAAGACCTTGCCCTCCAATGAGTGCCTTGAAATACTCCCTCGGTAGGTACCGCTAGATTGCTGTCATGCGGTCGGTTCCTCAGAGCGCTGGTTGAGACTGGGGGGTTGGACGAGCTTGCTTTTCAACTCTTTCTAATGAAGGAAGATGTTTTAGTGGAACAACATAAGGCAAAGGTTAATTCCTCCTCCTTTTGTACTTATACTTCCTTTCTGAGATGCTATCGGATGGGTACAATTGGTAGTCATTGCTGGAATATCGATAGCCTAGCTTCAGGTGATGCTACATTAGTACAACAGCAATTGATGACAATGCTTGCACAGTGGTAACCTGAAGGGGATATTCCATGTGCAGTAGCTATTTCTGTCACTTTACGTTTGTGACTTATCATGCTGCACAAATCAGACGAGGAAAATTTCATCTTTATACCTTCTTTATGTGCATAGCCGAGCCGAGCGCACGGGTGTGTAGGTAGAATTTTTGCTCCTTGACCTGGGTCTTGTACAGAAACTACCCCCAAGTCGTTAGTAGAAGGCTTCTGGAATTGATCCATTTCATGGGCCTCAGGGAGCTGGGTGCATGTATCAGTTCGATACAACTTATCGTCAGAAGCGCATATAATAGTTAATAGCGCATGCTGACAGTCATCTATATGAGCAGTTGCTTGAGCGTGTAGAGCTCTCACTGTACTGGATCTCCTCAATCTAGCATATACTGGTGCATAGTATCAGGATTCTAAGTTCTCTCCATCTCCAGGAAGTTGGTGCAAGGAGTTGGTGCCATATGAAATCATATCGAAGAAAGATCCTTAGTTCCCGTCCCTGACGTATGTAGCGTCCTTCATGCATTTGGAGTTGGGTGCGGCATGCTTCTTCTTTCGCACTCCTTATTATGAGCGCATAGTCTAGGCATCTGCCCCATTTTCTTATCCTAAGTTCCTAGCAACATAGCATTTTCCTCTGCCAGGACCTAGGTATTGAGCACCCTTCCTCTCAGATATGGTTGTCGCATGAGTGAAGAAAGCCTGTGCAAATGCATGACACATGTTTAGAGCATCAGGTACAAGGAGCATCCTTCTCAGCCTTTAGGTGTGACACACTAGCATTGGCGACCCAAGTCCCACGGGTCTTTTTAGGCTTTGACGGCCCTGGCGAATGGCTCGTACAGTCCCTAGAAAGCATATCCTCAAAAGCTTGTTGGTCGAAGCATAAAACCAAGATCCTCTGGATCGAGCCTAGTTTTGTCGCATCGGACTGCCTCACAATCTTCTCATCATTGGAGAAAGATGTCCCCAGCAGAGTCGACATCTTGTTTGCCATTGGTCAAAAAGAAGTTGATACTAAACTTTCTTTTCTATAACAAACTAAAAAAGGTACAAAGAATTCCTAAATAGAAAATTTAAGTACGATTGATTTTGGGGAAGTATGACGATGGAGATCGAGTACTACAGCTGCCTCCTTTACTCCATTGATGATCGACCGACGAAGGAGATTGCAAGGACTCTGGCTCGCTGGAACAAAAGACAGCAACTGGGCACTTGAGTGTGTATGTATACGTCACTCCATATGTGTCTTGGGAAACACATATCCATGTTATTTATAGCCATTTATATTTAATGGCCATGCGCACGCATGTGCTACAAAATTATTATTTTCAGTTCATGCTAGCGAGTTTTTGGACTGTCGCATGGCAATCTCCACAGAATACAGTTACAATCTTTCATGTATGTCGCGGTTCAACTTTCGTATGGCTCTTGCTAGGATTGGCTTTTGCTGAGATCTTAGAATGTGCCCTTGTAATCTGGGCCATTTATACCTATTGCGTTGATGACTCAGTCAACCTGACATATAGCATGCACCAGCAGTTGGGAATCTCTTTTTGGTACAACGATAAGATTCTGCTGCATGGAGGCTTATGGGGTCATTATCGCATGAAGACTTTGCCGCATGAAGGCTACTTGGATGGGTACGCCGAATGAGGTTCCACGAGAACGCTGCCGCATGGAGACTCTGTCGCATGCAGGTTTGTCGTGTGTACACATGGCGCTGCACAGTTATAAACTGACAAAGGTAATTATGATGGTGACGTAAGCACCAACATTCGATGTCTGCACCAAATATGACGCGACCAGAGTAATAAATGCTTTCAGTATAATTAATGTTGTGACTAAAAAAAGTGACACCATGCAGCAAACTTGCATGCACCTAGGCTTCCTGCCGCATTCTCTCAGGGCTGCCTTTATGCTGCAAGCTTGTAGGCGTCTTAGTTTGGTGCCGCATGAGCTTCATGTCGCATAGATGCTTTGAACTTTATATATATATATATATATATATATATATATATATATATATATATATATATATATATATATATATATATATATATATATATATATATGTATATATGCGGCCTTTAGTGCGAGAACATGGATTTGAATTTTTTTATGCTTCTACAGGTTATATAATAAATAATTTGTACATATTTATTAATTATATTTGTTTCTTATTACATACTAAAACAAGTATAATCATATATTTAATTATTTCATACTAAAGATATATAATATTATGAATATATTTTTACTTGTCTATTTATATATTTGACTAACATATTAGATGGTAATTTTTATAAACCAAATGAATTGGGTTGTGTTACAAAAAATTCCTCATCAATTAGTTATGTAGACAATGAAATTAATAGTAGTTGACTTTATCTTAACAATAACTAAGTAGATTTAATATCAGTTTTAAAAATCTCTTATCTATGTTTTGTTCTTGAGCTATATATAAATTTGGCGGGAGCATGGGTGTGTTTATAGAAGAATTTATCTTTACCTGTTGAAAGTGCCCAATGCTTCTTATATCAACATTCCATCTCTACTTTTGTTGAATGCTAAAGTTCCCTCAAAGATGATGCATCATCCATGGAACACAAGGGATTATATAGTCCGGATCTATCTACAAGCTCCTTGTATTCTCCATCAAATTTGCTAAAGTTTTTCCTGATGGGTCCAGTCTGGATTTAGTAACAGCAAATTTTGGGCCAAATCAGGTCCAAAATTTGATTTGATGCATTTTGGAAATCTATATTAAATATTTAATTTGATTAGATTTATAAATCTGTATCAAATATTTGATTTGACTAGATTTGGACGTCTATAATTGGTGCTGGATATTTTAAGTAATGAGTTTCCTATTTTAGGAATTTCTATGACCTAAAATAGGGTTTCTCAACTATATATATAGGTTGAGGGTGGAGGTACAAGGAATAACACAATGTGGGAGATTTAGGTTGCTTGTCCACAGAAAATCTAAGAGAAAGTCCATACTTTAGGGCTTGCCATTCGAGACAACAGGAAGAAGAGATCTGTGCAGGAAAGTCGTCACCTTCGTATAAGAAGATCACTACGGGTATGGTGAGTGATTTCAGTTCTAATCTCTCTCTCTCTCTCTCTCTCTCTCTCTCTCTCTCTCTCTCTCTCTCTCTCTCTCTTTGACAAGGGGGTTGAACCTTTAGGCAAAGGGTTCAATATTATATTTATTCAATCTTGTATCTTTTATCGAAAGTTATATAGATTAAAATTTGACCAGGTGACGTAGTCACTGAACATATATATTATTTAATTTTTCTTGGCGTTCGTAGTACATTGGTTTGTTATCTTCAGGTGGATTGGCATCACTTTCACGTTAGTGTCCGGGGCCGAATTCAGTTTATGTCACACACGGGTTCCCAATAAGTGCTATCAGAGCCAGGTCCGTAAGAGAAAAGGTACAACCATGTCTAAGGACCAGATGAACACACGTATGATCACCCTCACAGGGGGAACTAGAAATTTAGAAGCCAATGATGGAGGATCTACTCTAGTGAAAAGTAATGAATGGTCCATTGGAGGGCGATAATGACAAGCCATCAAACAAAGCTATTGATGGCTAAAAATGACTGGATTGAAAGGTTGTTGGATTCATCCGCCAATGGATGGATGATTCATTTTTTTACTACGTGTCCATGGAGAGTTTGAAAAAAGAATTATGTGAAGCTGCATTCATTATACGAATGGAAGATGACTGGCAACAAGGCATTTTTTATTCGCCAACTCGTCAACTAGAAGTACACGGCGGGAGCCCTGGTAGCACAATATCTGAACAAGGTTTAGAGTATCATCAATCAACTGTCTGTGATAAAGTTGGTGATTGATAATGAGCTTCAGGCCCTTCTGTATTTAATTTCTATACCAAAAAGCTAAGAGACATTGGTGGTGTCGATGAGCAACTCCATACAGGATAGAGTTGTAATGATAGAGGCAGTCAAAGTAGCTTGTTAAACGAGGAGGTCCGATGTAAGCAAGTTAAATTATCGTAGGAATCCGCTATAGTTGCTTCCTATAGGAAGGGAAGCCCCAAGCCATAGGCGAGGACAGGTGGGTTCTTGAGATCTTGCTATTATATATCGCAAGGAGGGATGCTATCATGAGGCAAAAGGGGTCATATTAAGATAAACTACGTAAAGCTCAAAGTTGAGAAGACCAAGGGCACAAATAATAAGGTAGATCTGAAGGCTACGAGAGATATCATCTTCGCAGCAATCGATGCAGAGGAACCTTGTGGCACATATCATTATAATGATTGTGTTATGGATACGGGGGTGTCATATCATGCCACTCGACATAAGAGGATATTCATGTCAAACCAAGGCGGTAGGTTTGGACATATGAAGATGATTAATAAGGGAACAAATACAGTTATAGGCATCAGTAATGTGCACTTGACAACAGAGCTTGGCAAAAACCTTATTATAAATAATGTGTGACATATACCGAGTTTGTGCTATAACTTGGTTTCAATAGGAAAGTTGTCGGATGATGATTGTCGCAGTTTACTTGGGAACAAATATTGGATGCTTATGAAGGATTCACAATAGTTGGCTCGAGAAGATATATATTGTGGCATGTATAGGCTCAAGCTATTAAGTTATACAAATAAGCCACAGATATAGGATGGAGGCTCGGGGGGTGTTTGACAGGTATATATGGATCATCAGGAACTTGGCTTAGAGGGCCTTCGAGATGCTTTAAGGGATACGGAAGATTTGATTCCTCGTGACAAAGTGATTAATGGTGATGAGTCAAAGATTGAGGGTCAGTCTGTCGGTCCCATAATAGTTGGTCGATCTCCAGGTAGGGGTTGTCCTACGAAAAACTTTTGTTAATGGGTGGTTTGCCAAAGTTTCAATGAGAGACGTCGGTTTCAGCAGTTTTAAATAAGGGAGAAGATCAAGGTGTGCAGCAAACTCAATCAGAGGTAGGTCCATCTCTATTTACACTGTTCCGGGGGAGTTGTGGATCATCTACAACGTGCATAGTACATAATATTCTGCTCGAGGATGCATATGTATGGGAGACTTTAGTATCGGACACGATGGTAGGCAGGTTCAGAAGACTGAATCTTGGAATAACCATATTGTCCGCTTGGTTTGGCCACCCAAGGGAGAAGAAGCTCGTCGAAACGGTAGTACATTTTAGTAAAAGACAAAAGTCGGGGACAGGAACCCAAGGATTACTTAGAGGCTGATCGTCAAGAACTTCAGTTTTGATCGTGTCATTGATATCGACAGGATCCCAGTAGTACAGAAGATGTTATAAATAGTAGCTAGCATCAATTTGGTGTTTGAGAGCTAGAGATAATAGAATATATATTGTGGCATGTATAGGCTCAAGCTATTAAGTTATACAAATAAGCCACAGATATAGGATGGAGGCTCGGGGGGTGTTTGACAGGTATATATGGATCATCAGGAACTTGGCTTAGAGGGCCTTCGAGATGCTTTAAGGGATACGGAAGATTTGATTCCTCGTGACAAAGTGATTAATGGTGATGAGTCAAAGATTGAGAGTCAGTCTGTCGGTCCCATAATAGTTGGTCGATCTCCAGGTAGGGGTTGTCCTACGAAAAACTTTTGTTAATGGGTGGTTTGCCAAAGTTTCAATGAGAGACGTCGGTTTCAGCAGTTTTAAATAAGGGAGAAGATCAAGGTGTGCAGCAAACTCAATCAGAGGTAGGTCCATCTCTATTTACACTGTTCCGGGGGAGTTGTGGATCATCTACAACGTGCATAGTACATAATATTCTGCTCGAGGATGCATATGTATGGGAGACTTTAGTATCGGACACGATGGTAGGCAGGTTCAGAAGACTGAATCTTGGAATAACCATATTGTCCGCTTGGTTTGGCCACCCAAGGGAGAAGAAGCTCGTCGAAACGGTAGTACATTTTAGTAAAAGACAAAAGTCGGGGACAGGAACCCAAGGATTACTTAGAGGCTGATCGTCAAGAACTTCAGTTTTGATCGTGTCATTGATATCGACAGGATCCCAGTAGTACAGAAGATGTTATAAATAGTAGCTAGCATCGATTTGGTGTTTGAGAGCTAGAGATAATAGAATATATATTGTGGCATGTATAGGCTCAAGCTATTAAGTTATACAAATAAGCCACAGATATAGGATGGAGGCTCGGGGGGTGTTTGACAGGTATATATGGATCATCAGGAACTTGGCTTAGAGGGCCTTCGAGATGCTTTAAGGGATACGGAAGATTTGATTCCTCGTGACAAAGTGATTAATGGTGATGAGTCAAAGATTGAGGGTCAGTCTGTCGGTCCCATAATAGTTGGTCGATCTCCAGGTAGGGGTTGTCCTACGAAAAACTTTTGTTAATGGGTGGTTTGCCAAAGTTTTAATGAGAGACGTCGGTTTCAGCAGTTTTAAATAAGGGAGAAGATCAAGGTGTGCAGCAAACTCAATCAGAGGTAGGTCCATCTCTATTTACACTGTTCCGGAGGAGTTGTGGATCATCTACAACGTGCATAGTACATAATATTCTGCTCGAGGATGCATATGTATGGGAGACTTTAGTATCGGACACGATGGTAGGCAGGTTCAGAAGACTGAATCTTGGAATAACCATATTGTCCGCTTGGTTTGGCCACCCAAGGGAGAAGAAGCTCGTCGAAACGGTAGTACGTTTTAGTAAAAGACAAAAGTCGGGGACAGGAACCCAAGGATTACTTAGAGGCTGATCGTCAAGAACTTCAGTTTTGATCGTGTCATTGATATCGACAGGATCCCAGTAGTACAGAAGATGTTATAAATAGTAGCTAGCATCGATTTGGTGTTTGAGAGCTAGAGACAATAGAATATGCAAAGCATCTCGGAAGATGGAAGATCGGGGAAATAAGGGAACAGGAACTCTATCGCGGGATGACATGCATGGAGCCCAGTTGAGGAGCCATCGGGTCAACACCCTCTCATCAGATTGGATGGAGAGTATTTTGGGTCCAGTCTGGATTTGGTAACTACAATTTTTGGGGCCCAAATCTGGTCAAATATTTGATTGGATGCGATATAGAAATCAACATTAAATATTTAATTTGATTTAGATTTACAAATATGTATCAAATATTTAATTTGACTAAATTTAGATATCCATTAATCGGTGCTGTCCATTTTAGGTTATGGGTTTTCTATTTTTTGGGTTTTTTATTTTAGGAATTCCTATGACCTAAAATAGGGTTTATCAATTATATATGGGTTGAGGGTGGAGGCACAAGGTGAGAGATTCATGGTGCTTGTCCATAGAAAATCTAAGAGAGAGTTCGTACTTTGCTCAAAAGGGCTTATCGTTTGAGACAGCAGGAAGAGGAGATTTGTACGGGAAAGTCATTATCTTCGTACAAGGAGATCGCTATGGGTAGGGTGAGTGATTTCAATTATAATCTCTCTTTCTTCTTGAGTTCGTTGAGTGGGTTAAACATTTGGGCAATGGGTTCAACATTATTTTTATTCAATGATGTATATTTTGTCGAAAGTTATATAGATTGAGAATTGTCCAGGTGACGTAGTCACCGAACATATACGTTGTTTAATCTGTCATGTCGTTCATGGTAGATTGGTTCGTTATCTTCAGGTGGTTTGGCATCGCTTTCACATCTGTATCCATGGAAGAATCCAGTTCATGTCATGCATGGATTCCCAATATTTTCTTTGAGATGAATCTATCTCTATCATCAAGAGGAGGATGACGAGTTCAGCACTGGAGGAAAGGCAATGGATCGAGGGGCCAACAGAGGATACGACAAGGTCCCATCTCGATGTTCGACGATACTCGATATAAGGTGTTATATAACGTGTCAAAAAATTGTGAAGGAGGTCGTGGAGAGCCTGACAATGTCGTATCGAAGTTAAAGTCATGTACAAAGGGGCGTCAGTTGCTGCGGCTTCGAGCAATGGCAAGCTCAAGTGGCTTACACAGCCATGAGGAGATGGTTGGTCAGGTTGTCAGTGTCCCATGCTGGCGAGGTTGTTGTAGCTGAATGGTCGGCCAATATTGATCTCGGACCAGGCCGTATAGGCACCCGTGCAACTTCGAAGAGAGGCTTTGGGACAAAAAAAGAAGGATGAGATAGATATATATAGAGGGTGAGAGAAAGGTGGTTGAGGATTGTTCTAAATTATATATGTTTGTCCAACTATATATGGGGATATTTAGACGGTTGGGTTTATTCTTATCTATTGAAACCGAAAGACAGGAGAGAGAATGGATTAGTTGGAAAAAATCTATATAGATACTAGATTTAGGTTACTTTATGCATAGCAATTCAATTAGATTTAACTAGATTTTTGTGGGATTCGAGTTTTAGGATTATTATAATTAAGTTTTAATTATTATGATTTAGATTTTTATGTTTTAAATATTTGAAGTTAATAAAAGTGAAAGGAATGGAAAACCTTCGAGCTATATATGAATATCCTAGTCTACAGTTTATATAGTTAGGAGTTTTAGTTTATATAAAATTAGTAAATTGGTATAACTTTAGTTGTTTATAAGATTTGAATATTTTCAATATATATATATATATATATATATATATATATGTTTATTTCTTTTAGTTTACTTTAAGTAGTAAGTATTTGTATTTATATTTATATATTCTCTCTTTATCTAATGACCCTATTTGCATATATCTACTCCATGGCCTTTTTAACAAAAATAATTCTATAATATTATTTCGTTTATTTAGATAAGTTGTTCATCTACTCATATTTATTATGATAAATAAATAAAATCTACGAAGTTGAGAATTTAGGACAGGGATTTCACATACTGCCCACCTTAAAAGAATTTTGTCTTCAAATTTAAATTCATCCATATTTCTTAAAATTCTCAAATTATAAATTCAAGAATTCAATCAAATCCTGAAATTATAAATTTTAAAACCAATATATCTAGATTTAAACCTCAAGACACACTCTTATCCTCACAGTCAAATCTGTATCCTCAAGTATTTTTCCTACCTTAACTTAAATAAATAATAAATATTCTTTTGAAGCCGAAAAGCACTTAAATATTTTAATCTTATTTTACTTGATTTTCTTCTTAACTACTATCAAAGAGTTTCACCTTCGACATATATAATTTTCCAACTATAATTTGAATTTGATGATACAATGTATACCCACCTTAGAATACACCACTCTATCAAAACTTTAAATTCCTACAAGATTTTATCCTCCAAATGAATTTTTTTATAAGTTCATCTAATATTGGTTATCCTTTGAAAATTTTGAATACAACTATGTACCTATATCTTATAACATCTCCATCATACCCCTTCCTATCTACTAAAGTATAAAAAATATAATATTACAAGCTACTAATAATACAATATACCCAAGGAATATTTATTTCTAACTATTTTCCTGACTTCCACCAAGCACGAGCATTCATCTCTCCAAAATAGGGGGAGACGAGAAACAATGAAAATAAGTTCAAGAAATGTATGGCCGAGTTCAAATACGAAGTTCAAGGCGATAATTGAATTCAAAGAAAAAAATTAACTCAGTTGTGGATTAAAATCTTAGTCATGTTTTATTCTATCGCAGGCTTGCTCAGTACGGTAACATAACTGAAACGATATGCTCTGACCTGCATGGGCCACCACAAAAATATATGTCATGCCCTACTCCCAAAATACATAAGACCAAAGTACGAAGCAATGGCTAACTACGTACCAAGTGGACTCTAGCCCAACTCGAATATGTATATGCTGTCTAGAGGGCAAGTATATGTCTAAAATGTCAAGTCAAACTATATCTTAATTCACATAAATAATAAGTAACAAGAATAAATAATATGTTTTGTGGTCTGTAGCCCACTAGTATATATGTTCGAATAAACTTGAAAGAATAAAACGAGTCTATGAAAACTAAGTAATATAACATATCGTATTATGGTAATAAATATTAACAAGGAAGAACGGTGAACGGTACCACTATTTATAACAGAATCCTGTAGAAACAATCATCAATTATCCATATATTCTATGCAGCAGCTCAGTAATAACCTGAAAAGATAACCAGGTCCTCAGAGAGACGTAGCAAGAAACATAATATACATGTCAAAATATAATAGTAAAACATGTAGATAAGGAGACAAGGAATAAAGTAACAACTACAAACTGACATACAATCTATAAGGAATCAATATACCATAATACAAGTAATAACTACAAACTACAAACTGACGTACAAACTGTCGTACAATCTATGGCATAGGGCTACCTATAGAAAGAAGTTATAGGCTATTTGGATGTATATTATGATTTCTACATGATAATTTATGTCTATTTTGGGAGAATTATGAGATTGACACATCAAGTGTGTGTCATGAGACCAATTAGACCTAATTAGACTTAGATCAGGATTGTGGGACTACCTATGTGTCCACAAATGGATACCAATAAGCCGTATCATGATACGGGGTGATACGGGACCCAATTTGGGTGATTTGTGTGATTTCCCTTTAATTTATATGGTAGCAAGTTAATTAGTTATATAATAGTGTATTTGATATATGGGAAGGATTATTGTGGAGTATTTAGGATTTTGATACCTCATTTGGATGAGTATCATGAATATTCTAGTTATACACTTAAGGTGTTTGCTAAAATGCTAGTTTGTGTTGTTATATTATGCACGTGATATATATATATATATATATATATATATATATATATATATATATATATATATATATACCAGTGATTGTATCTATATATATATTAGTGATTGTATCCATACTTATGTGTATTTCCATTTGTGACTGTTAGGTGAGCAATGTAGTTGTGACTCTGTGTAGGGTATGGGCATTAGGTGTTTTAATAGTAGAAGTGAGGTGCACAGAACTGGAACAGGTGTACAAGTAGGTACTGGTAGTGTAGTGAATGATAAGGGGGAGTTTTAGTGTATCTTCAGTGAGTAGTAGGTGTATCAGTCAACTGATACATAGTACTAGAGCTGGGGTCATGAAGAATGTGACAGCATATATATAGCAGGCAATTATACTGTTATATGCAACTGTATAGGATATCAGTTAGTTAAAGGGAACTTAAGCATTGGTGGATCTCGGATAGATGTATCTCCGTTAGTAATTATTTAAGTGACAGTATTAGTTTACAGTGAGTCTGACTTAGAGTATCAGTAAGTAAGAAAAGGGTGTTGAGTTATAGACATTTGGGCATGGACTGTGTAGTGAATAAGAAGAAAACAGAAGCAGTGACTGTACCAGGTTGGGGAGCTCGAGCACAGGCTTTGGGCAGGCAAGTAAAGGTCTATGGGTGTATGAGTTTGATGTGGTTGTGTTAGAGATATGGAGTGAAGGAAGTTTAGGTTGAGGAGTAGCAGTATCTATATCAAGCTATGGGGGTTCGGGTATGAGCTGATACTTGGAGTGTCAGTTTTTGGGAGGGAAGACATGTGATGGATCAATAAGATCTCAGCAGCAAAAGTTGCATCTACTTAACAGGGGCAATAAGTGTCAGCAGAGCATTAGCAGCAATATTAATAACAGTAGTGGTAGCAATAGCATGGCCAAGCCTGCATTCAGCTTACAGTAAGGTGCTTGTAGGCTTGCCAATTTGCAAGGTGCAGCAGCAAGTATAGCAGGCCAGTTGGTTTAACAGTAGTAGTAACTTTGAGTTGCAGGTATTGAGAGAAAGTTTGTTCTATGGCAGTAGTACTCCCTGTACAAGAAGGCAGTTGCTGCAGCAAGTAGGAGAAGTACTGGTGGTGGTTCAGTTGCCGGCAAGGCATTAATGCATCCCAGTTTCAGTGAGTACCAGTATAGGACAATATCAATTAGAGTTAAGCTAAGTTAGTAAATATATGTATATATGAATTAGCTCAGTATATAACTAGGATATCATTGGTGTTAGTAAGTTAGTTAGATATGAGTTGTGAGTGGTATCAATAACATACCTGGACTTGAGAAGTGTCCCAAGGTGTACTAATGTAATTCACGAGGGGGTACTTAGTGGTATCGGTTGGATGATAAATTAATGTATATGAGGTAGCCAGTTAGTTAGTTAGTTAGTTAGTTAGTTAATTAGTTATATATTAATATAGATAGATAATAAACATGTTAGTATGTGATTATTATATAAGGTAATACCTAGTATAAGCTAGTATTGACTAGTTAGTGACCAATTTAGGCTAATAACCATAGTTGGACCTAGTATAACTTAGTTGAGCTAGAATGACTTAGAAATTGACCGAAAAGCATGCATTAGTGTATTTTAACCCATTTCTCATTTATTACACCAATTAACATAATGTTTCCTAAATAGGATTGTGTGAAACCAGCTTGGGCATCAAGAGACACCTTTGCTCAGTACCAGAGGTGGGTATATCTCTCTGTTAGTTTTTATTCATGATAGTGTATGTATCATATGTTCAAGAAATGTTTACTTGATTCTGACACAGTATCTACATGTACTGGTACTAAATGGATTCTGTCATAAGATGTTATCCCCTATTGTGTTCAGCGGATACTCCTTCATATGTATTTTATCATGTGTATCAGGTATTCGTTATCATGTACTTCATATTCACACATTGCTCGTGTTCAGCGTGCTTATATTCGTGTTTGTATCGTGTCATGATTGGATCCATAAGTATTGGTTGGGGATGGGGGAGTAGGAGTTGGTTATGTGATCATGCCTAGTATATTCGTGTATATGTCGATTATATATCACTCGTGTAATCGAGTTACCACATTATGTTCATGTTCAACCTAACCCGATCACATAACGAACTTGTACTCTAAAGCACATTAGCTAGTTTATTCATTTCTATTACCTGCAGTTATTTCTTATTGCATGTTCTTTCTTTCTAGTATATTATCTGTTTACTATAGTTCATTTCTATTTCCTAGTTGCTAGTTCATCTTGTATTTTTCTGATGATTGGCTAGAGGTGTCGTGTCCCACTTACTACAGGCCGCAGGACAATGAGACATTACAGGATATCTGCCTAGAGCAGGAGAACCTAGTGCTAGTGACTAAGGAGGCTTAGACTTATATTGTTTAGACATTGTATTAGTCTTATTTTATACTCATGGCATGTATATTATTATTTTGGAAGTTGTTTGTACATAAACTCATAGTGTGGACTTGTGGATATTTTGTGATTCTTATTTTATCTTTCTATTTTATATCGTGCTCTATCTTTCTTAGTTTGATATTGTGATTGAGTATTGATATCTTATCATGTCATTATATTTGTTCCTCCATTTGGAGTTGAGATGGCATGACAGGTACCACACACACACACACACATACACACACACACACACACGCATATATATATATATATATAGTATGAGATGTTTAGATAGTATTGTGGACCCAAACAGCGTTCTACCATCGATGTTACGGCATAGGCTGGGCATTTTTCATGTACTCGTACCCCCATTTCGGATGCGATTCATGACACATTTTTAGTGGTAGCCCATGATGGTCAAGAGATCACAAGTAGTATGATTTCGTAGTAGTGCTCGGACTTAGATTACTGCTATGAGCCTGCTTTAGGATATAGGATATAGGTTGAGAGTATACTCAATCACAGCTAGGAATACTTCCAACTTATTGCTTTTGCTATCCTTATCAATTTGAAGGCTTGCTTTAATTGAATAATTCTATCCTTCTTTGATGATATCATATCTTACTCAATGCTGATTACTTTGTTTAAACCTATCTTCAGGATACTGCCGAAGACGTGATCCCAGAGCTCAGGCGCGGTGTCAGCGAGGTTGGTCACTTTGTCGTCTCAAATGAGGACGTCAGCTGTCACTGCTCCATCAACTTCAGCTCATAGGGCCACTTCATCGGTCTAGGTAGGCATTACTGTAGCAGCTTTCGGGGGTCCTCCACCTCCAGTCTAGAGGATGGTATCCACAGATTCACAGAGGAGGGTGCCTATATCTTCAGAGGAGCTACCACCACCACCACCAACAGTTGATCTGACGCAGGTATTTGCGTTCTTTTAGCAAATAATGGAGGCACAGAGAGACCAGGAGGAGGCCTAGCAGTGCCAGTCTGAGTTCATAAGGAAGGGCATTGAGAATGCCCACCAGCTTGCACTCACCGCAGTATAGAGGGTTGCCTCAGTCCAGCCACAAGTGCCACAACCTCCACCAACCCCATAACAGTCGATGCCGGGGACTATCATTGACATCAAGAGTATGGGGCCCCAGGATGTTAAGGGAATTGAGAGGATTATTTATGTGGATGACTGGATCGAAGATATAGAGAGAACCTACAGCTGGCATAGATTCCAGGGAGACTACAGGTGGAGGCAGTAGGGAGAATGATGTATGATATTGCTTTGACATGGTTCAGGACCGACTCGAGGATCACAGCACCTGGACTTACTTAGAAATCTTTCAAGGAGCTTTTTAAGGAGAAGTTCTTTCCAGATGTGGCTCTGAATTCTCTAGAGAGCCAGTTTCAGTACCTCGTCCAGGGTAACATGACAATGGACGAGTATGCAGCAGAGTACTATAGATTGGGTCACTTTGTGGAGGGACAGAATCCCCAGGGAAAAGCCCGGAAGTTTAGAAAGGGTCTGAACAGGAAGATCAAATCCCATACTAGCGGACATCGTACTACTACATTTGGGGAGATCTTTGTGTAGGCACAACAGGCAGAAGATAATTTGGAGGTGGGCTCCAAGAGTATGAAAGATCCTTTAGGAGCTAGCAGTAGTGCGGGCCAAGTAAAGTGGCCTCAATTTTAGAAGCAACATCAAAGATATTTGCAGCAGCAAGGCAGCAATTCTCCAAACCAGCTAGAGTGCTAGTACAGGAGGTGCACCAGATTTAGAGGCCGGCTCAACCGGCTATTCCTTGCCCATTCTGCAAGAAGCCAGGACATGGATAGGATGCGTACAAGATGAGATTGGGCCAGTATTTATTCTGTGGATCAGGAGACCACCAGTTGAGGGCTTATCCTAGGGCTCCAGCTCATCCAGCTCATGACGGGGCCCAGGCACAAGGAGCACCCGTGAGACCACCAGCGGTACAACAGAGAGGACTTTCGTTGGTAACACAGCAGCAGAGGTTCGCACAGCACCACCACCAGCAGAGAGGTGCGCAGTAGGGGCGAGCTTTTGCCTTGACTGTCAAGGAGAAGGAGCCAGTTAGTGATGTCATCTCAGGTTCAGTCTATCTTGATTCTTTTCCAGCTAATATTTTATTTAATTTTGGTGCTTCACATAGCTTTGTATATGTATATTCTGCCTTAAAGTATTATCTTGAGATTGAACTATTGGTGAGGACTTGCAAGATCACGACCAGGGGTGGCATTATCCTGGTTAGTGATGTTTGCAAAGATCGGAGAGTTTTTTTAGGAGGCCGAGAGTTGAGCGCGTGTCTACTCGTAATACCACTCAAAATAGGTTGGTTGAGTAGGCACCATGCTAGTATCGAGTGTCATGGAGGCAGATTTTTATTTAGACCGCCAGGAGAACCAGAGTTTGAGTTCGCCAGAGGAGCAGTGGAGCAGAGAGAGGGAGACTTCTGTGGAGCTTTGTTGCGAGAGAAAGAGCTGCCACATCCATTGATTGCAGAGTATATGGATGTTTTCACAGAAGAATTGCCAGGTTTGCCACCAGAAAGAGATGTGGAGTTCTCTACAGACTTGGTACCAAGCGCAGAGCTAATATCACAGCACGTCTGTAGGGTGAACAATAGCGAACTGGCAGAGTTAAAGAAGCAGGTGGACGAGTTACAGGACAAGGGCTTCATCCGCTCTAGTTTATCATCGCGGGATGCTCCGATATTATTTGTCCCAAAGAAGAATGGGTCGGTACATATGTGTATCGACTACAGGGATCTTAACAATCTCACTATCAGGAAAAAATACCCGTTGCCAAGGATTAATGATCTCTTTGATCAGTTGAGCGAAAAAAAAGTATTTTTGAAGATAGACTTAAGGTCGGGTTACCACCTGGTGAAAGTAAAAAAGGAACATATTTCGAAGTCAGCTTATAGGACTCAGCATGGGCAGTTTGAGTTCTTGGTGATACCATTTGGGTTGACCAATGCCCCGTCAGTATTCATGAACCTGATGAATAGGCTGTTTCATCAGTACATAGATCAGTTCGTGGTGGTTTTCATTAATGATATATTAATATATTCGAAGACCCCCGAGGAGCAGCACCTGAGGATATTTTTGGAGACCCTCGGGAAGGAGAAGCTATTTGGCAAGCTTTTGAAGTGTCAGTTCTTCCTTGATAAGGTTGATTTCCTTGGACATATGATTACAGGATATGGGATCTTAGTGGACCCGAAGAAGATTTCAGTAGTTAAGTCGTGGTCTACCCAAGTTCAGTGGCAAAGATCAGGAGCTTTCTTGGATTGGCCAGCTATTATCGGAGGTCTGTTCAAGATTTCTCCAAGATTACAGAGCCGATGACTAGGCTGACCAGAAAGGATGTAGAGTTTATCTTGACAGAGGAGTGACAGGCTGCCTTTGAGGAGATGAAGAATAGGTTGACTACAGCTCCAGTATTGACATTGCCATCATGGACAGGAGAGTTTTTCACATACAGTAATGCTTTGGGTAAGGGTTTGGGATATATTTTATAGCAGAATGGAAAGCTGATTGCCTATGCTTTCAGGCAATTACGTTCGCATGAGAAGAATTATCTTACCCATGACTT
Source organism: Iris macrosiphon (assembly GCA_036927795.1). Classification (NCBI taxonomy): domain Eukaryota; kingdom Viridiplantae; phylum Streptophyta; class Magnoliopsida; order Asparagales; family Iridaceae; genus Iris; species Iris macrosiphon. The sequence continues at coordinate 102,480,633 of JAYESA010000001.1, read as the reverse complement.
GGAGTTAGAAACGGTCATCTTTTCTCTAAAGCTGTGAAAACAATACTTGTACGGAGAGCATATAGAGATCTTTACAGACCACAAGAGCTTGAAGTATGTGTTTACACAGAAAAAGTTCAATATGAGGCAGCGATGATGGTTGGAGTTGATGAAGGACTTCGATATTTTTTTATAGTACACCATCCAGGGAAGGCCAACGTAGTCGTTGATGCTTTGAGCCAGTATCCAGTGGCTATGTACTTGACGAGGGACAGACACTTATTGGCCAATCTTGATAGCTTGTGTATTGAGGTACTAGTTCCTGGAGTTGCGGAACAGATATGGGAACTTTAGGTACAGTCAGAGTTGATAGACTAGATCAGAGCCACACAGTTCGAGGATGAGTCTCTGAGGAGCATCAGAGTGCAGTTCCGGATGGGATTATCAGAGGGATTTTATTATTGCAGAGGATGGATCAATGCGGCATGGTACCAGATTGTGTGTGCCGAGTAGAGAATTGCGTGAGAAGGTTCTTCAGGAGGCGCATCGATCCCAGTACTCTATGCATCTATATGCCAACAAGATATTAGAGACATGAGAGAGTATGTTTGGTAGTATAGTATGAAGCGGGAGGTGGCGAGCTTCGTATCCAGATGCTTGGTATGTCAACAGGTAAAGGCGAAGAGCCAGAGGCCAGGTGGATTACTTTAGCCTTTACCCATTCTAGAGTAAAAATGGGAGCATGTGATGATGGACTTTGTATCAGGGCTTCTACGTTCTCCAGGAGGAGAAGCTCGCGGAGATATATATGCGATAGATAGTCAGATTGCATGAAGCTTCTGCGAGCATAGTCTCAGATCAGGATAGTCGCTTCATATCCCACTTCTGGAGGAGTTTGCAGGCTACCTTGGGCACCCAGCTCAAGTTTAGTACCGCATATCACCTCAGACAGACGGGCAGTCAGAGAGGACTATCCAGACTCTTGAAGATATCCTACGCACCTTTGTTTTGGATTTTGGAGGCTCTTTGAAGGATCACCTTCACTTAGTAGAGTTTTCTTATAACAACAGTTACAAGGCCAGTATCGAGATATGACCATTTGAGGCGTTGTATGGACAAAGATGTCGTACTTCGTTATTCTGGGATGATGTTGGTGAGAGAGCCTTATTGGGACCAGAGATGGTCATGGATACATCTGAGAAGGTGAAGATTATCAGGGATAGACTTCGGGTGGCGCAGAACAGACATCGGCATTGGGCCGATAGCCACCAAAGACCATTGGAGTTTGAGGTATAGGTTTTGTTTGCATTATTTGTAATTACTTGTTTTAGATAGAGTTCTAAGGTTGTGTTTAGTGCTAGGTGGGCGATTTGGTATTCTAGAGGATTTTTCTAACACAGGGCATAATTTACTTTGGTGGAGACGGAAAGCTTAGTCCACTGTATATTGGACCCTTCGGTATTCTTGAGAGGGTCGGTACAGTGGCCTACAGACTAGACTTGCCGCCCGCACTAGAGGGAGTGCACAATATGTTCCACGTGTCACAACTGAGATGGTACATAAAAGACCCTAGCCATATATTGGATCACTCAAAAATCAAGGTAGGTCCGACTCTCAACTACCCAGAGCAGCCTGTGGAGATTCTGGATCGCAGGAAGAAGGTACTACGAAATCAGACGATTCTTTTGGTAAGCATCGCGTGGAGGCATCACTCTTTAGGAGAGTCTACCTAGGAGCGAGAAGCCGAGATGCACGAGCGATATCCTTATATATTTGAGATGTGAGATATAATTCTTGCTTGCTTGTTGTGATTGCTTTTGTAGCTAGTTTCTTCCTTAAATTTTGAGGACAAAATTTTTCTAAGGTGGGTAGGATTGTCACCCTCACTTTTTCAAATAGGGATAGTTTAGAAATTTAGCATATTTATTTTATTGTTAGAAATTAAACATTACTTAGTATGCTATATGCCTTGCATTATTTATTTATAGTAATGGGCTAGCCTATTATTTAGACTTGATACCAGTGAACCCAAATAAGACTTTTCATGATAACTAGTGAGCCCAACGAGGACTAGACCCATTAGACACATTCTCTCTAATTAATTAGGAGGATTATATTAATATGCATTAGTGTAGAAACTTTCCAAAATAGTTATCCTTAATTATATTCCATAATTCTTCATGTAGGGCAACTTAGACATTTGATGGTGACTTGGAGAGAGAGAAAGAAGGTCGGCCACTATAGAGGGGCTACTCTCTCTCTCTCTCTCTCTCTCTCTCTCTCTCTCTCCTCTTTATTTGTACTCATTTCTAGATCCCCAATACATTTCATCCTTCCATCAATCCCTCTCAATTCTTTCACATTCCCTCTCATTCTCATCACTCAAGGAGCATTGGATCTTGCAGTAGCAAGGAGCACTTGAAGAAGGAACTTTGGCAAGGAGATTATGTCTGGATCATGTTAGTAGGAATAATTCATTAGAAATCCATCTTTCAATAGGTTTAATTCTGAATTCACCTTCATTATAGGTTCCAAATCATGCATTTGATAATTAGGAACCCTCCCATGGCATAAGACTACCTATAGGAAGAAGTTCTAGGCTATTTGGATGTGTATTATAATTTGTACATGGTAATTTATGTCAATTTTGGGGGAATTACGAGATTGACATATCAAGTGTGTGTCATGAGATCAAGTAGATCTAATTAGAATTATATCAGGATTGTGGGACTAGCTACGTGTCCATAAATGGATACAAGAATGTCGTATCATGAAAAGGTGTGATATGGGGTGATACGGGGCCCAATTTGGGTGATTTGTGCGATTTTCCTTTAATTTTTTTGGTAGCAAGTTGTATTAGTTATATAATAGTATATTTGATATATGGGAAGGATTATTGTGGAGTATTTAGTATTTTGACACCTCAATTGGATGAGTATCATGAATATTCTAGTTATACACTTAAGGTGTTTGCTTAAATTCTAGTGTGTGTTGTTATATTATTGTCACTGCCAAATTCTAGAAAATAGGGTTATTTTTTTATTTATTTGGTAAATTGTGTATTGTATTTAATCAATTATATTTATATTTAATTAGTGATTATATTATTTTTAATTGATTGTTTAAGGGTTTTGGCTAGTCTGGACCCATGTCAGACCCTAGTGGACCTATGTCCGACCCAGCCCACACCCCAGTGAGACTTATTTTTGGGTTTAAAATATTTATTATATTTTTAGTGGGTTAGTTGGAGAGATTTGGAGTTAGTTTGAGTGCTTTTGGAACCCGAAACCCAAACCCAAGTGAGAGGGGGCATTTTAGGCATTTGGAGACTTTGGAAACCTATTTTACTACATGGCCGGCCCCTATTTTCCAGCCCTCACCCGCACACCAGCAGCCCCATCCCCCTACTTCTTTTTCTTCACTTCTTCTTCTTCTCCACTTCTTCTTTCTTCTTCCTTCCTTCTTCCAAAGTAAGTGTTCTCCATTTTTCTTCCTTCTTTCTTCCATTCCTTCTTCTTTATGTAAACCCTAACCCTACTTTTTCCCTAACCTAGGTGTGTGGAGCCTAGATTTAGTGTGGAGGCAAAATTTGGTGGCTTGGAGCTTGAGGGAGGTGATTTCTAGTAGATCGGAGACTTTGGCCTTGGGATTCCAACTCCCAAGAGGTAAATCCTAACTTTCCCCTTGCTAATTATTTTTATGTAGTGTAATTAGTGTTTTAGAACCTTCCTAGACCCTAAGCCTACCCGTGGGAGGAAGTTGGAACTAGTTTGGTTGAGTTTAGAGACTTTGACACTAGGTTTTGTGTCAATTTCGGATGGAATCCGAATTTGGCCCAATTTTGGGTGATGTCCTAGGTTAGACGGACCTAGGTAAACATTGTCGAGTGTCTTGAGGGTGAGTGCGTGTCTCCGTTCGGACACGGAAAGTCGTGTCGCGGAGAAACGAGCGTTTCGGGCGAATTTGGGGTTTTCGGCGTCGCCGATTCTAAGTGCATGCGCATTTTCGCCACGGGCCTAGAATTGAGGCGGTAGCATTTTTTCTTGGATCTAGGCATCGTTTAGAACCCGTGGGTAAATTTTGGGCCGATTCTGAGTTGGTTTGGTGTACGTTTTAAGAGGTTTTCCGAACCGTACACCGCGTGTTCGTCGAAATGACCGAACGGCCATTTCGACTTGGTTTCCTAGTTTTGGGCTTGTACGCGCGTTAGGTTAGCATCGAGGAGTGTGTGCTAGAGTTCTTGGGTTATATTTTATATATTTATAGGTTTTTGTGCGTGTTGGGGGCGTTGGACGTGAGTGGGGTGTGTTGGTTGTATGTTGTGTGCGTTGTGGTTGAGTTGTGTTTGTGTGTCTTTATATATATATGTATGTGTCTATATATGTATATATATTTATATATATATATGTGTGTGTATTTATATATATGTGCTTGTGTATGTATATGTCTATGTGTTAGTGTATATATGTATTTGTATAAGTGTGCGTGTGTGTGTATATGTATATATATATTTATGTGTATGTGTATATATATTTAAGTGTGTGTATATGTACATATATATATATCTGTGTGTGTGTGAGTATGCATATATATATAAATAGGTGTGTTTATATATATGTATAGCTATGTGCATAAGTGTTTGTGTGTGTATAAATATATATGTGTAAGTGTTTGTGAGTGTGTAGGTGTGTGTGTTAATATATATGTTAGTGTGTGTGTGTGTGTGTGTGTGTGTGTGTGTGTGTATATATATATAGAGAGAGTTATATATATATGTATATATGTATATGTGTGTGTGTCTTTGTGTTTGTGTGCGTGCGTGTTAGTGTCGAGGCGAGCCAGCGTACAGCGGGGCCTGTGCAGCGTGCAGCGCGCGCTACAGCAGCATGCACAGCAAGCAGCAGCAGCAGCAGCAGCAGTAAAGGCAGCAGCAGCAGCTAGCATTCGCGGCTTCGTGGCTCGGCGCTTGCGTGCCGCGTTGCTCTCGCAGCTGGGTAGCGTTGGTTAGGGAGATATATATAGATATCTAGAGAGATAGATAGCAAGATAGATAGATATATAGATAACTAGATAGATTGATAGATAGGTAGATGGATATAGTTAGATATCTAGATAGATAGTAGTTAGATTGATAGATAGTTAAATAGATTAGATACATAAATAGTTATATAGATAGATGGATAGATAGATAGGTATTAGATATATACATATCTATATGTATAGATATAAAAACCTATAGCTAGATATATATATATATATATATATATATATATATATATATATATATATATATATATATATATATATATATATATATATATATATATATATATATATGAGTTTGGGTATATATGGGTATTTGTGTATATGTGTGCTATATATATATATAGATATCTAGGTATATGTATAATATATGATAGATATATATATTTTTAGCCTAGATTATAGCTAGATATATATATCTACATACCTAAATAGCTAGTTAGAGGGGTATTAGAGCGATACCTCAATACCTTGGGATACCGAGGTATCTCAATACCTTGAGATATCTAAGGTATTGAGTTTCGAGCGGGGTTTTTGAGCAATAGCCTAGGAATAGTATTGGAGTAATTTTTATATGTGTATGTATATATATTTACGCGTGCTAGCATAGGTTTTAGCGGGTTTAGGCGGGGTGCGTGGCCTAGGGCAAGGAATCGGATACCGAGGGTATCCCAGTATCTCGAGGAGGCGAGTTTGTGAGTTTTCTAGCTTAATGAGCTCGATTTGACCTAGAATTTCAGGAACACCCTAGTTGGACCTATCTTTGACCATAATTGTCCTCGTTGACTGTAAAAGTCAACGTTTGACCTATTTTTGACCTAGAGTTGACTTTTTGTACCCCTGGTTGACTTTTTAACCCAAATTTCACCGGTTTGACCCGTTCGACCTCGAATAGCCCTAGAAGTCTATTTTTAGTTATTTTATATCAGTTTAACTCCTTAGAACCCTGTTTAATCTTGCTTTTCGCTATAGGTTCTTGCGATACCGGTTTGGATCTCGATCTCGATCCTCATCAGTTGCTCAGGACATCAGGCGAGTACCTACCTCTGATAGTTTTCAATTTATGATAGCATTTATATCACCTATTCTAGAACTGTGATACTTGATTCTGACACATTGTTACATGATCTGGTACTAGTGGATCCCGTCATGAGATGCTATCCTCCTTACCGTGTTCAGCGGGTACTCTATCACGTGTATTTTATCCTGTGCTTCGGGTATTGATCCTCATGTGCTATCATGTGCTTCTTGTGCTCTCGCCTTCGTGTGTGCTAGCTATTATCATGTACGTAGCATGTTGTGGTTGGATCCAATGGTATTAGTGGGGGAGGGGAGTAGGAGTTGGTTATGTGATCAAAGCCAAACAGTATTCATGTGTATGTCGGTTATGCAACTCACGCATAACGGAGTTATCGTAGTATTTTTTATGTGCAACACAAGTCGATCACATAACGAACTTGTGCTCAAGGCACTTAGCTAGTATTCATGTTTTCTCATATGCAGTTACTTCTTTACTTGTATTGTTCTCCAGTTTATATTGCAGCTACTTTATCTGCCCCAGCATGTATTTATTTTTCTGTGCATCTTGTATACTTTTCTATTGCTCGTCATATACACCTTACAATATATTTGTAGTTGCTTTCAGAGTTATGTACTTCGCTCCAGTCCTGACTGGGCATATTTTTCCAGAGGATCCTGAGGATTATTGCCCGACGTTCTACGGGCCGGGTGTTGACGAGGGTTGTGACCCCGAGACTGAGGAGGAGTGCGCCAAGGAGACGCCTTTAGCGCCCTAGTTAGCTAGGTAGGTTTCCTGGGTTGTTCCCAGTGGTTTATTTGGATGATTGTACTTATTCTTTGATGCTGTGAGATATTGTAGGCTTTTAGCCTTGGACTGTATTTTGGATATTGTCTTTCTCTCTTTGGTTCTGGTTTCCTTTTGCTATCATATCATGCTTTTACTCTTCCCCTAGATTATTGTGATTGAGAGCTTATATATATTGCGTGGTTGCCCTCCTTTTGGAGAGGTTATTGACAGATTTTTTTGTGAGATATATTGATATGGTTGACCTAGAACGAACCTTACAGCGTTCTACCGCCGATTCTGCGGCGTAGGCTGGACGTACCCACGGCTCATGCCCGATTTTTCGGGTGCGGGTCGTGACACATTTTTGGTGGTGGCCCATGCAGGTCTAGTTTTTAGGTTTACCTGCAATAGGATATAGGATATAGGCTGAAAGAGAGAGTGCTCAATCACAACTATGACTCTTCCTGATTTCTTTTGCTATCTTTAATTTTTCCTGAAATTGTTTTCTTTTGCAATATTACTGTCCTTCTTTGATGATATCGTTTCTTGCACCGTATTGACTTCTTTTGATCTGTGTTCTTCTTGATTTCATTTCAACACTTGCTTTATTTGATTCCGGGGCTTCCCATAGCTTTGTGTCTGTATCTTTTGCTGTTAGACACCATCTTGTTGCTGAACCTTTAGCTAGACTCTGTAAGATCATGACCGGGGGTGGTATCATCCTAGTCAGTGATGTCTGCAGAGGCCGGAGAGTTACCTTGGGAGGCCAGAAGTTGAGTGTGTGCCTACTCGTAATGCCACTTCCGAGCTATGATATTGTACTCGGGATGGATTGGTTGAGTATGCATTATGCTAGTATAGATTATCGTGGAGGCAGAGTGATATTTAGTCCGCCGGGTGAGCCAGAGTTTTAGTTTGCCAGAGGAGCAGCGGAGCAGAGCGAGGGAGTCTTCTGCGGAGCCCTGGTGGTAGAGCCGAGGTTGCTACATCCACTGATAGAGGAGTACATGGATATCTTCCGGATGAGTTGCCAGGGTTGCCTCCAGACAGAGATATGGAGTTCTCTATAGACTTGGTGTCAGGCGCGGAGCCGATATCCCAGCACGTCTATAGAGTCAGCAACAGTGAGCTGATAGAGTTGAAAAAGCAGTTGGATGAGCTTCAGGATAAGGGATTTATCAGATCTGGTTCTTCTTCGTGGGGTGCTCCGATACTTTTTGTACCGAATAAGGATGGGTCAATACGGATGTGTATCGATTACAGGGCTCTGAACAACCTCACAATCAAGAACAAGTATCCGCTGCCGTGTATTGATGATCTTTTTGACCAGTTGAGCGGAGCGAGGGTATTTTCCAGGATTGATCTGAGGACAAGCTACCTGTCACGCCCCAGTCCCAAAAATACGTAGGACTAGGACACGTAAGCATGTCAGCCGCATGGATATGGCAACTCCAATATATGGAAACCAAATCCACACGTACGCTGTAATATGAATATCAAATCCACAAGTGGTATAAAATATATGTCACAAGTCACAGGGTATAATCTAAATCTCATCCACCAAAATTATATAGAAATAAATAACCAGTATCTAAGAAACTAGATCTCAATAAGAAGTATCTAAGAATGATAGTTGGATGGAAACAAATCCACTACCAACTCAAATGGGAAGAATAAATACAATATAAGTACAACACAATCAAACATATAAGTACCAGCTATCAATCCCGGCTCGAAGAGAATACATCCACGAAGCATCTATAACCATCCAAATCTGTGCTCCTGCAAATACTCAAGAGCAGGTACACCTGGCAGCGGACCAGGTCCTCAGAGGGACGTAACAAGATACTTAAACACATGCCAATAAAGTACTGAAATAAATACCCAAAGGGGTCACCTAACCGTCTAAAGTGAATGCAGTTAAGAACAACTTTCCCCACAAGTGAGCTATCTGGCTGAAAACTGGGATTTGGCATGGTTCTCTTTTGAAGATCCAGGGGCCTAAAAGGTACGTCGTCTTTTGAACGCCGGTGGCCCGCCTGATAGTACATAATATATAGTGGTCATCATGACCCGTATCTCCAGCGGAGAATCTGGGCGTACAGGAGAAAAAGTGTAAAGGAGCTCAAATGCGGTACTTGTTGTTCTCCCCTCCCAATGCTCTAAGCATGTCACATCCATGACACAATAACACCTCTAATAACTGCCAAGTCTACTAGCATGCAAAGTTTCTAACGGCAGCTATTCCTAACGCACGGCCCATACGTACAGGAGGCCAGACCTGTCACGCAGTCCGTGATCTATATGAGACTCACACCCGTGTAACATCTGTGTCACGGCCAATGAACCTAATGATACTACATGATAATGGGGTAGTCTCATAAACAGGGTCAATGCAAATACATAAATAAAAACATATCGTGACGACACCGTCGCGTACATTTTATATAACAATTAAAATATATGAACTAAAGACAGAAGATAAAGATGCATGCAACATATGGAATAAAAATAATAGTACAATGGTAAGGTATACTTGCCTGGCCAGGAAGCTGTAATGTACCCATAACCTGCTCCAGAAATCGCGCAGAATAATCCAATATCCTATGTACATATGATATAATACGATTAAAATCAGTAGTCATTACAATAGTGCACACACACAACAATACTTACACTGGACTCAGGGGGTACCCTAGGGGTAGCACTAGGCATCTCACACGGTCAATTACGCGTTGAATTACGCGGGTGCCCTACATTAACTATTGTAGCATGGTCAGTCCAAATATCATGTGTCTAGGCCAGTACATAATTGTACACAAGACAGTCATCTGGCATGTTCTTAGGATCAACATGGTCAGGGTAGTACGGAATAGTCCACGGTATCCTAGGGTCATATAGTCCGATTATGTATAGGCAGCATAGTATTTAATTACTTATAATTTATGTACATACCATATATTTATTTATCCTATGTATAACACCCAAATATACATATCAATTGAATATGTGTATTAAATATCTATATAAATATATATACCAATGAATAATATATGCGTACGCGTACATATACGTACACGCATCTGGGTACACCGACTCAGGCCTGATGTCAACTAACAGTCAATAAGTAATGCTAATATCCTACTGGCACACACACAAACTCTTATAACAAGGGGATGACGGGACAAGTTCTTACCTAGGGTGCGTGCACGGAATCGGCTGGACGACGACGAAGAGAGGTTGATGCCATAAAATACAAAAAAGTCCTCCAACGATCCTAACCCTTTAATAATACATATAATAATTATTTAAACCTAATTTGCAACTTGATATAAAGGCTGATATGAGAGTTCAAGGGGAAATTGGTAATTACCTTATTCCTTAAGAGGGTTTATGTAACTTTCATACTTATTCAATTAGTGCTGCTACTTGAACCTTGCGTGGACTTCTGCTCCTTAAGTCCTCTTCTCTTGATCCAACTTAGATTCATTATAAGTATCATGCTTCTGACTGTTCAGACTTGGTGACTGCTTGGGTGTTGAGGAACTCCCTCTGATACATCTGGTCTCTCCACCCTCACCTTGTTAAAGATGCGAGTGAAATCATCAGCCGATGCAGGGTCACTTTCATCCCATTCTCCAAACTTCGACACTTCTGGTCCTTTCCCTGGAATCTTACCGAACCGATCGCAGTCACATAAATGCCATTTTTAATCACAGCCATTTCGTTCGTGTCTGAAGTATCGTTTATCCATCTAATGATGTCGATCCGTCCGGTGCCGTCGTCGAGGTCGAAGGTCACATTCGTAACCTTCTCCTCCTTATTCATCACCATTCCCAGCAGATTCACGTTGGTGGCGTCGACGCCATCGACGACGAGATTGGACTTATCGTCGTTGGAATTGAAGTCCTCGCTGATCTGCTTCACCGTCAGAGGAAGAACCGGATGGACGGAGCGACATTTTGAGGATCCAAACTCTAGGATTTGTGTGGACTGGGAAGAGGGGAACGGGGTACTCCGGCGAAATGTCGGTGGTGGTCGAACTGGTGGTGCGGCAATGGCGGTTAGTCGAGTCCGGCGGGAAGGAGAGGAGATCGACGGCCTGTGGTGGTGTGGATGATGGTTCGAAGTCGATGGGAGCGGCGGGTCCTTGGTCGAGATGCTACTCCGGTGGTCGGCTCGCGAGCTCGAGGAGAGGCGGGGGAAGAAGAACAGTATGGGTATAGGGGGTGTCGGCTGGGGAAAGATTGGTTTTGGGAATAAAATAGGGAAAAAAAAGTAATGGAAGAGAGTATTTATACATGGGGACTTTTGGTTTGGGTTGACCTAGGAATTTGTGGGCTTGGTCAACTATCCTTAGGGTTGGGCCTTGGGCTCTCATGAGGGTGTTTGGGAAGGCTAAAATTACATTAATTAAATGCAAGAGTAGATTTAATATACGGGGCGATGTGCGCGCGTTGCACATGCTGAAAATTACAAAAAAAATCTACGTGAAGGAAAGATTGAGTTTCTTCACGTATTGTCCAATGGTGGGGACACCTCAGTGCATTTTTGCATAAAAGCCCCCCAACAATTGGAAAATTGCACAAAGGCGGAAATTAGATTTAATTAATTAAATCGAAATACGCACGATGCTCTAGAATTAATTAGGAGTACATGGGATTAAATCAGGCGGCCATAATTGTTAGGGGCGTAGAGGGGACAGTGCAGAATATTAATAAAATTTGGTTTGCACAAAACGGTCCAGATTGTGTCCCCAATTTCAATTGGGACGCACAAGGATACAAAATTGGGAATTTATTTATAATTAATAAACAACGTCTGCGACATTTGTTGTGCGGCTAAAATATAGCATCAGGGAGCAATATTATAAGTTGCACAAGGGTCGGAATCGTAGGTGAACACGTCTAGGATGAGATCGTGAAGTTTCTAGATAGGCAATGGCTAGTGAGGTACTCCAATTATAGAAGCAACGGTAATGTGAGCTACGCGATATAAATTAATGCATAATTAAATAATGCCGCGTTCTAATTCTTATTGGGTTCAAAGTAGCCCTAATTTCGGGTGAGGGGGTTTACAATCTACCCAACTTAAAATAATTTCGTCCTCGAAATTAAAACTAGGGTAGGGTTTCTCTATCTAACCTCCCTTGATTGCAGTATAAAGAATTCTCCTTAAGTTAACATGGTAGTTTCTACCAAACTTAGAGTTTACCCATCTATCATCTAAGGCTATACATCTAAGAGGGCTATGTCCCAAATTATGTGATCATGTTATTTAATCCTCAAGGTCTCTTAACACCAAATATATCCTCTATGATATGCCTTTAATCATTTATAAAAGATAGTCACCAGACAATGTGATTGGCCTATAGGGATATCTAGTACTATCTATATATCAAACTTACCAAGCAAGATGTTTCGTCTTTTCGAAATAAGGAAAGACGTAGATCAATAAATAAAAGTTCAAGGGAGAGGTAATAGAATGCAAGTATGGGGATCAAGGCGCTTTAAAGAATTCAATTGGGAATTGTCAAAGCAGTTGTGGATTAAAATCCTATTTTGGTAATTCTTTGTTCGCATGCTCGTATTGGTACAGTTATGCAACCGATACGATCCGCTCAGACATATCCAGGGGCAAGTACAGGTGTTTACTAGCCAACTATATATCTCAATCCACGTAAGGTAGTATTGCGAAGGGCGAATCGAGCGCACTATGGTTGATCAGACCGTAGTACTCTGATTCTGAAATGTATTAGTGTGCGCGCCCAAAAATACATATGTAGTAAACAAGCTTGATAAAGAATAAGCTTGCAAAAACTAGGCTATAATAGCAGTATAATTCAAGATGGTACAACAAATATAAGTACGCTGGATTATGATAAAAGAAAGTGCAAATTAATTCAAGTACACAAGGCAAAACAACATAAGCAACAATAATAAAAGACTCTACAATCTCTACAGTTATCATACAACCTCCTTGCCTAAGTCGCTAGTCGACCACATAGGGGCATGGACCTCTAAATTCTATTGTCTGAATAAACACTGTCATCTTATGCTAGCATACAATTTATGTCATTCAGTTACACTACCTCGATGGGTCAAGTGGACTATGTGGTACTAGGTTGTGAGGCATACTACCCAACTTAGAAGAATTAAACTGATACTGTGATTGTCTTAAGGATACCGTAGAAACTCCTGTTAAGGTCTACGATAAGGGGTCTTGGTACTTATTAGGGTATCCTCTTATATTACATAGGTCATGGTCGTCTTTGCCTTAGTCATAGTGCTTATAGAACAAGTGTCAATAGTAAGGATGGAAGAGTTACTAGCCTCAAGGGAAAAGGGGGTTTAACTTATATCGGGCTATGGTTACAAATTTCGTGGTTTAAAGCTAAGGGGTAATTATTAGGTCACAACCTAGGGGAACTACGCAAACTATCAAATCCTAACTATCATGCACAAAATTCAAAGTTCAAATTACCAAGCTATACCCTAGCAAACTACATGTTCTAACATAGAATAAAATTACTTGGCCTTTAATCATACGAGTTATGTGGCACGAGTTAAATGATGAAGAAAGAAGAGTCATAATTTAGTCGTCACACAATTAGCGAACGCTAAGGTTGCAGGGGGACAAGATATGGAATCAAAAATAGAGGGCTCTAGGTAGCATCATGGTGCTCTAAGGGGTGGCATGCTAGTTGCCATGTTCGAGGTATGATAAAGGGAGAAGTGTTGATTACATTCCTCTAGGCTTCCTGGGGTGCTGTCTACTAATAATAAGACAATGATCTAAGTTTATAGTTCTAATATTATCTAATTATGAAGGTTAGGTTCAGTCCAAATATTAAGTTTTGGTTTTCTATAGGTTCCTCTATACTAGGGTCAACATTATGGTAAACTTCTAACTAACTCCAGTAGTATCTATACTACTCACAGGTCTTCATAATACATCAAGGGGTAATGGTATAACAATCTAAAGATAAGGAATTCTAGGTTCACTAGATATTCTAAACTTAGTGGTGTGTCTATATTCTCGTGTATTCTTAATAGGTGTGCTACTCTAATTATTATCCTAATAACATGGGTTCCTATATTCTAGCAGAAGGCTATATATACTCAAGGAACTTATTAGAGAAGTACAAGAATCAAGCAGGATACAATTGTTCGAATAGAACAGAGAGGAGGAAGATGAATCATAGTCAATTGTGGATGAGATCCTATACTCTACTCCTAGGTGCAGGCTTGTTCGGTACAGTAACGTAACCGAGACAATATGCTCTTGACCTGCATGGGCCACCACAAAAATATGTCACGCCCCAGTCCCAAAAATACGTAGGACTAGGACACGTAAGCATGCCAGCCGCATGGATATGGCAACTCCAATATATGGAAACCAAATCCACACGTACGCTGTAATATGAATATCAAATCCACAAGTGGTATAAAACATATGTCACAAGTCACAGGGTATAATCTAAATCTCATCCACCAAAATTATATAGAAATAAATAACCAGTATCTAAGAAACTAGATCTCAATAAGAAGTATCTAAGAATGATAGTTGGATGGAAACAAATCCACTACTAACTCAAATGGGAAGAATAAATACAATATAAGTACAACACAATCAAACATATAAGTACCAGCTATCAATCCCGGCTCGAAGAGAATACATCCACGAAGCATCTATAACCATCCAAATCTGTGCTCCTGCAAATACTCAAGAGCAGGTACACCTGGCAGCGGACCAGGTCCTCAGAGGGACGTAACAAGATACTTAAACACATGCCAATAAAGTACTGAAATAAATACCCAAAGGGGTCGCCTAACCGTCTAAAGTGAATGCAGTTAAGAACAACTTTCCCCACAAGTGAGCTATCTGGCTGAAAACTGGGATTTGGCATGGTTCTCTTTTGAAGATCCAGGGGCCTAAAAGGCACGTCGTCTTTTGAACGCCGGTGGCCCGCCTGATAGTACATAATATATAGTGGTCATCATGACCCGTATCTCCAGCGGAGAATCCGGGCGTACAGGAGAAAAAGTATAAAGGAGCTCAAATGCGGTACTTGTTGTTCTCCCCTCCCAATGCTCTAAGCATGTCACATCCATGACACAATAATACCTCTAATAACTGCCAAGTCTACTAGCATACAAAGTTTCTAACGGCAGCTATTCCTAACGCACGGCCCATACGTACAGGAGGCCAGACCTGTCACGCAGTCCGTGATCTATATGAGACTCATACCCGTGTAACATCTGTGTCACGGCCAATGAACCTAATGATACTACATGATAATAGGGTAGTCTCATAAACAGGGTCAATGCAAATACATAAATAAAAACATATCGCGACGACACCGTCGCGTGCATTTTATATAACAGTTAAAATATATGAACTAAAGACAGAAGATAAAGATGCATGCAACATATGGAATAAAAATAACAGTACAATAGCAAGGTATACTTGCCTGGCCAGGAAGCTGCAATGTACCCATAACCTGCTCCAGAAATCGCGCAGAACAATCCAATATCCTATGTACATATGATATAATACGATTAAAATCAGTAGTCATTACAATAGTGCACACACACAACAATCAATACTTACACTGGACTCAGGGGGTACCCTAGGGGTAGCACTAGGCATCTCACACGGTCAATTACGCGTTGAATTACGCGGGTGCCCTACATTAACTATTGTAGCATGGTCAGTCCAAATATCATGTGTCTAGGCCAGTACATAATTGTACACAAGACAGTCATCTGGCATGTTCTTAGGATCAACATGGTCAGGGTAGTACGGAATAGTCCACGGTGTCCTAGGGTCGTATAGTCCGATTATGTATAGGCAGCATAGTATTTAATTACTTATAATTAATGTACATACCATATATTTATTTATCCTATGTATAACACCCAAATATACATACCAATTGAATATGTGTATTAAATATCTATATAAATATATATACCAATGAATAATATATGCGTACGCGTACATATACGTACACGCATCTGGGTACACCGACTCAGGCCTGATGTCAACTAACAGTCAATAAGCAATGCTAATATCCTACTGGCATACACACAAACTCTTATAACAAGGGGATGACGGGACAAGTTCTTACCTCGGGTGCGTGCACGGAATCGGCTGGACGACGACGAAGAGAGGTTGATGCCACGAAATACAAAAAAGTCCTCCAACGATCCTAACCCTTTAATAATACATATAATAATTATTTAAACCTAATTTGCAACTTGATATAAAGGCTGATATGAGAGTTCAAGGGGAAATTGGTAATTACCTTATTCCTTAAGAGGGTTTATGTAACTTTCATACTTATTCAATTAGTGCTGCTACTTGAACCTTGCGTGGACTTCTGCTCCTTAAGTCCTCTTCTCTTGATCCAACTTAGATTCATTATAAGTATCATGCTTCTGACTGTTCAGACTTGGTGACTGCTTGGGTGTTGAGGAACTCCCTCTGATACATCTGGTCTCTCCTCCCTCACCTTGTTAAAGATGTGAGTGAAATCATCAGCCGATGCAGGGTCACTTTCATCCCATTCTCCAAACTTTGACACTTCTAGTCCTTTCCCTGGAATCTCACCGAACCGATCGCAGTCACATAAATGCCATTTTTAATCACAGCCATTTCGTTCGTGTCTGAAGTATCGTTCATCCATCTAATGATGTCGATCCGTCCGATGCCGTCGTCGAGGTTGAAGGTCACATTCGTAACCTTCTCCTCCTTGTTCGTCACCATTCCCAGCAGCTTCACGTTGGTGGCGTCGACGCCATCGACGACGAGATTGGACTTGTCGTCGTTGGAATTGAAGTCCTCGCTGATCTGCTTCACCGTCAGAGGAAGAACCGGATGGACGGAGCGACATTTTGAGTATTCGAACTCTAGGATTTGTGTGGACTGGGAAGAGGGGAACAGGGTACTCCAGCGAAATGTCGGTGGTGGTCGAACTGGTGGTGCAGCAATGGCGGTTGGTCGAGTCCGGCGGGAAGGAGAGGAGATCGACGGCCTGTGGTGGTGTGGATGATGGTTCGAAGTCGATGGGAGCGGTGGGTCCTTGGTCGAGATGCTACTCCGGTGGTCGGCTCGCGAGCTCGAGGAGAGGCGGGGGAAGAAGAACAGTATGGGTATAGGGGGTGTCGGCTGGGGAAAGATTAGTTTTGGGAATAAAATAGGGAAAAGAAAAGTAATGGAAGAGAGTATTTATACATGGGGACTTTTGGTTTGGGTTGACCTAGGAATTTGTGGGCTTGGTCAACTATCCTTAGGGTTGGGCCTTGGGCTCTCATGAGGGTGTTTGGGAAGGCTAGAATTACATTAATTAAATGCAATAGTAGATTTAATATACGGGGCGATGTGCGCGTGTTGCACATGCTAAAAATTACGGAAAAAATCTACGTGAAGGAAAGATTGAGTTTCTTCACGTATTGTCCAATGGTGGGGACACCTCAGTGCATTTTTGCATAAAAGCCCCCCAACAATTGGAAAATTGCACAAAGGCGGAAATTAGATTTAATTAATTAAATTGAAATGCGCACGATGCTCTAGAATTAATTAGGAGTACATGGGATTAAATCAGGCGGCCATAATTGTCAGGGGCGTAGAGGGGACAGTGCAAAATATTAATAAAATTCGGTTTGCACAAAACGGTCCAGATTGTGTCCCCAATTTCAATTGGGACGCACAAGGGTACAAAATTGGGAATTTATTTATAATTAATAAACAACGTCTGCGACGTTTGTTGTGCGGCTAAAATATAGCATCAGGGAGCAATATTATAAGTTACACAACGGTCGGAATCATAGGTGAACACGTCTAGGATGAGATCGTGAAGTTTCTAGATAGGCAATGGCTAGTGAGGTACTCCAATTATAGAAGCAACGGTAATATGCGCTACACGATATAAATTAATGCATAATTAAATAATGCCGCGTTCTAATTCTTATTGGGTTCAAAGTAGCCCTAATTTCGGGTGAGGGGGTTTACACTACCACCAGGTGAAGGTCAGGAAGGAGGATATTTCGAAGACAGCTTTTCGGACCAGATATGGACAGTATGAGTTCATGGTGATGCCGTTTGGGTTGACTAATGCCCCGGCAGTATTCATGAATCTGATGAACAAGGTGTTCCATCAGCATTTGGACAGGTTTATGGTGGTGTTTATAGATGATATCTTGGTGTATTCGAAGACCCCAGAGGAGCACGAGGAGCATCTGAGGATAGTGTTGGAGACTCTCAGGAAGGAGAAGCTTTATGGAAAGCTTTCGATGTGCGAGTTCTTCCTTGACAAGGTTGAATTCCTTGGTCATGTGGTGACTGGAGAGGGTATCTCGGTGGATCCGAGAAAGATCATGGCAGTTGAGGCATGGAGTGCTACGAGTTCAGTAATCGAGGTCAGGAGTTTCCTGGGACTGGCAGGTTACTACAGGAGATTTGTTCAGGATTTTTCCCGGATTGCAGAGCCATTGTCCAGGCTGACTCAGAAGGACATGGAGTTTGTTTGGTCAGAGGAGTGCCAGATCGCCTTTGATAAGCTGAAGAGGAGGTTGACGATAGCTCCAGTGTTGACGTTGCCATCAGGTTCTGGAGGATTCACTATCTATAGTGATGCATCGGGGAAGGGATTGGGTTGTGTGTTACAACAGAATGGGAGGGTGATTGCCTATGCTTCCAGGCAAATACGTCCTCATAAGAAGAACTATCCTACCCACGATTTGGAGTTGGCAGCGGTCATCTTTGCTCTGAAATTATGGAAATACTATTTATACGGAGAGCGTGTGGAGATCTTCACAGACCATAAGAGCTTGAAGTATATGTTTACCCAAAAAGAGCTGAACATGAGGCAGAGGAGATGGTTGGAGTTGATGAAAGACTTCAACATATTGTTGCAGTACCATCCAGGGAAGGCGAACATAGTTGCGGATGCGTTGAGCAGGTATCCGGTAGCTATGTGCCTGACTACAGATCGTTATCTTCTGGCAGATCTAGAGAGCTTGGGCATTGAGGTGATAGTGCCTGGAGTTGAGATGCAGATGTGGGAACTGCAGATTCTGTCATAGTTGGTAGACCAGATCATAGCTACACAGTTTGAGGATGAGTCCCTGAGGAGCATCAGGGCGCAGGTTCAGATGGGATTGTCAGATGACTTCACCATTGCTGATGATGGTTCTTTGCGGCATGGTACCAGGTTGTGTGTGTCGAATGGGTCATTGTGCGAGGAGGTTTTTCAGGAGGCACATCGATCCCAGTACTCTATGCATCCAGGTGCCAACAAGATGTATAGAGATCTGAGAGAGCATATATGGTGGTACGGGATGAAGCGGGAGGTAGCACGCTTCGTATCCCGATGCTTAGTGTGCCAGCAGGTGAAGGCGGAGAGGCAGAGGCCAGGAGGTTTGCTCCAGCCGTTACCCATTCCGGAGTAAAAATGGGAGCATGTGACCGTGGATTTTATTTCTGGACTTCCCCGTTCTCCAGGAGAGAAGAATGCGATTTGGGTCATCGTGGACAGGTTGACCAAATCGGCCCACTTCTTACCATTCAAAGTGGGTACGTCTATAGAGAGGCTAGCAGAGATATACGTGCGCCAGATAGTCAGACTGCATGGAGTTCCTGTGAACATAGTATCAGATCAGGACAGTCGCTTTACTTCGCATTTCTGGAGGAGTCTGCAGGCTAGCTTGGGCACCCAGCTCAAGTTTAGTAGTGCGTATCACCCACAGACAGATGGTCAGTTAGAGAGGACTATTCAGACACTTCAGGACATGCTTCGCACTTGTGTTTTGGATTTCAGAGGCTCTTGGGAGGATCACTTGTACTTGGTAGAGTTTGCTTACAACAACAGCTACCAAGCCAGTATTGAGATATCACCTTTCGAGGCATTGTATGGACGGAGGTGTCGCACTCTGTTGTCATGGGATGATGTAGGCAAGAGAGCTTTGCTTGGCCCAGAGATGGTGGTTGATGCAGCGGAGAGGG